>SNQJ01S0000071.1:713868-790757 GCA_010110895.2 Picea sitchensis | reverse complement strand
CCAGAATGTTATGAAGAGGCAATGCAGGTAGACACCAAAAAGAAGTGGGAGCAAGGCATGAAAGAGGAAATGGATTCCTTGGAAAATAACCAGACTTGGGACTTGGTTCAGTTGCCTATAGGAAAAAGAGCATTGCAGAATAATTGGGTTTACAAGTTGAAGGAATAAGATGGAGGAGAAAAGAGGTACAAGGCTAGACTTGTTGTAAAGGGGTTTGCACAAAAGAAAGGTATAGATTTTGATGAAATATTTTCTCCTGTTCTTAAAATGACTTCAATTAGGACTATTTTAAGTTTTGTGGCAGTAGAAGATTTGCATCTTGAACAGTTAGATGTAAAAAAAACTTTTCTCCATGGGGATTTGGAGGAAGAGATTTATATGCACCAACCACAGGGGTATGAGGTCAAAGGGAAGGAGAATTTGGTATGCAGGTTGAAGAAGAGATTATATGGCCTAAAGAAAGCTCCAACACAGTGGTATCTAAAGTTTGACAGGTTTATGACAAAATAGGGTTATAATAGATGTCATTCTGATCACTATGTTTATTTTAAAAGGCTAGAAAATGGAAGTTATATTATCTTGCTATTGTATGTAGATGACATGCTTGTTGCAAGGTCTAATATGCGGGATAGAAATGTGCTCAAGAAGAAATTAGCCAATTCATTTGCGATGAAGGATTTGGGTGCTGCAAAGAAAATCCTTGGTATGAGAATAACAAGAGACGGGAAAAATCGCAAACTGACATAGTCTCAAGGTGAGTACACAGAGAAGGTGTTGGAGAGGTTTAGAATGAAGAATTTAAAACCAGTTAGTACGCCTTTGGTCATCTATTTCAAATTAACTAAGGAAATGTTTCCCAAGACATAGGAGGAGATATAATACATGTCCAGGGTCCCATATTCATCAACAATTGGTAGCTTGATGTATGCAATGGTTTGCACAAGACCAGATATTGCACATGCAGTGGGAGTTGTGAGAAGGTATCTGAACAATCCAGGTAAAGAACATTGGGAGGCAGTAAAGTGGATTCTCAGGTATTTGAGAGGTACTACTACACATGCCTTATGTTTTGGAGGTTCAGACACTTGTCTACAGGGATATGTTGATTCAGGTATGGCAGGTGATAAAGATAGTAGGAGGAACACCACAGGGTATGTTTTTACTATAGGTGGAACAACAGTAAGTTGTATTTTGAAACTGCAGAAGGTTGTTGCACTTTCAACAACAGAGGCAGAGTATGTTGCTGCTACAAAGGCTAGTAAAGAGATGATTTGGTTACAAAGGTTTATGGAAGAATTGGGAAAGAAGCAGGAGAACAACATGTTGTACTGTGACAGTCAGAGTGCCATTCACCTTGCAAAGAACTCAGCCTTACATTCGAAGACTAAGCATATACAGTTGAGGTACCACTTCTTACGATCCACTTTGGAAGATGGACAATTGAAGCTGGAAAAGATACACACTAGCCAGAATCCTGCAGACATGTTAACAAAGGGAGTAACCAAGGCGAAATTGAGTTCTTGCTCAGTTTCAGTTGGTCTTCAAGAATGAAGATGAAGATGAGAAATTTTCTAAGTCCAATAAGGTTCAGAGTCCAGCATATACAGCAGCGGTGAAGTTGTTGAGATCGATCTCCAAGTGGCAGATTGTTGGTTGTGGAGCCTGATTATCTTCCTAATTTAGAGGTCTTTTACTTTCATCCGTTTTTATACCCCATGAAGTATTTACACCCCAGAATTATGTACACTCTTCCACGTGGGGGAGTGCATAGGGGGGTTACTCCCTCTGCGGGTTCCGAGGGGGGGCATCCCCCTGGCTGGGGGGTCTGGGGGCAAGTGGGGGTTCGGGGGTGAAGCCCCTGAAGCAAAAATTGCCTTGTAAAGGTATATTGTAATTTCACTGTAAATCTGGACCGTTCATTATAAGGTCGCAGATCTAACGATAGAGATTATGTTAGGGTTTATTTTTTCCCTAGAAGGCAACCTTCTTTTATGAGGGAAACGTATTGCGGCTATGTATGTTGGTGAGTATTGTATTCTGAGTGAGGATATTGTGAGAGAAATAAGAGGAGGTTACAACGGGTTTTGTTGTAGGTTGTATCCCTTCATTTTGATGAATAATAATAAAGAAAGGACCTAGCAATTTCTCTGGTGGACGTAGCCCACACTGGGTGAACCACATAAATCTGTGTCTCTCTTGTATTGTGTATATTCTGTGTTTTGTTTCCGCATTTGTTTTATTTTATTGCTCCGCGGTCCTATTTTTCTAACAAGTAAAAATCACAAACTGACATTATCTTAGGGTGAATACATAGAGAAGGTGTTGGAGAGGTTTAGCATTCAAAATTCAAAACTAATTAGTGCACCTTTGGCCAATCATTTCAAATTGACCAAGGAAATGTGTCCCAAGACATAATATCATATAGAATACATGTACAGGGTCCCTTATTCATCAACAATTAACAACTTGATGTATGCTATGGTGTGCATAAGACCAAATATTGCACATGGAGTGGGAGTTGTGAGAAGTTATATGAAAAATACAGGTAAAGAACATTGGGAGGCAATAATGTGGATTCCTAGGTATTTGAGAGGTACTGCTACTCATGCATTATGTTTTGTAGGTTTGGAAAATCTTCTACATGAATATGTTGATTCAGATATGGCAAGTGATAAATATAGCATGGGGAGAACCATAGGGTATGATTTTACTGTAGGTGGAACAACAATAATTTAGATTTCAAAAATGCAAAAGGTTATTTCACTTTCAACAACAAAAGCATAATATGATGATGCTACACCGGCTAGTAAAGAGATGATTTGGTTACAGAGGTTTATGAAGGAATTGGGAAAGAAGCATGAGAATAACAGGTTATACTGTGACAACCAAATTGCCATTCATATTGCAAAGAAATCATCCTTCCATTCTAATACTAAGAATATACAAATCAGGTACCATTTCATACGATTTGTTTTGGAAGATGGAAAATTGAAGCTGGAAATAATATATACTAGATGGAATCTTGTAGACATGTTAACACATGTAGTAACTATAGAAAAACTGAGTTCCTGCTCAGGTCTAGTTGGACTTCAAGCATGAAGTTGAAGATGTTTAATTTTTCAGGTCCAAGATAGACCAAAGTCCAATAGGTACAACAACTATGGATTTTGTTTTATTAGTCTCTAAGTTGGAGATTGTCGATTCTGGAGCCTAATTATCTTCTTGATTCAAAGGTATTGTTTTCCATTATGTTTGGACCCCATTTCCTGACGTGGGTGGGTGTGGGGGAATTTACCTCCCACATATGGAGCAAGGGGGGTCCATTGATGGGGGCCGACAACACTTTATGGAGCTCCCCCAATGGAGGTTTTTGGGTAGTGCCCTCAAAGAAAAATTTTGGGAATTTTTTCCTTGTAAAATATTGTAATTTTGTAGTCAATCTTGACCGCTCATTATAAGGTTGCATATCTAATGGTATAAGTTATGGTAGGTATTTTTTCCCTAGAAGGAAACCTTCATTTATATATGAGGGAATTTTATTGCAGCCATGTGAGCATCTGAATATTGTCTTCTGAGAGAGGAGACTATCAGAGAAAGAAGAGGAAGTTAGAACAGGTATGGTGTACATTATATCCCTTCATTTGCTAGATAGTAATAAAGGAAGGACCTAAAAGTTTCTCTGGTGGACGTAGCCCGCATTGGGCGAATACCACATATCTATGTCTCTATTGTATTGTGTATATTCATTGTTTTATTTCCAGTTTTATTTTATTTTATTGCTCCATGATTCTCTTTTTCTAACAAGGGTTCATGGGCAGATCAACACCTCAATTCAAATTTAATCTAAATTCTCCTTTTTCCACGTGACTAAGTTCTAGAAGAAAATATGATCGATGATGAAAGTCCTCCCAATGTCATTCTGGCCCTATCATTGCCTCAACAATATCTTCTTTGAAAGGTAAAATAGTATCAAGACAATCAAGTGAATTAACCGAATTTGGGGCCTAAACAATCTCTGTAAGTTGATCCATTTCTTTCATCCAAGAAGGACTAGGATCATAATCTGCAACAACTTAAAAGATTTCTCTATAATCTATCTCGATTAAAGATAATGACACAACCATGTAATTCCATGTATTAATAGTAATAATATTAATAATAATAAAATAATAATAGTAATATGGGTTAATAATATTAAATAGTACAAGAATATAATGTAAATAAATATAAATAAATAAGAGAAGATAAGTTATGGAGTACTCAATCAAGTTAACTTAAGGTAAGCATATAATTACTCTATTATTAATTAAAAGGATAAAATAAGAGAAGATAAGTTAATGAAATTTTACATGATGACAAGGGAAGCTTATGCATGAGGTCTCTTTTGTATGGATGAACCAAGAATTTATATTTAATAGAAGATGAAAATGTTGGAAGGAATTTCTAGTTTTGGGATTGGAAGAATTCTCGGGAAGTAATGATTTGACATTGGTATATATAATTTATTCAGGGATAGCGGGCTCTCAGTTGCATTAACTGAGGGGTTGGTTGGGTTGAGAGTCATCCCCGATATTTTTGTTGCGGTTCACAGGATGAAAACTTGGAGCAGAAGGGATTGACGGGTGTTAAAATAAGTCAAGGTCTTCAGTTATCAGGTAACCTCCTCATCATTCTTATGTCTTGTGAATTATATGATCATATGTAGTTAGTTTTTATTGGTTAATGGTTATAATTTATGTATTTCATCCACAAAATTAATTTATGTATTAGAGATCCAATGGCCAACTAGGCCATTAGATATGGTATCAGAGTATAAGTTCTACCCTTAGGAATTATGGACCTTTCCAAGAAGGATCAATGTTGTGTGTAATAGTCAATTCATTGTTTATATATATTTATATTCCTAATATATATGTTTTCTTGTCTATTGCATCTTGTTGTTGTTAGTCTTGTTCCAGTATTGTTCTTGTTGGAGATGGTGTTACAGCCATAGAGGAAAGTCCTTTCTTTTGATGGTGAAATATTTTGCATTCTTAACCAGTACCCAACAATCCCATAACCCAACAAAAAAATTGTATACACATTAAATTATTGATGTAGAATCTAAATTGATTCACTTTAGGTTGATATATTGGCAGTATGTCCTTACTAGTCCCTGCCAATGGACTATAGCATTGAGTTTGTAGGTTGAATGTGTATTAGTTAACAATTTTACCATAAATTTATGTTATTTTCATATGTTTAATTTTGTTTTTTTGAATTTTTGTATTTAAAAAAAACAATTTTTTTTTCATATTACCATTGGTAAAAAAATTCACCCTGTTATTGTAGGCTTACCTTTAATGAAAAATAAATGATGAATAGATTGCTCCATAGATAAGACTGCTCCCTTCTGATATATTTCCCCTTGCGCATTCATTTCTATGGTGGGAAGTGTTAGAACATAAACTTTTTAAAGTCTTGTGGTTTGTGGTTTCCACCTAGGTCTATAATTTTTCCTATTCTTCCTCCGTTGGCAGTCTTGATTATAGGTTTTTATTCTCAGCTTATAGTTGTATTATGTTTTCCTTCATCTATTAAATCGACCTATTTTTCCTTATCATATTTCCTGAGAAGCATCGGCCATAATACTTTATGTTTTCCATAAAATCGATCACTTCTCTTTCTTTACCTCTTTTGTTGATTCTTTTTGTTTTCCTGAGCCCTCAGCCAATCATTCAAGTAAACTACACAGGCCCCATTCATGAGAACCAAGCACGACACTTGAAGCAGTCTAATATCAACTCACATGAAGCGAGCGAGAAAGATCAACTTTCATTGGTGGAGATACATCAGGAAGATCGGATCGAAGACCGTCGGGTGATCAGGATCATATAGTTGCACCAAGTTTAGTGTCAAACAGAGGTCTGAAACCGGAAGGTCAATCCTAGCCCTTGGTACGAGGAAGGATGTGTGGCGCAACATTATCATTTTGTGGTTCCAAAATATGGAGTGGTCAAGAAGAAAGTCATCAGAAATCGCGAAATATGAAATCACGATAAGATCGGGGTTGTTGATCAAAGGAGAGATTTGGACCGATGGATCAAGTTTTCGTGATTTCGAGAGTCGGGAAAACTAGGATGGTAGAGTCTTGAAGAGTCACGACACGTGACGTCTCGAATTGAACGTAGCTGTCAAATTCAAATAATTTCTGACCATCGATCAAGATGGGTCATTTCATGGGATCAATCATCGAACCATTTGAAATCAAGAGGAGTGAAGACTTCCGAAACATGAAATCCCAAAATTTCATATGGGATAAGCACAGGGTCATAGATAGAGGTCGTGTGGGGTGATGAAAAGGAGATGCGCAAAAGATCAAAGCACCTGAGTTGGTCACAGAGAAAGATTTGCATGACCTCGAGGCGTTGGAGTTGACTCGAAGGAGCTGTGAGCTCTCCTAGAACATTCATGGGTGTCAAGCCTTGCCCTGATCCTGATGAAAGTAGTTAATGAAAATGGGGGGTGGTTGAAACCTCGTTTCACCACTTAAATGGAAAACATTGAATGTTGATCGTGGAGGGAAGAAATTCAGCTGAAAGTTCCCATGCCATGGATTTTCTTATGAATCTCATACTGATATTATCTTTCGTCTGACAAGTGAATGCAAGTGAAATCTGACAAAGGAAAATGAAGATGCGAAGCTTTGAATTTAATAGCCAGGTCACATCTCTCATGGTGGTGAATTGTTCTGAGTATAAATACTAAATTTTGATATTTTTTTATGGTCGATGGTAGAGTAGAGCTCCCGATTTGTAAATTTTTAATGAACACTCTCGTTCTCTGGTTATGCTTTGTAATCTGAGATTTCTTGTTTAATGACAATCATGTTTCTTGCTCCCTCTTGTTTTCCTCTGATACTGAAAGAGTTCATGATTGACTGATTCACTTGAATTATTATGACTGCATTATGATGAAAGTTTGATCATAGTGCTATTATAATTTCTTTCATTTCCTTTGAGACTTGGATTCGAGAATATCTTGTGTCTAAGGTTTTCCTCCTGGGATGATGGAAGACTTGATGTCTTCGGAAGACCTCTACATTTTCTCGCCAAAGTCTTCCTCCTACTCACCTTTACCACAAGCTATTGAGTGAAATTAAACCAAGACCTCACCTTCTTGTGCATTTTAGTCCAATTTTTTTGTGTTAAGACAATATTTTCTTGAGAATGCACCCATTTGACCCTCGTATAACCAACCTGTGACATAAAACCGATGGGTACTGGGCTTACCTCTACCGCAATCCAGAGGTGACTTTTGGTGCTAACATTTTTGGCGCCATTGTTGGGGACAAAATTGAAGATTTTCCTTGGGATTGAACGACAAAGCTTACTATTTTTGAAGGTGCAACATAACTTAGTACATCAAATATTGCAACTGTGCACCTAGCAAATCCACTGTGGTGACTCCATTGATATAAATCCACTAATGACTCTGCTATTTCAGTTGTGGCTTCTATAAGCAGACACACGAGGTCTACTACACAACTACCTTTAGCAACACCTGAAGCTGACCGAGAGAAAATTTTCAGAAAGGGAAAGGCACTTTTGTTTCTGAACTAGGTATTTCTGATAATTTTCACTGTCCTCCTTTAGAAACTCCAATATCTGCTTCTCATTCTCCAATTATACCATTTGTTGGAGTTTCTCAAAGTTTAAAGTTTGGGAGTGTTCATGTTGAGTTTTCCCCTCCTGGTATGGATTTGGAGGGAGAAATACTTGTCACTCCTCTCTCCCCTGAAGTTTTACCTTGGTCTAGAACCTAGACCTCAAAATATTTTACCACTCCTGGTTTTATTACTCCTCCTCCTGCTATAGTTATAGATTCTAGAAATAGGGAATCTTCTTTTCCTTCAAGCCTTGTAGCCTTTTATCCAAACCCTCTTTTTCTTCCCTCTCCTCCTGGAAGCTCAGTTCCAGTCTCCCCTATTCGAAACTCTCCCCCTCCTAGTTCTCCTCCACCTACCATCCCTATCATAGGTTCCAATCCTCCTAGAAACAGAATGGATGCCATAGTGGCTGCGAGATATGCCCCTCTGGTCCTACCTCAACCCATGAATTCTCTCCCTGTTGCGCCTCTTTTGTCACCTAAATGAGAAAAAAAGAGGTGCTTACAAGCTTAGTTGGGTTAGCTAATAAAGACAACAGTAAAGGAAAGGGTTAGAAGAATAAACATAAAAGACTAAGCTAAGAATTAAAATAGGAAAGGAAAAAACAACTAAACTATTGTTCATAAGGACATAAGAACAAGAAACAAAAAAGACTCATGTCACCAATGGAAAGGATTGTATTAGTGAAAAGAAAACACCAAAGAGAAAGGGGACTTTGGGTCCCTTCTTCCTCCAAGGGAGGGCTCTTGGACCCCCAAGATTGAGCTCTTCTTACAATTTGGAAACTTGAAAGAAATGGTGAAAGAATCCCAAGCTAACCCACTGAAAAGGTGATGTGGATTGCCCAAATGGAATGGTGTTAGTATGTTCTTGATAAGAAAAGAGGTTTCCACAAGAGAATAGCAGTATCATAACCTTGCAAATGAATTCCTTGAAAATGTAGTGCACCCATGGCCTTGTTTTATAGAACCACTTTGAGGTATTGTGTAACCAAGTTTTAGTGTAAAAAGGGGTTGTTTAGGGCACCTTTAGGTCTTTGACCAGCCACCCAGCCGGATCCAGCCAAGATTTGGATGTCAAATTGACTTGGAAGCTGAACCAGAAGTGGGTGGAAGATTTTGATTTTAGAGTTCACAGTCGCGCATCATGTCCATGTGCACTTTTCCTGTGTTTCTTGATGGCGCATGTGCATGCGCGCCCTGTGTAGTCATAACGCATCTTGATTTTATAACTGGTTGTATAGTTTTGGACCTTTTTGAAATTATTTTTTGGTAACTTTGGTCCATGGGTGAACTCATAGTTGTTTGAATATGCTGGATTCCTATAACCATTTGCGGACAAAATTTCAGTGATAATAGATGCCCTCTGATGGATGAGATTAGGAGCATACGGATAGCCGAAATTCATCAATGTTTCTTCTACTAAGAGTACCATTGTAAGAAAGAGAGATAGTGAGAGTATCAAGAGTGACCTGTTGGAGGGATAAGGGAACCTGTAGGACCCAACCTTTCGCAAGGTGTGGAAAACAAATTGTGTGCAAATGAGGCGGGCATGCCCTATGCTCGTGTCATGTAACTCAAAAAGGGGTGTTGTACAGTAACTGAAACTTTTGTGTTGATGTATGACAACTGTGGCGCCCTCGAGGGAGGTTTTGATAAAGACAAAGGAAAATTATAATGAGGAAAAATACTCTGAATAGTAGGCAATGACACTTATAAGAAGTATCATGGGTTCTCTGGGCATTGATAGCCCAACAAAGTTCAGAGGTCTTCGGAAAATATAAAAAAAACTGCAATAGTCGCAAAGTAAGACCCACTGTAACATGAGAAAGTGTTGACGTCGAATGTTATGGGGGTCAATGATAGCAGAGAGCAATGATGGTTCTCCCTGTGTTGTCTGAGAATTTTCATTGTAAAGGTAATGAGAGTCAAGATATTGTTTCCCTTCTGGAAACTGTGTTGATGTCGACCAAAAATGGAGACACGACTCGAAAGGGCTTTGTGAAATCCACTAGGTGAGATCAGGAATTGAGGAGGTACATGAACAAAGTCAAGATGCATGGAGACTCAAGATGACCCTTGGTTGGGAATATATGCAAAGTATAAGTGGCTGCAACTTTTCAACTAGGTCGAGTGTCAGGGGGACAACGAGACGTGGGATAAGTTGTGCCAGAGGCGGGACAAAGTGAACAAACTCAGAGAGAAGAGGTAGGTGGCCTCTAGGATACTCAGAATTTATGGATGATGTCAACAAGGGCACATGATAAGGAATTCCCCAACCGGGTTTCATTTTCCAAAAAGGAAGAAGGTCGCCAAAGGTGATGACAAAAAGATATGTAAAATGATGGAAACAATGGCTTAGTTACAAAAAGAATTAAGAAACCAGTGGGGATAATAATGTAGATACAGAAACTAGTGCCCCAGTGTGAGATGGTTTGGACTGAGGATGGCACAAGTTGGTTAAAAATCAAGTGGGGGGTTGGGGCCCCATAGGTGGGTTTCTGTAGTAGGGAAATGTATGGAGGGAAATCTGAAGATGGGAAAACCAGCGGTGGATGAAATGGATGGTAAATGATGTTGCAGGAGTGCAGTCAAAACACAACCATGAGGAAGTGCCCTGGGAGTCCGTTGGGTAGGATAACAAAATGAGGAGAAGGAGTATGTGGCTAATTCATGACATGATGTAAGACTATTGGGACTCCCATCCCTAAAGGTTGAAAATAGCATGAGTGTCAAAGTGCCAAGGGAGGCTATGAATGGGACAAATCATGTGGGGGAGAGTGCTACCAGGTGACAGTACCCAAAATGCAGTGGAGGTGACGGTACTGCAGAGCCGGATATAGGGACCCTAAAGGAAAATTGTTGAGGGTGTGACTGGAGATGCAATTGAGATTCAGAGGGAATGATTATATGCCAGTGTTGATTATATACCTGAAGGGGTCGCGTTGGTGTGTGATGACCAAGTACCTGCACACATGAAAACCAAATACCCGACATGAACAATATCTGAAGATAATTGAACATATAACCATTTATTTGATAATTTTGAACATGAGCATGCATACCTAAACGCGGTATGGAAAAATGGCTCCATGGGGGCTAAGGATGAAAAATGGCCTAGGGACTATCTTGATGTAGATGAAGGGGTGATGATCCTGTGGCTGAAGATGGATCGAAAAATGGATGCTCGGATCGCCCAAAATTAAGTCTGGAAGTCTGGCAAAATGGACTATATATAGCTGTGGGGCCCACATTGCCACCTCATTTGTACTTGCTGCTATAGTTGTGAGAGAGGAGATTGCAGATCACATTCAAAGATTCCAGGAGTGTGAGGAAGGCAATTTGAGAGGTGCGAGAGTCAGGTTAGTGGTCTCATCCTCCTGTACAGTATTAGGTGTAAATGTTTGGGTAGGACCATACGGATGGTTGTACGATGAATTGTAGGGTTGTGGCCCCCCAAGTGCGCTAGTGATCGATGGTGACCCATGCAAGAATGCATGGATGTAATGGGAATAGCCACGCAAGGTGGAACTCTATTTGGGAAAACAAGCGCACATTGGGGTGTGCGCCTGTCCGAAACATAGTCGCGCATATGTGCGCGAATGTGTTGCTGACAATTGTGCATGAGTGCACAACTATGTAGTGAATAGGTTTGCATCGAATGCATACCTGTGGGCTTAACAGACGTGCATACATGTGCCCGTGTGGGGTCAACAGGTGCGCATGTGTGTGCGTCTATGGGGAAAACAGTCGTGCCTTTGAGGCAAATCTAAGGGTGAGAAATTTTATGTCCCTCTCTCTTTCTTTTTTTTATGAGGGGGGGGAGATTTGGTGTTTTTGTGATAGTTGACTGAGTATTGTATATGTGTATGCAGATAATCATTGGGGATGAATTCGATCCATTGGAGAGAGAGGGACTAGGCCTGACTGAGGGATGTCGTGAGGAATGAGGAGCTAGTGATTCGTGGTGCTTTGGTGGCCTGTGGGCTGCTGAAGTTTTTTGACTGCCCACTGTTGAGGGCATAGGAGTATCTGTTGCAATTCCTAATATCGATATAGAGTCTGGAGTTGCAGTGTTTTATTGTGCATGGAGAGAACTTGGCATTCTTTTTTGAGGAGGATGTCTATTCTTTTATTGGGCTCCCTTTTCAGTGAACCTTGCTACCGATCAAGCCGGTGGTAGTTGCAGAGGGACAGTTGGCTACCCTTGCCCAAACATATTGTTCGGGAGAGGATTTTATGTCTGGTTCAGTGGTGAGGATTGGTGCGATGGATGCCCTGGTAAATCATTGCATGGAAATGATGGTTGTGAGAGTTTATGGGTCGCTCGCGCTTCAGCTTATCAGTGGTGGCCAGTTGAGGATCATGCAACAGGCACTAGGGGGTGAGCATTTTTCCTAGGGCTTGATGCTGTATGCCAAGATGGTGGGACAACTCACTAGGTGTCGAGCATCCAACTCAGGGGATATTACCTTTGGATCGATCCTGGTGGCTTGGTTTCTAGAGAGGGTGTTGATGTTGCACCTGAGAGTGTTGTTAGACTCGCTAGGAGTGCAAGAGTCGTGACTGCGGCGGTGGTCGACGATTTTGTTTCGTCATGGGGGTGGGGAGGGTGGCCATTACTTCACGGCCGAGGCTACATAGGTGTGGCGTCAGATGCCATAGATCATATTGCAGTTTCCATACAGTGGGATAGATTGCCGTGATGATCCTGAGATGATATTACCTCCGGGAGAGGTATTCGATCGCCGAGGTATGATGTGTATTTTACTGGTTTTGTTGATTTTTTTTTTATATAGTATAGAATATGATTGATATTTGTATGGATTCTCATGCTATCATGTGTTTGTTTGTGTAGATGTGGGACCACATGGATGAAAACTCAAGCTGATCCAAGTGCTAGCCTGCCAGGGGCCTGTGAGACCACCAAAGGGAGAGTTGCGAACAGGGGAGAGGCGATGTCGAGAGGATGTTGGGACGAGGCCTAGTGATGATGACAGAGCGGCCTGGAGGTGTCGTTATGATGACCGTGGGGCAGAGCCATCACATGTTCCTCCGACCGAGGCCGGGGGAGAGTTTGATGATTTTAGCCAGCGACTAGAGGTGGTTCTATAGGGAGTCCCCGAGACGATGTGAGTACAGATCTAGGATGAGGCGATCCTGGAGTAGTGTATTGGGCTATCGGCGGAGTCATGGACCTTGATTCACATATTATCTGTAGTCGAAGCTGCGATGACTAGATGGTTTCCTCCAGGACCTGGGGGACCTGGAGCTGGTGGGGTACCTCTACCAGAGGGAGGACCTGGTGCTGGAGCACTAGAGGCACCCTGAGGGCTTCTATATGTGTATTTGTGCATCTGATATAGGTCGGTGAACCCATTTTGTATAGTTGTGACATCAAATTTTGTATTGGTATGGATGAGGTGATTCACCTGCCTACGAGCGATGTACTATTTTTTTAAACACTTTATGACATGTGGACCGATATATATGTATATATATATATATATATATAGATGGATACACATTTTTGGATCTTTGTGTACATGTGTGATGTGTTTGTTGTTGATGATTCTGGTTTTTGATGTAGTGGATGATGTCTAATATATATGCTATGACAGACCTCTGATGGTTTATGTGTATTTGAAGATGTCTTGATGTGATATATGCCAATCTAGTATAATGTTAGTCATGTTATCTGCTATTTGATTGAATTATCTTGGGATATTTGTAAATGTAATGGAATCAAAATGTCGATATAAAAGTCTAACCTGCAGGTATTTGCGAAAGAGGAAAGGATCACGGACGTGGTATACATTGTTGATCTGGAGGATAATAAGTTGGGAATATAATAAGATGCAAAGGTGATGAATATGGCAATGATTGGCCTGAATGAGGAGAGAAATGATGGTAGTGTACTCTACTTGATTGTTGGTGGATGAGCCTAAACATATGCCACTAGTGTGGAGCAGGTCATGTGAAGGCGAATAGAGGGCCCAAGTAGTCGAAGCTAGATTCTCTGTCCAGCGGCTAGCTCCGTCAGTGTAACCGATGTGGTAGGCCTATGTAGATGGCATCTGTCAATAACATGACTGATAGATTAGATGGGGGGTATGGATAAAAGAAGACTAAAAACTCTATAAAAGATGTAAAAAAAAGAAAGAGCCTAGTGTAGTAGAGCTATGCTCAAGCCTAAAATTTCTTTAAGTACAACCTATTGGCGGGTTCCTTGAGAGGATGTCCTTCAGGGGAGGCCAAGATGTATGTGCCTTTAGTGAGGTAATGTTGTATAATGTACGGTCCATGCCACAGGGACTTGAATTTTCCATGGCCAAGGGTATCGTGAGCGATATCGTAAGCGAGGACAAGGTCTCCTTCGCTAAATGAGTGAATGTTGACATGGCGATCAAAGGTGGCCTTTGATCATTTTTTGGCTGCTTCACTGTTCTGTAATGAAGATCGATGGTCTTCATCCAGGGATTCTAAGTTCAACAAACATTTCTCTATTGGGGTTGTGTCAGGTAATAGCTCAATAATGGTGCGTACGGTGGGAATTTCGCACATGATGGGAATAGTGGCCTCAACCCCATGGACTAAATGAAAAGGTGTGAAACCAATGGTAGTTTTGACTGTTGTGCGATAAGCCCAGAGCACGGAAAAAAAACGTATGATGCCAATTGGTTTTATGTTTGTTAACCATGTGTTGCAACATGGTTTTTAAGACGTTGTTAACTGCTTTGACCTTTCTATTGGACTAAGGGTAGTATGGTGAGGCAAACTCATGGGAGAAGCCTAACCACGATGAGAGTTCCATAAAAATCTCATTCTCAAAATCTTTCTCATGATCATAGACTAGTTGCAGTAGTACGCCAAAGTGGGATATGACATGGTTAAAGAAAAAATGCATTGTTGTGTCAGCGATGTTGTTGAAGGTAGGCATGGCTTCAACCCACTTGGTAAAGTAATCAACTGCAATGACTATGTATTTTTGTCCGTTGTTGGATGTAGGGTTGCAAGTCATGAAGTCGATGCCCCATTTACAAAAGGGACTACCGGTGATGAATGGGTGTAGAAGAGCAGGTGGTTCACATGCTTTGTTAGAATAAAGATGACATTTATCACATCGTTTCAAGGCATGGATGTAGTCGTGAAATAATGTAGGCCAAAAGTAACCTGTGTGGATGATTTTCTGAGCGGTGGATAGCCTTGAGAGATGGCCTCCACAAGCATCATTGTGGCAATCATTCAAGACTTTGTTGGCCTCATCAATAGTTAAGCATCGACAGAGTATGGTGTCAACTCCTTGCCGATATAAGATGTCCCTAAAGAGGAGGTAGCGATGTGATTGGTGACGAATACATTGACGATCATATCTGGAGAGGTGGTTTCCAAATTTTTGTGTTCGGAGATAGAAAAAAAGATTTCCATACAAAGTGTCATCTAAGGGGACAAAAAAAAGATGTTCATCAGGGAGGTTGGTATTGACCGGTGGACTGGTAGTGTTGGAAGGAAAATTTGTGATAAGTTCAGTGAGGATGAGAGGTTTCTTGGTCTTGGGTGTTGAAAATTCGAGATTGTATTCCTGAAGGATGACGATCCATCGAGCAAGTTTACTGTTAATTTGTCGACGACTGAGCAAGTATTGCATGGGGTTGGAATCTGTGATAGCTTTGTTAGTTCGAAGTAGGATGTAATGGAGCAGTTTCTGGACTGTGAGGACAACTGGGAGGGATATCTATTCTTCGTGATTGTACTTCAAGGGTGTTCTTGAAAGGATTTTACTAATGTAGTAAATCACATGCTCACGAGTGTCATCCCCTATTTGGACGAGCACTCCTACTACTGAAATGGATGAAGCTGATATATAGAGGAGATAATCACGGTTATAGTCAAGTGGACTAATCAACTAGGCATTGGAGAGAGCCTCTTTGAGATCGTAAAAAGCAGTTTGGGCATGTTTATCCCATTGAAATGGGATGTCATGATGAAGTAAGCGAAGGAAGCCATGTCCGTGAGTAGCGTAATCTAGGACAAAGTGTCGTAAAAAGTTGGCTTTTCCTTGAAGGCTCTATAGTTGGTGTAAATTCTGTGGGGGTGGAATTTATGTGATGGCTTGGAATTTGAGGGGGTCTACAGTAGTGCCACATTGGGAAACTATGAACCCAAGAAGGCACCCAATAGTGACGAAAAATACGCACTTGAGGGGGTTTAAGCAGATATTGTATTGACGACACCTGTGGAAAATGATTCGTAGATCATCGAGATGTTGAGTGTGTTTCTTAGATCAAGCGGTGAGGTCGTCTAAGTACGCGAGGATGATATGATCCAGATCGTGAAAACTGTATGTCATGGCCCGTTGGAATGTGGTACCAGAATTCTTGAGGCCGAATGGCATGACACAATATGAAAAGGTGCCCCAAGGGGTTTTGAATGTGGTTTTGTACTGATCAGCGGGGTGAATTTGGATTTGGTTGTAACCATAGAAAACATCCATGAAGGAAAAATCCTCATGACATGTGCAAGCATCAATTATTTGGTCGATGAAGGGTGTTGGAAAGTTGTCTTTGGGATAGGCATGATTGAGGTCGTAGAAGTCTGTACAGACATGGATAGTGCCCTGTTTTTTATTAACAGGGACAGGGTTGGATACCCATGACGTATAGGCTATGGGGTAAATGAACCCTGCAGCGCGTAGTTTGTCAATATCTGCTTTGATGGTCACTTCTTTGGATGGGTGTAACGGTCGTTGTTTTTGGCGGATGGGTGTGATATCGGGCCAGGTGTCTATGCAATGTTCAACAATAGAGGGATCAAGGCCAGGCATCTCTGTGTATGACCAGGCGAAAATGTCTCGGTATTCCTGGACGAGGACTTTGTAGGTGGTGACTTATTCTGGAGAACATGCATCACCAATGGTGATTTCCTCAAGAATTCCAGATTTGATGGAAATATCTATTTTGATGGTTGGGGATATGTTGGCCATATTGCCTTCCTCGAAAGTGTCAGGGGCAGGGATAGGGTTATTGAACCAATCTATATGCCCTGATGGGAGAAAATATTTGGTTTTGACTGCAAATATGGGGTGTTGGTTAGGAGGCATGAAGGATTGTGAAAGAAAGAGTGTTATGTGGTGGAGTGCATCCCATGGGTAATCGGGGGTAGTTAACTCCTCGAAGATATCTTCATAAAAATGAAACTGACGTGAATATAGGGGATCGCGAGGAGTGATCTTCGTGACTGTCACTGTGGCATTATCTCCTTCTGATAAAGATGTAGGGGGATTGATGGAGGGGGATTGTGATGGTTCGCTCGACATAAACCAAATACCCATATATTGTGGGTTAAAAATGGTAGTCGGGCATAGAATGTTTGTGGGGAACTAAATTGGAGAATTGGGGGGATTTGGGGGTAACTCCTCATATAAATCATCTAGGAACCAGGGGGGAGAAGGGAGTGCCTCACGCTCTGGTGGGAATATATGGACCATATCAATTGATGGGGTAAGGATATTTATCGAGTCTGTTAGAGGAGGGGGGGTATGATTTTGAATAGGGGCCAATTGATGACACTTGTATTCAATGATCATAGGACATTGATATGTGAAATGGTTAAGTGATTCACATAGAGAGAAAGGACATCTCATGTGTTCGTTGACTGAGGTTGTGACATAATGGATGTCGGTGACAGGAGTTGAGGTGGGTGTTTGCTGAAAGATCTATCGTATATATGTTAGTGTCTCTCGAAATTGAGGTAACGTTGGACAGTGGTGTGTGTAATTTCCATATTCTGAATAGATGGCACATGCAAGTTTGGTTCACAGTCCTTTGTTACTTTTGTTCTGTGAGATAGGGGAAATACTGGAGGAAGCGACGAGCGGTGGTGGTGTTTGAGAGATTTGGATGAAATTACGTAACTCAGGGAGAGATGGGCATTCATTTTTGGGGTGTCTATCTTTCTCATATAGTGTGCAAGGAGGTTGGATGCATGAGGGAAGTGGAGTTGTGGGCTCCTTCTTCTTTCACCTGCCCCTATCTGTAGTAGGGGGGTTAGTGAGTGGGGGTGTAGGGGGTATGGTGGAAGTGAGTATGGGGATCTGCATTAGGATTCCTTGTATTTGGGGAGGGAGGGATGATTGAGGGACCATCTCAAGTGGATGTAAATACCAAACTGGGATTTCTAGCACCATATTAGGAAGGGTAAGCAGTGAAGTGACCTAGAAATCTTGTACACCTGGTCGGGGGTAAAAGAAAGGGATTTGGGTAAGGGCTTGGGGGACTGTTTCCCAAACCAGTATCTATCTCTGGAGAAGATCAGGAACGGGTAGAGATGAATTAGTTCCAGGGGATTCTTGAGGGAGAATTTTTGTGACTAGTGGGAAGTCATGGATGAAAGAGGCCTCAGTGGGAGGGGGGTTAGTTTCATTTTTCATTCCATTGGAGGATATGACACATACTTGTGCGGAGGGATGGAAGAGAGGTGGTGCTTCGTGGTAGGTACCTAGCAAGGATGGGTCTTTGAAGATTCCAGGACCCATCTCAATGAGTGGATAGGAATCAAGATTAGTGTGGATAAAAGGGAGGATGTTATCGATTTTGGATGGAGGGTTAGGATCGTAATGTGATACTTAATCGATGGTAATGATCTTTCCATTATGGGGAAAGATCATGGTTCGAAATACAGAAGAGGCAACGACTTTCATAGAATACATGTAGCTACAACCAAACAAGATATTGTAGTCGAGCGGGGCGTCGATAACCTCAATGTCAATCAGAATGATTTCTCTCCCAAGCTGGACAGGGACATTTTGGAAGAGTCCTTCGGGGGATGAGGGTATGCCATTGTAGGCTCTTAAGGTAATGGTAGATGGTATGAGTTTGGAGGAACCAAGTTTCTTCCATACGGATTTGGACATGATACAGGTGGATTCACCTTCATCAATGATGCATCGGTGAACCGTAATGTTCCAAATTTTTACAGGGATTTGAAAAGCAAGAAGAGCAAGGAGGCGAGGTTCTCCACTGCCGAGGTCAAATGTGATGAGTCGAGTATCGTCCAGGTCGACTGCTCCTAGGGAGGAAAGTGAGGACCTTTGCTGGGTGGGACAAGTTTGAAGGACCTCTAAGAATGACATGACAACCAGGGATTGTGCCAAGTCATTTTCCAAACTGTAATTATGAGTTTCCCTAGCTTGAGGATTGTGGACATTCCTGTGTAATGGGATGCGAGGAATACGAAGGGAGGTTTCAGTATTAGGGCAAGGAATTATGAGAGGAGGTCCAGTTGTGACTGGAACTGATTCTGAGGTATTGGGAGAGGATTCAGAGGGTGTGAAATACTGATGACTGCGTGTTTGTAGAAGGACTTCTTCCAAACTAGTAAGGAGGATAGTGCGATCAACAGAGGTGCCCGTATTGGGATATTGTCCCAACTGTGGTGGGGTAGGCTACATGTCTGGTTGGGTATTTATGACCCCTTGGTGTGGTATGGGGTTTTGTAGTACAACTGGAGGTGGATTTCTATACATATGGTTGTGGGGCCTGCTGAGGTGCAGGCGGTGCCGAGGGACATGGTCCATTCACATAATATTTCATCCGTTTAAAGTCAACGATTAGGGGGAAATGGTGAGTATAGTGACCAAACTCACTGGAAAGGGAATAAGGGAAGCTGGTCCTCACATTATTGGTGTTCCTTCCTTGACATTTGTTGTTGTTTCCCCCTTCGGGTTTTTGATTCCCCTAGCTTTGGTTTCCCCCAACAGACTGGTTTTGCTGGGGTTGGTTCTAGTTTCCTCCTGGTCCCGGATTATTATTGTTTCAATTTTTTTCTTTCTTTCTGCTATTGTTCGATTGATGGGGCAGATTTTCTTTGTTTAGCTGTTCAAAATTTTGATATTGCTGAATGGGAGAGGGTTGAACAAAATTAACCCCAACATGTGGTGGTCCTTGTTGTGGAGCCATAGGCTGTGGGGGGACAGAAAATGGAAAGTATGGATTATGTTGAGGCGATGCTCGAAAAGGTACATAGGAGGGCATGGCGCTTTCACTAATGCTTAGGGTATAGTCCAAGGTAGAGGGAGTACCGACACTTGGTTCGATAGGTGGGTGGTTTAGGGGTGTCGGGAGGGGTCCACTTATGGGTGGAGTCAGGGAAACAAGATATGGTTGTTGATAAGGTGGAGGAGGATAATAAGGGATTCCTCCATATGCTGATGGATATTGATGTGAACCATACATGGGTGGTTATTGAGGTGGTGGGTTGTGGTGTGTAGTGTTACCAATCAATCCGTCTGTTGAGTGAGACATCCCAGGTTTGTCTTGGTCAAATGGCACGGGTTTTGGGGCATCCGAGAGTACCATGTATAGGTATCCAGACTGGACATAGATGAGTTTGAACTGTTGGGTCTTGCTAATGGCTTCTTCTTCTGTCTAGGGGAAGGTGGCAGCCATATCTTTGGCAAGGAGGGAAACAAGTGATTTGAGGAACTAATTGAGACATTGTTGGGGGGTAGTGTCAGCTTTGCAGAGGCTACGTCACTGATGTCATTCGTGGATGTGGTCAGAAATATGTGTAGAGGCATTTTGTTTGAAATCTGAGAGTAGTTCAAGGTCATTGTCATGAAAAACAGTTAATTGAAAGAAGGTAAAAAATGCTTTGGCCAAGGATTCAAAAATCGCGTGGGACCCAGATTGTTCTTCACATACCATTTGGCGGATGGGCCAGTGAGTGTATGTTGAAATAACATCAATTAGATGGAATCATCCATGATTTTGTTTGAAGAAAACCATATGTTAAATGTCATGATATGGTTGGCAGGATCATCTCCTTCCTTTCCTTCAAACTTGGGGATGTCTGAAGGGAGTTTGGTAGGCATTGCAGGCCATATGGGGTTATGAAATATGGGATCATTGGTGAGTTTATTCAGATATGCTATGTTGAGCGAGGCTAAATATGGAATATGGGGTGGTGGCAGAGGATTAATTCCATCCATAGTGTGAGTGGTCTGAATACCTGACCCTTGGAGGGGGTTAGGTGGGTTTGTACTTCCTCCTTGAGAAGAATTTGGCCTCCCTCTTTCGCGTAAAGGAGAGAGAGTGGATGGTTGACCTTGAGAATTGGACCCAGGTAAGGTGGAACCAAGCAAAGTTGATCCCAAGACAGTGCCACTCATAGGAGTGTGAGAAGGTGGAGTCGATGAGTTGGAAAGACTAGGAACTCCCCCTAGAATAGGAGGGAGATTTCACAAGCATATGGAACGACGGGGGTTCTGTGGGTCCCCTATGATGTCCGACTAGCCGAGTGAATGTGTGTGAATGGTGGTGAGAGCAATAAAATAAACAAAAGCCTTTGCTGCAAATATTTTTTTTTTTGAACTTTACATGATATATATCCAAATCAAATGTAATCAGAAGGGCATCATACATAAATTGTTTTGATAAAGAAGCATATATGTGGATAGGTGGATTTTTTCCACGTGGGGGAACAAAGAAAACAAATGCTCGTGTCCTAAAATACATAATGTCCTTCATCTCAAAATAGCACTGGACCTTCCAATAGCACTCGACAATGGGGTCTGAAGCCACCGGAAGAGAAACTAGTGAAGGATGAAGCAATCAATTATAATGAGGGGTAGAGGGGGCATATCTCGAAAGAACTGGTGATATTTCCCAATAGCCACACAAAATCCGATCAAGGTGCAATTGTAGCCCACATTTTCCACCTGGGTAGATGTCCTAAAAATTGGTCACTAGGTACCTTGGTCAAAGTGCGGCATTTATATTTTTCGGCCTAAGAAATGTGTCACGGGCTGGATCTTGTCCAAGAGGTGGGTGCCTCAAGGGGGGATGCACAGAACAACTGGACCTCAGCATTCAACCCTTCATGGGTATCTCCCTACCTTATGGTGTTAGGAACACTTGACTTGGAGGATTTAAAGTTCCCTATTTGACAACTTCTATTGTTTTGAAAATGTGAGAACCAGATAACGGGGAGTTATTTGGATGCCTATCCCCGAAATCCTACCTAGACTAAAAGATTTCTTTTAGCACATCCTGTGGAGGAAAACTTAGTGATTTTTTAGAAAAATTTTAGATGTGGTTGTTTGAGAGATTGGGGGTGTGAGTCAATCTCTTTGAAATTAAGTGGGAGTGAATAGTTTCATTAAGAAAAGAGTGGGGTGTTTCGGAATCCCTTTGGGGGAAATTTACTTCAACCTCAATGTTTCGAGATGAAAACTATGTGAGTGAGAAGTGACTTTTGTGTGTGAATGAGTGAAAGTGTGCCAATTTTTTAATGAATTAGGTGTCACCTTGCTGTATGTGGACTTCGCTTGGTCCTTACAAGTCTTTGATTACCTATTTAACTAAATGTCATTGGTACAACCTTGCAGAATTTGAAAGTCCCTAGGAGGCTAGCATGTGGACATGTGGATCCTTTACTATTCCTTTAACTCCCTAATGTGATTTAGTCTAAGAAATATTTGAAACTATCCTAGATTGTGATCATGTGGGCATGTATGGCCCCATTACAAAACCTTTAAACTTCCCTAGTGATTTAATCTAAGAAAGTAAATTTCAGCACTATCCTATATTTGTAGCATGTGGGCATGTATGGGCCTGTTACAATCTTGAGATGTGTTTGAAAAATAAACTAAGAGGAGTCTCGAGGGGGCTATTGTCCTCTCCTAAAGATTTTATCTTTTTTTTAAGGGAGATGAAATTGTCTTTCAACCTCTTTTTGATTCTCAAGATCGCTTTGGAGCGCAAGAGAAGAGCATACTCAATGTTTGATATCCAATTTCTAGTCCTAATGCAAGTGATGTAGAATGATTCCAACTTTTAGTCAAAGCAAGCCATTCATGTGGCGAAATAAAAAGAAAAAAGAGGAAAACTAATGATTTTTCACCCCTAAGTGTCTATGTGTTTTGACTAATCCATTTATATGAGAGGGAATGTAAGTCTGGTGCAGATTACAACATGCATGGAATCATCTTTAAGAAGGTTTATGGGCCTTCAACAGATCATAAAAAGCTTACAATGTGTGTTTTTTTCACAGGTGTACGGGTTTCAGACTAGACAGAGGCGCTCTGAGTGCCAATGCGTGAACTGAAAAATATTTTTGAGCACAGGTGCACAGAAGGCTTGGAGTAATGCAGTGTTTTTTGTGTACGTGCAAATGATGTGCGACTGTGGGCCAGTAAACCCACACACAACTGTCACACAGCCATGAAGAAAATCTCTGATGGAATTCTCTCAACTTAGCTTTGAATTTGATGTTTTGCAGGTTGGCTTGGGCCGGTTATGGTACCTGCAGGTTAATTAAGTAAAAAGAAGAGCTAAAATAACCCAAATGGGGTAGGAAATTGATACATTTCCCCAGTGGAGTCGCCAATCTGTTGCACCTCTTTTGTCACCTAAATGATAAAAACAGAGGTTCTTACAAACTTAGTTGGGTTAGCTAAGAAAGACAATAGTAAAGGAAAGGGTTAGAAGAATAAACATAAAAGACTAAGCTAAGAATTAAACTAGGAAAGGAAAAAAAAACTAAACTATTGTGCATAAGGACATAAGAACAAGAAACACACAAGACTCAAGTCACCAATGGAAAGGATTATATTAGTGAAAAGAAAACACCAAAGAGAAAGGGGACTTTGGGTCCCTTCTTCCTCCAAGGGAGGGCTCTTAGACTCCCAAGATTGAGATCTTCTTACAACTTGGAAACTTGAAAGAAATGGTGAAAGAATGCCAAGCTAACCCACTCAAAATGTGATGTGGATTGCCCAAATGGAATGGTTCTAGTATTCTCTTGATAAGAAAAGAGGTTTCCATAAGAGAATAACAACAACATAACCTTGCAAATAAATTCCTTGAAAATGTAGTGCACCCATGGCCTTGTTTTATAGCACCACTTTGAGGTATTGTGTAACCATCTTTTAGTGTGAAAAGGGGTTGTTTAGGGCACCTTTAGGTCTTTGACCAACCACCCAGTCAGATCCAGTCGAGATTTGGATGTCAAATCAACTTGAAAGCTGAACCAGAAGTGGGTTGGAGGCCGACCAACATCATAAATGAGTCGTTCTTAGGTGTGCGTATCTTTTAGCGTCCACAGTCGCGCATCGTGTGCATGTGAACTTTTCCTGCATTTCTTGATGTTGCATGTGCACACATGCCCTGCGTAGTCATAACACATCTTGATTTTATAATAGGTTGTATAGTTTTGGACTTTTTGGAAATGTTTTTTTGGTAATTTTGGTCCATGGGTGAACTCATAGCTATTTGATGATGCTAGATTCTTGTAACCATTTGCTGACAAAATTTTAGTGATAACACTCATTTTTGGAGACTACCCAAAATACATTCCCACATTCATAGGAGAAGAAGACATAACTACTGAAGAACATCTTGTTTCCTTCTATAGTTACACAGATAATCTGAATATTGAAAACGAAGACGTGTGGATGAGAGTATTTGTCCAGAGCCTTGATGGTGAGGTTAGGAAATGGTTTAGGGGATTGACCCCTGGATCCATTGTTGGGATTGAATCTTTGGATGATTTTTTATTGAGACAATGGGGGGACAAAAAAGACTTTATGTACTATATTACATAGTTTGGGGATCTGAAGAAAGAGGAGGGAGAATCTGCCTCTGACTTATCCAAAAGATTCAACAAGATGTACAATAAGATCCCTGCTGAGATAAAGCCTACAAAAGCCTCTGCCAAGATTACCTATGCTAGTGATTTTGACCCTAATTTCTACCTCTTGTTGAGAAAGAGAAGAGTTACTTCCTTGTCTCATATGCAATATGCATCCCTAGAAGTAGAGTCTAACGTATTGGCAACAAACCAACTCTAGAATAAAGCTAATAGGGATGTAACAAATGGAATATCTGAAGCCTCCACCTTTGGTTCCTCTGCTTCCCCCCTCAAATGGATGAAGTAACCAAGTTACTAAACTCACTTTCAACTAGGATGGAAATATTGGAAGCAGAGGGGAAGCAGACATACATAAATCCTCAAAATGTTGATAACAGAACCAACTTCAGAAGACCAAACAATGCCCCTCAAATACTCCCGAGAGAGCCCAGAAACAGAGAGAGAAATGATCAGAAAATCCAAACACCTCTCCAAAATAACCTAGTTGATGATGAAGAGAGGGAGAAAGAAGATATTGATCCTGAAATACATTGTCTTGGAGACACCTCCCCATTTCCACATTTGACTCAATCTGCATGCAAGGAATCCCTCATCAATAGTCAAATAATTGATCTAAGTAAGGGTGAGAAGTCCAATAGTAGTCCCAATAAATACAAACTCGGGTCTAAGAAGAAAGAAGGGAAGTCTTACATCCCTGATCAACCTTCCAGAGAAGAGAAGCCTGCCAAAGACGCAATAAACAACAAAAAATAAAATAAAGCTCAGAACCCCTCACCTATACCCGAAGACCCTGTCCCACAAGTGAGAGAATTTCTAAATCCCCTTTCCTCCTTCATCTTTGATCACAAAATTCAAAAGATCAGAATCGTTGTTCCCCTTTCAGAGCTAGTCAAGAATGAATATTTCAAAAGGTCCCTCTCTAATCTGTTCTAGTCTGAGCCATCTTCCCATTCTGTAGACTTGATAAATCTTCAAGATGAAAAGCCAATAGTCATCTTAGGTCCTATGGTAGAATATATAGATGATTCATCCCCTCCCCTCTATAAATCACTGAACATACATGATAAGGTGTTTCATAACTGTTTGATGGATTCAAGGGCATCTCATAATGTTAAGGCTCATCATGATTTGTATTCTTTTGATTCAAGAAGAGTACAATGTCTTAGGGTCATCAAATATTTGGTCATGACCCTGTTTCAACTTCCCATGAAGAGTGTGCTCATGGATATCATGGCAGTTGATGTTCCCCCCAATTTTGGCATGCTCTTGTCAAGATATTGGATAAAAAGACTTGGGGGAACCTTGTATATGGACCTAACATATGCTACCATTCCAGTGTTCGTAGGGGAGCATAGGAGTCTATACAAAGCAGCTCAGTTGGCCTACATTGTTATTTATGAATCAGACCCCACCAATCAACCTATCTTTGCACTCGACACTGATTTGGGATCTAGTTTGTTACAACTCAATGATACTCTTGAATCTCCTCTTGAAATCATAAAGAAACCCATTTCTTTTCGTGAAATACCTTCTCCAACTACTTTTGTGTGGAATATGTTTTCAACGGAGCCTATTCTAGGGAAGGTGCTGGTGCCAGAGTGGTTCTTGTGTCACCTTGTCAAGAAGCCATACCTTTGTCCTATAAACTATAATTTGAAGTTACCAACAATGTGGCATAGTATGAGGCTCTTTTTTTTGGTTTCAAGGGCTGCAAAAGACATGGGGATTGAAGAACTAGCAGTATTTGGAGATGTTGAGCTAATTTTTCATCAGGTCACAAATGTTTATCAAGACAAGAACCCTAGGCTAAGGAATTATAGGAATGATTTGTGGGACCTAATTGACAATTTCTTCTTAGCCTTCAATATTTCATTTATTCGAAGGGAGGAAAATTTCATGGCTGATTCTCTGGTCATCTCAGTGAGCCATTTCAATGTCCCATTACAACCTAAGCTCAGGTATGATGTTGGGATTAGATATCGGCCCTCTGTACCTGACAATATAAAGCATTGGAAGGTGTTTGAGGATGATCTTGAAATCAAAATATTTTTTGATTCGATTGATGAGTTCTCTGAATTAGACATTGATCAGGACCATGATTCTGAAGGTGACCCTCCCCTTGAATTATTTTTGAATAAAATTGCTAATCACCATATTTTTCAGCTGCCTAGCAACCACATTCCAAAGGGAATAGTTCCTTTAGAAATATTGTTCGATGGAAACGATGTGGAAGTAAATTTTAAAGTCCCAATTGAGGATGTTGATGTAGCTGAGTGAAATATTGGCACAGAGGAGGATCCAAAATTCATCAAGTTTTCAGGTAGCATGTGAAGGAAGCAGAGAGACAATTATACTGAGCTATTAACATAATTTTTTTATGTGTTTTCCTTGACCTACGAAGACCTCGGGACATACAACACAACCTTCATTGAGCATAAGATCCCATTGAAAGAGGAGGCCAAACCATTTAGGAATAAATTAAGACAAATAAATCATATGTTGTTTCCTATTATGGAGAGAGAGTTAAAGAAGTTGTTGGATGCCCAAATCATTGTCCCTCTGAGATACTCTGAATGGGTGGCCAACCTGGTCCCGGTGAGAAAGAAAAATGGAGAAATCAGATTGTGTGTTGATTTCAAAAATATGAACATAAGCTCTAAGAAGGACAAATACCCTTTGCCAAAGATGGAACACATATTGCAGAGGGTGACAGGTGCATCCAAAATTTCCATGATTGATGGATTTTCTTGCTACAACCAGCTCTCTGTCCCACCTGAAGACAAAGAAAAGACAACCTTCACCACTCCTTGGGGAACATTCATGTATGCCAAAATTCCCTTTGGATTGATGAACGCAGGATAAACATTCCAACGAGCCATGCACATCACATTCATTGGAGAAAGAGACAAATTGGTGGTCATCTATCTATATGAAATAACAATCTTCTCTAAATCTGATAAAGAACATTCTCAACATTTGAGAAAGGTATTCTCGAAATGTAGAAGGTTTGTTCTCTCCCTAAATCCCAAAAAGTCTTTATTTTCCATGTAGGAAGGAAAATTGTTGGGACACATCATATCAACTGAGGAGGTCAGGGTTGATTCAAGTAGGGTGGAAGCTATTCAACCCTTATCACTTCCCAGATCCAAGAAACAAGTTCAGTCCTTCCTCAGAAAAATCAATTTTCTGAGAAAGTTTGTAACAAATTTTGTTGAATTGATGAAGCATATCACCTCCATGCTCAGGAAAGGGAATGAAGTAAAATGGACCACCGAATCCAGAGAATCCTTCAATCAAATAAAAAAGGCACTGACTGAAGCACCTGTGCTAGTCAATCCTGATTATTCCAAGGATTTTTTTATTTTCTCCTTTTCTTCATTTGATACATTGGCCACTATTTTACTACAAAATAATGATGCAGGGCTGGAGCAGCTTGTTTCCCATATGACATCATGGAGAAGTAGGATTATGCCTTGGTGAAATATCTTAAAGCTTTCAGATTCTATGTTCTGCATTCAAATATCATTGCATATGTTCCTTCATCTTCTGTGAAGGACATTCTCATTCAACCTGACATAGATGGGAGAAGGAGAAAATGGATTGCCATAATCCTTGAATTTGATCTGGAAATAAAACCCACCAAGCTAGTTAAAGGCCAGGGTTTAGCCAATTTGTTAACTAAATCTAATTTTAAATGTTTTGAGGTTAACTTCATCAATGCTTTCTCAAGAGATCAACGGGTTGATTTGTCTGATAGAAACCCTCTATTGGTAGGATGTGCCTGGTATAAAGATATTATATATTTTCTGCAAGAGTTGCGACCTCTTGATGGTATGGGAAAAATCAAGGAAAGATATATGAAGCTCAAAGAAATTAAATATTTCCTTATTGAGAAGGTTTTTTATTTGAAGGAACCTCCAGGAGTGCTTCTGAGATTTTTGGACCCACCAAAGGCCTAAAAGATCATGTTGGATTTCCATAGCAGCCTATGTGGGGGACATCACTTATGGAAAACCACTGCCTACAAAATTCTCAGCACTAGGTACCACTAGCCTAATCTATTCACTGACATCTATGAAAAAATTAGTGCCTATATCAAATGTCAGAAATTCTCCAGGAAGCAGTAGCTCAAGTCTCTGCCATTGAAGTCGGTACTAGCTTCAAGACCCTTTCAGCAGTGGGGCCTAGAATTTATTGGGGAAATTCATCCTACTTCAAGTGGTCAACACAAATGGATTTTAACTAAAACAGATTATTTCACCAAGTGGATAGAAGATATCCCCACAAGGATCGCTTCTCACAAAGTAATCATTGATGTTCTTTAATATATTATGGAAAGGATTGGTTGTCCGAATAGAATTGTCACTGATAATGATGCATCTTTCAAGGCCGAACCATTGATCAAGTTTTGTGAGCAGTTTGAAATTGCATTAATTCACTCTGCCCCCTACTATCCCCAAGGCAATGGACTGGCAAATTCCTCTAACAAAATATTTATAAAGATCATCAAAATACTGTTAGAGAACAACAAAAAAGACTCGGACTCAAAACTCAAATTTTCTCTATGGGCTGATAGAGTGAAAATAAATAGGTCCATGGGTATCTCTCATTTCCAACTTGTATAAGGGATTGAGGCCATTTTTCCTTCTCACTTCATCCTGACTATGGAAAAATTATTTCAGTACTGTCAAGGAGAGCCTGGCGATATGATCAGAAGAATTCATCAACTAGTAGAAGTCTAGCAGACTAGAGAGTAGGTGATGGACAGAGAGCATGGCTGTCAATAGAGAATTAAGAAGAATTTTGACAAGAAAGTCAGAAAAGAGGACTTCCACTTGGGAGATATAGTAATCAAATGGGACATCCCTAAACAAGACAAGGGAAAGAATGGTAAATTTGAAGCCCTTTGGATAGGTCTCTTCAATATTTCTGAAGCATTTCCAAACAACACTTACAGAATGCAGAATTTGGAGGGTGATCAAGTTTTTGGTGGCCCAGTAAATGGGCACTTCCTGAAAATGTGTTTTGTTTAAATCTGAGATCGAAATCCCACCATTGTAAATATCGTTCTTGTTTTATGTTGACTGTGTTTTAGTAGAAGACTCCATAACCCAAACCAAAGTCATCGAAGCATGTCATCCCTTGTGGAGCCAATGTTAGCACATAAAATTATTAAAGTATTTTGGGTTCTAGTTTCCACCTAGGTTTGTAATTTTTCCTATTCTTCCTTCGTTGGTAGACTCAATTGTAGGTTTTTATTCTCAGCTTATAGTTGTCTTCTGTTTGTCTTCATCCGTTTAATCAACCTATTTTTACTTATCGGATTTCTTGAGATGTATCGGCCATAATCCTTTATGTTTTCCATAAAATAGATCACTTCTCTCTCTTTTCCTCTGTCGTTGATTCTTTTTGTTTTCCCGATCCCTCAGCCAGTCATTCAAGTAAACTAGAGAGGCCCCATTTGTGAGAACCGGGTGCAACACTTGAAGCATTCTGATAACAACTCAAATAAAGCAAGCAAGCAAGATAAACTTTTGGTGGAGGAGATCCATCAGAAAAATTGGATCTATGGCCATCGGGTGATCGGGATCATACAAATGCACCAAGTTTAGTGTCAAACAGAGGTCTGAAATCACAAGGTCAATCCTAGTTTTTGGTACAAGGAAGGACGCATGGTGCAAGATTAGCATTTCATGGTTTCTCGCGATGGAGTGGTCAAGGAGAAAGTCATCAGAAATCACAAAATGGGAAATCACGACAAGATCGTAGTCGTTGATCAAAGGAGAGATCTGGACTGATGGATCAACTTTTCGTGATGTCGCGAGTCGGAAAAAGTAGTAGGCTAGAGTCTTGAAGGTTCGCGACACACGAAGTCCCAAAATGATCGTGGCCATCAAATCCAAAGAATTTTCGATCGTCGATAAATATGGGTCATTTCATAGGATCAAGCATCGGAAGATTTGAAATCAAGGGGAGTGAAGACTCTTGAAATGTGAAAGCTCAAAATTTTATATGGGATAAGTCCAGGGTCATGGCTTGAGGTCACATGTGGTGATTAAAAGGAGTTGCGCAAAAGATCAAAGTGCCCAAGTTGGCCACAAAGAAAGATTTGTGTGAGCTCGAGGTGCCAGAGTTGACTCGAAGGAGCCATGAGCTCACTTGGAACATTCGTGGGTGTCAAGCCTCACCTTGATCTCGATGAAAGTAGTTAATGAAAATGGGGAGGTGGTTGAAATCTCATTTCACCAATTAAATGGAAAGCATTGAAAGCTAGCCATGGAGGGAAGACAGTCAACTGAAAGTTCCCCTGCCATGGTTTTTCTTGTGAATCCCATATTGATTTGATCTTGCGTCTAACAAGAGAATTCAAGTGAAATCTGATAGAGGAAAATGTCGACACAAAGCTTTGAATGTAATAGCCAGGTCACATCTCTCATGGTGGAAAATTGTTCTGAGTATAAATACTCATTTTTTATATTTTGTTATGGTCGATGGTAGAGAAGGGCTCCCGATTTGTAAAGTTTTAATGAACACTCTGGTTCTTTGCTTATGCTTTGTAATCTAAGATTTCTTGTTGAATGATAGTCAACTTTCTTTCTCCCTCTTTTTTTCCTCTGATACTGAAAGAGTTCATGATTGACTAATTTGCTTGAATTATTATGATTGCATTATGATGAAAGCTCGATCATAGTGCTGTTATAATTTCTTTCATTTCCTTTGAGACTTGGATTCGAGAAGATCTTGCGTAGTTTTTCCTCCTGGATTGTTAGAAGACCTGATGTCTTCATCAAAACTCTACATTTTCTCACCAAAGTATTTCTCCTACTCACCTTTACCACAACCTACTGACTGAAATTAAACCAAGACCTCACCTTCTTTTGCATATCAGTCTAGTTTTTCTAAGTTACAACGATATTTTCTTGAGACTGCTCCCATTTAAGCCTCATATAACGAACCTGTGACATAAAATTGATGGGTATTGGGCTTACCTCTTCCGCAATCCAAAGGTGAGTTCTGGTGCTAACAGGAAGGATGACGAAGAAAAAAATAGTCGAGCAGCAGAAAAGGCCTTTAAATTACATACAACAAGAAATGAATTTGTAGACTGAGTCATTGTGTAGGAATCTCCACCTCTACACCCTAGGGATGACTACTATTTTGGAAAAAATGTTGGCGAGTGAGCACACAACAATGCTTCATGATGCGAGCTTATAGCGGGTGGTCGTTTTTCTAGACCTCTTATTCATGTGTTTTTAGTCACACGAAAAGGCATAATAAACATATCTAGCAGAAGTTTCCTTGGAGGCGACGTGGAAACATGTACCAATATGTCTCACCACCACTCATTCCCACTAGATAGTTATGGTTTACCAAATCAAGTCGGACTTTCCCACTGCTATATTTATATCTCAACATGGAATAACCCATTCCCTCATTTATTTTTCTCCTAAATATCCTCCTGGATTAATAGATTTCAATAGAGATCGATCGATGGAAACATCAAAGCTCAAACCATTTTCTATATCTTATTTTAATAATTTCTTATTTCTATTAAAAATGTTACTTTGGACAATTCATCTACCCATTTCCATTTTATAATTTGTTCTTTTCAACGTAATCTTTATGAATACCAAACCCTACACAATTCTCATGAGCTTTGGGTTTCTTGCATGTGTTTACCATTAATGAGACCCTCTTATATGAATGAAACATTGCATCTAAAGTTGTTTCTCCAAGTTATAGTTCATTACTTGGCATGGACTAAGCTGTTATGAAGTGCTTTTTTAAATTATACTCATTCTATCTTTATTTATTTAATTGTATCTAACCAACCCCATTACTTAACAAATTTACCAGCATGAGCTGAAATTTTATGACTATTATATTCTACTTTGATTTCCTTTTGGTCCAAAAACCTTTGAATGTTTTTTTCTTAGACGTTGTTGGATATTCTTGTTTTCTTTTGTGGAGCAGAGTTCATTATAACTAAGATGTCATGCAACACTTGTTTAAATTTTACCTATTTTATCCTTATTTATTTAATTGTACCTAACTAACCCCATTACTTAGCAAATTTACCAGCATGCGATGAAATTGTATGACCGTCTATTCTACTTTGGTTCCTTCTGGTTGGAAATCCTTTCACTGTCTTTTCTTCAATGTTGTTGGATATTCATGTTTTCTTTTGTGTGTGATATTTTATGGATAATGCCTAATTAATACTACATACTAGAGTTTAGGGATTGGATTGGGTTTGCTAGAGGATGTTGAAAGATTCTCTCAACCTCTCCCTCCAAGAGTGGAATAAGTTGGATCTCACAACGTTTATTTAAGTGTGATGTATCTCTGTGTAATGTGTGTAATACAATTCATTTATGTGTGTATTTTTTGTGTTTCTCTTCTCATGAATTCCAAATCGATCCCCTTGTTGTAAATCAAATCAAGGGCACCCGATTTCCATTGAATGAGGTAAAAAAAAATTGGGTATATCAAATTGATCTCCTTCGGCTCATTCTGTTTACTTGTTTCCTATTTTCTCTTCACCGGTGGTGAATATCAATCCTCTGGATTTCTGGTGATAGGGTTCCTGATGTTTTATATCAATGGATAATGGGTTTCCTTCCTACCCATAATTGAATTCAGTTTTTTCAATTATCTCATTAAATATGTTTATTAGATAATGGTTCTTTTTTCAATTATCTCGTTAAATCTATTTATTATATAATGGGTTCCATTCCCAACAAGAATTGAATTTAGACAAGTAATTTAATTTTTTTAGTCTTGTTAAAATTATTTATTTATTTTTTATTGGGATTTTACTTCCGGATTAGTTGAAATGGACGAAGGTTCTATGATTTCAAAATTCATCTAATACTTACACCTCTCCAACACCCTATCCCTTTGATTCCATAAAATTCATCCCCGGCTCGCACCTTATCCACCATGTCAATTCATTGTGACTAGTTCCCGGTCTTGGATGCAAAAGTCAACTCGGGTGGCCACATTAATACCCCAACACATATTTTGGGGTTGGGGAGGGGTGGTTAAAATTAGGTCTCAGCACAATTCATGGAGAAATACATCCAAGAAGAAGGAAGCAGACCATAGTTCAAAAATCATATTTGATTTGCATTGTAAATATAGCCCTAGTTTAAACTTGTCTTGTTTTCTTTCTTGTATTAATTTTACTAGAAATTGTTGCATATGTATATTTTAGTGGCTAAATCTATATAATTTGAATGTTCTATTAGTTTTTCAATACAGTGAATCCATTTATCCATTCAAAAATGTAAATTACTATTTCATTCAAATTTGTCACTAAATTCTAGTAAGTCCAATGATAACTTAGTGCTAAATTTCACCTAATTTCCCTAGGAGATAAATAAGACAAGACCAAATATTGTTTCTCTAGATGACAGGGTTTATATGAAATTCAATAGTATAGGACAAGGAAAATCTATGAAAAAATTAACATACTAATAGGGTGATGATACCTAACTAGTAAATTGTCAACTTTCTTGTGGAAAGAAAAGGAAAATATTATTGGACAACAATTGGTATATTGAGGTGAACATGTAGTGGTAGTACTAATGATCCTATGTACAGTTAGATTGGCCTCACAAACTTAAAAAAGTAGATCCATTTGCTTGATGGAGGTTTGATGATAAGTCTTGCATTAGATGTGATAGCTAGTATTTCTTGTATATATAATCATGCAAGCTAGTGGCTTGATTTTGTTGTTGAATCATAACACAAATGTCTAGGATGTTTTATTTATTTCATAAATATGTGTTAAGAAGATTATCATATTCGTTATGATAAATTATGATTTTAGGATAACTTGTGGTTCCATTTAGTATATTTGATAAATATATGTCGAGTTTATGATCTTTTGATAATATCTCCTGATGTGATGACATGATGTAATTGCATGAAATAATTTTATGATAAATTTTTTATGATGTCAATGTTTGACAACATAGGTATTCCAAGAGAGGATGAACACCATTTGTAGACACTCAAACAACTAGATCAAATATCAACACACTGATATTTTGACGTGGTAAATCTCCTACAGGGAAACATGCATGGCCCCGAACAACGTGGGGACTTAGAGAAACTTATTAATGCAAAAGAAAAGGATTACAGAGATATTGAAAAGAGATTTTATCACAATTGATAATCAGAAAATGACCCTCCATGATATTTAAATAGAGATCATGGAACAATGTGGTGTTAAGCCACAAATCAATGTACTCATGAAGATCGAGGAGAACATGAACTATCAAATCACCCTATCTGGGGAACATATCGTGACTGTCGGATTTCCTAACTACAAATGTATACTAATTCATACTAAATAAACACACTAAGAAACACATTTTTACCTAATGACACATTAGACCAAGTAGATCTTAAATAAATCCTAATTGTATAAATATCATAACATCCCCCCTTAAGAACAAATTGGGATATGATTGAAGGACTTACAAAAGTGACACAATAGGAGAAGGAAAGAGACATTAGAGCCTATCACCTATTAATGACAACTTCTTGAACTCTTAACATATATTGAAGTTTGGAAATCTTTGCTTCTGTAAGAGATTTTGTAAAAATGTATGCAACTTGATCTTCTGTAGGGAAAAAGAGCACTTCAATAACTCAATCATAAATGATCTTTCTGATGAAGTGAATGTGTATCTCAATTTGTTTATTGTGATGATGTTGAAATGTGTCTTTGATGATATTTATGGCACTCTGATTGTCACACCGAATGCTAGTTGGATGTTGTCACTTGAATCCAAACTCTGAAATGATCTGTCCAAGCCACAAGTCTTCTTGACTTTCATTTACCATTGCTCGATACTCTCCTTTTGCTAAAGAAAGTGAAATAGCCTATTGTTTCTTACATTCCAAAGTAATAGGTCATGAACCAATGCTGAAAAAATAACCTATAGTATACTTCCAATAATCAAGTTCAATGACTCAATATGGATCAGTGAAACCAACCAATAAAGGAGTCTCCCCTGAATGGTAATGTATCTCGAACTAAATTTTACCCCATAAATACTGAAGTATCATTTTAGATGCTTTACAATGGCTTCCATGGCGTGCTTTCATATACTAGGAAACAAGACCAACAACAAAGGAAAGACCAGGACTAGTATGGGTCAAGTATAAGAGGCTACCAACTAACTAATGGTACAAAGTGGCATCAAATTCAGGAGAAGTACTGATGGTAGAAATATTGACTCCTAACTGGAAGGGAGAAGGGGTTGGTTTACAATATTCCATGTGGAAGCGATGAAGAATTTCATAAGAATAATTATAATGGGAAACAAAAATTCCTTCATTGGTTTCCAAAACATGGAGGCCAAGTAAATAGTGGAAAAATCCTAAGTTTGTCATTTCAAATTTCTTCTTAAGGATAGTTTTCACATGGTTTTAAAATTTTGAGTCACTATGGATAAGGTCATCAACATAAAGCACAAGTATTATGATATGGATTCCTACTTTCTGGTATAGACATTAGGATCATAATGGCATCTAGAAAATCTAGTGTCAATGAGAAAGTTGTCCATTTTGGCATACCAAGATCGAGGAGCTTGCTTAAGACCATAAATAGATTTATTAAGGTGAAAAGAAAGGCTAGAGTCATTCTGGACATATCCATGAGGTTCTAACACGTAGATTTCTTCTTTAAAATCACCATGCAAGAAGCCTGATTTAACATCCATCTGATGAACCTCCCATTTATGTGAGGCAGCAAGGGAAAGAACAAGGCACATGGAATTAATTTTGGATGCAAAGGAAAAGGTTTTATTATATTCATTTCATTAAACTTGGGAAAATCTTTTGACAACTAACTAATCCTTGTTCCCTTCAACACTTCCATTTGAAGTATACTTCGTTCTGTAGACCCATTTACATATGACAAGTTTTCTTCCTTTCGGAAGAGGTACAAGATCCAAAGTATCACTTTCCATTAAGGAACGATACTCTTCATTCATTTTCATATCCCAATCTGGATGAATTAAATATTTTACGAATGTCTCTAGATCATGAGTCTCTAAAACTTGAGCCAAAAGAGAAGAGGTTTGTTGGAACTATGAATGTGTCTAACGTTGATCTGAAGGATCAATGGTAATACCACTAGTTGTTTCTCATGTTGAACGGATCCATCTAGGAAGTGGCAGTGATATTGTTGGTTCATGTTTAATGGACTCATCTAGAGGAAGTTGAACAATAGGAGGTGTATTTTCACCCTCATTTTCATCATATCAAGAACAAACTAGGATAGGAATAGAAGAAGGTAAAAACAGTGAAGATGGATCGTAGGTTGAAGAAGAAACAAACACTGAATTAGGCTTGTAGGACAAGATATTTTCATCAAATTTAGCATCTCTTTTAATAATAATTTCATTACAATGTGGTTAAATAAGTATATAAAATTTGACATCTTCATAATATACAAAAAATATACACTTCTCACTTTTAGGTTGCAATTCTTTCATTTTCTCATTAGGAATGCGATCCCATGCTATACTTCCAAATACACAGAAGTGACTTACATCTGGTTTAATTTTAGTCCAAGTTTCTTTCGGTGTTAAATTTTTAAGATCCTTTGTAGGAGTGCGATTTACTATGTAATTTTCATAGTTCATGGCATCCACCTAATATTTTAGAATTAATCGCTTAGATTGGATCATACAATTAGTCATTTATTTTAATGTGTGGTTCTTTCTCTCAACAACACCATTTTGATGTGGTGTATATGGAACAATGTATTTCATTTGGATGCCTTGTGTAGTGTAGTAACTTGTAGAAAACAATTTCACCTATTGATGCAGGAGCATCTCTCCAAGCCAGCCATGTGCCAGCCAGCCAACCAACTCACCACATGCATTCAATGAGGAAAGGCACAACCCTTTCACGTTTTTGAATTTGAATGTGAAGGAATTCAATATTGTACGGTTGTTAGAGCCAAAAGGTCATGCCTATACACAGGCTTTAGATGTAGATAGCCTTTAATGGTCATAAGGATGAGATCTAGATCTCATCTAGACTCGACAACCATTAATTGTAAATTCAATGTAATTGAATAGAGTAGGTATCTTGGAGGGAAGAGCTCGAACAACCCCCTCATGTAAAAAGATCTTGGATCTTATTTTGAATTAGTATAGGTAGCAAGAGAATAGAGAAGAGAGCAAAGGGGAGGAGTCGAGACTCTGTCAAATGTCTGAGCTCAGCAACACCTTGTAAAGGAGGCATTTCATATTAATACAAACCAGAGTAGTTTTTCCTGCACATTGTCGGTGTTGTGTGAATGTCTATGTGTGTTCTATTTATGTTGTGTATGTATGTTATAGATGTGTGTTTACAGGGACAGACAAGTTCTAATATCAGTAGAGTTCTTTGATTTCAGGTTGGAGTTTTTTGAGGCTTCATGCTAAGAGGGTGTGACAAAACACTGCGGGTTCTAAAAGCTAGTGCATAGAGTGCACTTCCAATTCTGAGGAATTTGGACAAAGACGCACCAGGAGGGTGCACCAACTGAAGTCTTAAACATAGGGAAATATCTCAAGGTTATTGAACACCTTGGAGACAAGACTATGTAGAGGAGAACACAACAGAAGACAGAATCACTGCGGGATTCTGGAAGAGCTCTACCAAGCGGGTATTCAGCGGATGCACGAGTTGCATTGAGGAGAAGAACTCTGGTTCGAGTTCAGAAGGAGATATAATCACTGAGGATTCTATAGAGCTCTGTCATGAGGGCATTGAGAATAGGGAGAGAGTGTTGAGGAGGAACTCTACTTTGAGTTCATAGGGAAACATAATCACTAAGGATTCTGGACACTCTTCCAGGAGGGAATTGAGTAGGTGCTAGAGAAAAGAAGGAAATAACTCTTTTAAGTTCTGGAATAGAAGAAGAGTCCAAGGAAGGATCTTCACAAGGTTGTTGAACACCCTGCAGACTCAGCAAGAAGTTTTCTTGAGCAAAGGAGTGCCAAGAGGGCATCAGATTCTCCATCTGAGGGAGAAGGAAAAAATGTTAGTTCCTTAGAGGTCGAAGCTATAGCAAAATCTCAAAAGAGATAGCACCTTCGTGCGTGCAAAGACCCTGCAAGGAGCGCAGAAGTTGAAGAATCCTTTGAGGATTCTAGAAGAGAAGATCAGGAGGAGTAGTGATTTCATGCACAGGCCATAACTGAGAGGTTGCAGAGGTAAGAAGGAAGACCCTTTGGAATATTTGAGTTCGAGGAAGCTCAGGAGGGAAAGCGTTTTCAAAGAGGTAGACAAAAGTTGTGAGTACAGGCTTCGTAGAAGAGACAAAGGTCGAGGCCTTTGATAAGTTTAAATTATTCCAAGGATCGGGAAGAAATAGAGGCTCACAAGGGAGAGCACAATTTTCGTTGGATTAGGCCAAGGACAAGATCTGGACCATTGAAGTTTCACATCTAGGAAGCAGCAGGAGGAGAGCGCATAGGAAGAATAGATTTGGGTCGTCAGATCTTGAACAGATCGCCAATACCCATCGAATCTAGGAGGAGATGCACGAGGTTTAATACTCATATGAAAAGGAGAGAAGTTGTCATATTTAGGCATTTTGGAGATTCAGGGATCGACATTTCAAGAATCTCGATGACAAGAGACTAGGGCACTTCACGGTGAAAACCCTAAAGTCGTGAAACGCGACTTGCCTGTGGAGTAGAACTTCGACATTTCGGCTATTTAGAGTTTGGAAGGTAGAGGAGGCATAAATTTTCTTACCAAGAGTTTCAAACTCCCGGTATGAGAAACACTGAAGACATCAGGACCATCCATATGCGGGGGACACGTGTCACGAGATCCTCACATTTTGGGGACTCTGACATTGGGAAGATGAGAAGGGAGTCTTTCGGCTTCGCTACTGGCAAAGTCCTAAAATGATCTAGACCATCCATCTGTGGAGGACACATGAAGTAGATCGGGGAGTCCACTGAGATTTCAGATACCAGGGATTCGTGATAACAAAGGATAAGTGTTGTAGGGGTCATGAAATCCCAAAATATGAATTCCCAACAGAATTTGTGAGAAGGGTAGTGCAGGGTCAGATTTCAGCATACCAGGTATCGAGATTTTATAAGTCCCAAAGACAAAGGATTGAGCATTTCGGTAATTAGAACTCTGAAATCGCGAAATGCGACATAGAGGAGATTGAGGTTGTGGCCACACTTGATATCGGGATTTTGAGATTCGGCATTCCGGGGATTCTGCAGACCTAAGGTCGAATAATTTTGTCATCAAAAGACCTGAAATCATGAAAGGAGGAGGAAGTCAGGACACATGTATTTTTAACATTCTGGAAATCAACTTTTTGAAAGTCTTGAGGACAGGAAGCCAGGCGCTTTGTGTCAATGAGCCCCAAGAGGACTGCGGTCATATGAGGGGTGGTCATATGGACTAAGGGTATAGCCCAAGGGACTAACCCCGAGTGAAGCCAATTTGACAAATCGACATTTCGGAGACTGGGAGATCGAGGAGTCAAGGACTCTCGACATCAGAACTGAAGGAGTCCCGGGACCCGGAATTCCATTTTGGGAAAAGACCACGGTCGTGCTGAGGCCATGTGTAGGTGAAATATCATGCCTATTGCATGCTTTTGTAGGTGTAGTTTCACGAAGGACCTGTGGATTTAATATTGATGTTCTAGTAGGGAATCAAAGTAGTTGATCCGGCTCGAAGGCATTAAAGAACGATCCTTAGACTGGGAGGTCACACAGAACCTGCGAAGGTAGGGGGAGCCTACAGTCATCAAGTGGTATCAGAGCTTGAATTTGTTTTTATATTTCAGGCAGATAGAGAAGGAAGGAAAATACTCTAATATACAACAAGGTGGTATCAGAGGTAGCTTGCAGAGACAAGCAGGGGAAGGCAGAGTACAGGAACTCTATGGTGATTGTTAGTAGGTACATAGTAGTCAGGAAGATAGTTGGAGGACTGTATGAGAAATATGGAAGCACTCAGAGTTGTAGAGTGGTAGCAACACGTTTTCTAGGAAGGTAGATAGGAATAGGAAGATGGCTATTGAAGGCCATGGACACGGTGGAAAGAAGATCCATCAGCAGTAGGAGAACGCTCTGAGAGATAAAGAGCTCACCGAGATTAGAGTGAGAATGGATGAGCTAGCATTGTGGATGCAGAAGAATGCTAAGTTGAGATGGGTATACGAATGGCCCATGAATATGAAGGTAAAATGGCCAGTCAGGGTATTGATGGCCAAAAGACAGCAAAGGCTGTTGAAAATATGGTTGAGGCATGCTGAAAACCTCAACAGACTAGAGGAGAAAATGGTCCAGGTGTGTGAACCAGAGGCTAGGAGAAATCTCAGTGATGAGGATGAACTGAGATCACTGGATGATCTCAAGGACTACCAAGAGGGCAGGACCAAAAATTTAGATTTCCAGGTGGGCAATGAGATGATAGTGTTGTGGGATTTCATAGACTGTCAGGAGGACGGTAAGGAAATTTCGCGTTTCCAGGAGAGCAATGGGATGGGATCCGAGGATCTCATAGACTACCAAGAGGGCAGCATAAAATTCCCAATTTTCCAGGTGGGCATAGGAACAGAAGTGAGACTGTCTAAAAGTCTCATGAACTCAGATCTGAGTTCAGATCAACCAAAGGAGCTGATGGAGAAGGAAGATCAGAGGAATCTTCTGATCATTGGAGGAATTGAAATATTCCTTCCACTTAGCTCAGTTGGGGCTAAAACCTGTGTTGCAGATGCAGCAACAATAGAAGGAAAACCAACAAAGACTGTCATGGAAGAAGAAGTGGAGCAGCCACTGATGACTACCCAAGAATAAGAAGGAAATGAGCATTCTGAGGAATGGCTCAAATTTTTCAGCCAGGCAGTTGAAACAAAGACGACTGTAGCATTGGAGCTTGTAGCAGAAGAAGAAGAAAAAGCAGACAGCATGAGCTTTGTTGATCTTTACCAAGAATTTGAAGCCCTCGAGAGAAGGGTGATGGTGCAAAGCATGCACATCCAACAGATGAGGTTGGAAACTGATGGAGGAGATTTCAAGGTTGAGGATCATTTGGAAGGAGATGGAGACATACCAACAAGAGGAATGGAAACAACAACACTGTCAGAGATGATGGTTGAAAAGCAGGTCATTCAAGAGGGGACTGTAGAGGAGACTGCAGTAGAGTGGACACTTAGTGCCACACAAGGAGAGATGACATTCAAACTGTCAGATGAAGAGGCTGAGCAACAACTCATTAATGAGATTGCAGAAGATAAATATGCAACACGGTGGAAAGTTAAGGCCACAAGAGATGGCATGGGAGATCATGGTGATCTGCCCATTTGCAGAAAGAATTTGTAGTAGAGGAGACTACATGAACAGAGCTAGCCAGGGAAGTAGTTGGATGAGGTTATCGATGAGATTAAGAAGCTAATGTTGCAGTCATCACAAGAGACTACCAACATGAAGAAGTTAAGCAGAAGGGATACTGCCAGACCAACAACAAAGAAACAACAGTAAAAGCAACAACAACAAAGAGATGGAGGAAAGAGACAGCTCCAAAGAGTTGTTTGGGACCCAAGAGGATTTCAAAAACTAGGGTGGAGAGCTCATGAATTTTGCAACAGAGGAGTATGATGCAGGAGCATCTATCCAAGTCATCCATGTGCCAGCCAACCAACCAACTCAGTGCATGCATTCAATGAGGAAAGGCGCAGCCCTTTCACATTTTTAAATTTGAATGTGAAGGCATTCAATATTGTCAGGTTGTTAGAGCCAAAAGGCCTTGCCTATACATAGGCTTTAGATGTAGATAGCCTTTAATGGTTGTAAGGCTGAGATCTAGATCTGATCTATACTAAACAACCATTAATTATAAATTCAATGTAATTGAATAGTGTAGGTAGCTTGGAGGGAAGAGCTTGAAGAACCCCCTCATGTAAAAAGATATTGGATCTTATTTTGAATTAGTAGAGGTAGCAAGAGAATAGAGAAGAGAGCAGAGGGGAGGAGTCGAGACTCTATCAAAATTCTAAGCTTAGGAACACCTTGTAAAGGAGGCATTTGATATTATTACAAACCAGAGTAGTTTTTCCAACATATTATCGGTGTTGTGTGAATGTCTATGTGTGTTCTATTTATGCTATGCATGTATGTTGTAGATGTGCATTTACAGGGATAGATAGGCTCTGCTATCTGTAGAGTTCTTTAATTTTAGGCTGGAGTTATTTGAGGCTTCATGCCAAGAGGTTGTGACAAAACACTGTGGGTTCTGAAAGCTAGTGCATAAAGTGCACTTCCAATTCTATGGAATTTGGACAAAGACGCACTAGGAAGGTGCACCAGCTAAAGTCTTAAACTCAGGGAAAGATATCAAGGTTACTAAACACCTTGGAGACAATACTGTGTAGAGGAGAACACAGTAGAAGACAGAATCACTACGGGATTCTGAAATAGCTCTGCCAGGTAGGCATTGAGAAGATGCATGGGTTGCAATGAGGAGAAGAACTCTGGTTCAAGTTCAGAAGGAGATATAATCATTGAGGATTCTATAGAGATATACCAGGAGGGCATTGAGCATAGGCATAGAGTACTGAGGAGGAACTCTATTGTGAGTTCATAGGGAAACAAAATCACTGAGGGTTTTGGACACTCTGCCTAGAGGGCATTGAGTAGGTGCTAGAGCATAGAAGGAAAGAACTATTTTAAGTTCTAGAATAGAAGAAGAGTCCAAGGAAGGATCTTCACAAGGTTTTTGAACACCCTGCATACTCATCAAGAAGTTTTCTTGAGCAAAGGAGTGCTAGGAGGGAATCAGATTCTCCATCTGAGGGAGAAGGAAAAAAGGTTAATTCCTTAGAGGTCGAAGCTACAGGAAAATATCAGAAGAGATCAAACCTTTGTGCATGCAAAGACTCTGCAAGGAGCGCAGAAGTCAAAGAATCCTTTGAGGATTCAAGAAGAGAATCTCAGGAGGAGTAGTGCTTTCATGCACAGGCCATAACTGAGAGGTTGCAGAGGTTGGAAGGAAGACCCTTTGGAATATTTGAGTTCGAGGAATCTCAGGAGGGAAATCATTTTCAAAGATGCAGACAGAAGCTGTGAGTACAGGCTTCATATCAGAGACAAAGGTCGAGGCCTTTGATAAGTTTAAATTCTTACAAGGATCGGGAATAAACAGAGGCTCACAAGGGAGAGCCCAATTGTCGTTGGATCAGGTCGAGGAAAAGATCTGGACAATTGAAGTTTCACATCCAGGAAGCAGCAGGAGGAGAGCACATAGAAAGAATAGATTTGGGTCGTCAGATATTGCACGGATAGTCGATAGCCATCAGATCCAGGAGGATCTGCACTAGGTTTAATCCTCATATGAAAAGGAGAGAAGTTGTCATATTTCAGCATTTGAGAGATTCAGGGATTGACATTTCAGGAATCCCGATGACAAGAGACTGGGGCACTTCACGGTGAAAACCTGAAGTCGCGAAACACGACTTTCCTTTGGAGCAGAACTTTGGCATTTTGGCTATTCGGAGTTCGGAAGGTAGAGGAGGCAGAAATTTTAGTACCGAGAGTTTCAAACTCCCTATACCTGAAACACTGAAGACATCGGGACCTTCCATCTGTGGGGGACATGTGTCGCGAGATCCTCACATTTTGGGGATTTGAACATTGGGAACCCGAGAAGGGAGTCTTTCGGCTTCTCTACTGGCGAAGTCCCAAAACGATCTGGACCATCCATCTATGGAGGACACATGGAGGAGATCAGGGAGTCCACCGGGATTTTGAATACCGGGGATTCGAGAGAACAGAGGATAAGTTTCGTAGGGGTCGTGAAATCCTGAAACGTAAATTCCCAAGAGCATTTGCGAGAAGGGTAGTGTTGGGTCAGATTTCGGCATACTGGGTATTGGGATTTTGGAAGTCCCGAAGACAAAGAATCGAGCATTTCGGTAATTAGAACTCTGGAATCATGAAATGTGACATAGAGGAGAGTGAGGTTGTGGCCACACTTGATATCGATATTTCAGTATTCGACATTCTGAGGATCCTGTAGACATAAGGTCGAAGCATTTCGGCATCAGAAGAACCAAAATCATGAAAGGAGGAGGAAGCTAGGACACATGTATTTTTGGCATTCCAGAAATCATCTTTTCGGAAGTCTTGAGGACAGGAAGTCGGGTGCTTTGCGTCGATGAAACCCAAGAGAACTGCGGTCATATGAGGGGTGGTCATATGGACTAAGGGTATATCCCAGGGGACTAACCCACTGAATCCAATTCGACAAATCGACATTTCGGAGACCGAGAGATCGAGGAGTCAAGGACACTCGACATCAAGACTCGAGGACTCCTGAGACTTGAAATTCCATTTCTGTAAAAGGTTGTGGTTATGCTGAGGCCATGTGTAGGTGAAAGCTCATGCCTGTTTCATGCTTGTGCAGGTGGAGTTTCACGAAAAACCTTTGGATCGAATATTGAGGTTCCAGTAGGGAATCAAAAAAGTTGATCTAGCTCGAAGGCATTAAAGAACGATCCTTAGACCTAGAGGTCACGCAGAACCTACGGAGGCAAGGGGCACCTGCAGTCATCACCTATTTTCCTCCAATATCTGTTCTTAACCATTGAATTTGATGTCCATATTGTTTTTCTACAAGGGTATTGTAGGGTAAAAAAATTTCAAAAAATTCACTCTTAAGTTTTAAGAAGTAAACCCAAGTACATCTAGAAAAGTAATCAATGAAAGTTAATAAATATTTTCACCCCAAAAAATAAGGAGAAGAGAGTGGACCAAACAAGTCACTTTGAACAACCTACAAAGGGTCTGAGCCATGCTAAGAGGCATGTTTTAAAAAACTTTATTGATGATGTTATCAGAGAACACAAACAGAACAAACACCATCTCTGCTTGAAACAAGAGGAAGACTAGTCACCATCTGTTTATTACATAGTTGATGCAATGAGTGATAATTTAGATGACAAAAACATTCATGCCAATTTTTTCTCAACTCATCGCTACAAGAAACAAAAACTAGAGGAGAAGATGATGACCCAAAATTTTCAAACTTGTACAACCTGGTAATATCATCAACAATTCTAGTTGCAAGAACATGGAGAGGATATTTTAGATCTTTGATTACAACTTAGTGAGGTGAAATATCTACGATTTTATGTTCACCTGAATGAGTGATTTGATATACTAATACAAGGTTATAAGAAATACTTGGAACACATAATACATTATTGAAATGACCATTATCTACCTCAACAGTTGAAAATCCTACAACACTAAGAGATCTGTCACCGTCGACCAATATTTTCTTCGTGTTACATTCATTTAGAGTAGAAAATATGGATTTCTCCTTATCCATATGATAAGATACTCCAGAATCAATAATCCACTCATCAAAAGAAGTTGCATTCAAGGAGAGACCAGAAGATGAAAGTGCATGGCCATGAGAAGAGGAAGGACAACTAGAATCAATACCGAGGTTTTACTTCTTCATCGCTACTTTTAAAGATGACATCTTATTGAAAAACTTGGACTCATCATGACCATATTTCCCACAAAAATTGCATTGTCTTACAGTCTTTTTATTTTTATATTTTTCTCCTTTCTTGCCATTATGAGCTAAAGTTGTCTCAGTGGGTTTGGGACCCTTGTTTTTCTTATTGTTGTGGCGAGGATGTTACTTATTCATAGTATTGGGTTTACATTTATGTTGGGATACTAAGTATTTTTTGGAGTTACCAATAGTGTTGATCACTACAAGTTGTACACGCTTATCTTTCTCTCTAATCAAAGCATCACAAAAGGACTCAAAAGTGGGGTTTGGATCATATTTCCCTAGAGCCTCTCTCATGGCATAAAAGGTAGATAAAAAATAGAATATGTACTACTTAGCTTAGAAAGAATAATATAGATGCAATTCTCTTCCTCCATCTTTATGTTACACTCTTCACATAAAATTCTAAGTGTTTTAAACTTAGATAGATAGGCTCAATGCAAGAAAAATAATTTGGAGTTAAAGTCAATATATGATTTTCTAACTAGAGTGCTTGAATAATATTGTGTTTACTAAACACAGATTCAATATTTTCCCAAGCTTCATCGAGGTCATCAATTTCTTGAAGGTGGAACCTTAAATCAGGAGAGATGGAAAATCCAATTAGTCCATGTGCTTCATCGATCTTTTTAGCCCATTTGAATTTCTTTTCATCTTCAGTGGGTTCCTTTTCCTTTCCCAAGGTAATCGGGCACAAGCCTTTACCTCTTAATAAATCCTCCATATGGGATTTCTATTGGAAGTAGTTGGTGTTGGTAAGAAAAATATAACTATAAGAATCCATATTAAATATGATGACAATAGAGATTTTAAAACTGAAACTGATGATTTGGATGTAAAGATATCAAAAAATTAGGCATTTAAAAAAAAAAACAGAACTAGAAATGGACCTTGGATCTGAATGTTATGCTCTTTTGAAAAACATGTATAAAAGTAACCAAAGAGCCACATGGCAAGTATAAGTTTTTCTACGTCGTGGTACCCCTCCATGTAACCTCACTTTTACAAATAATTTTCTTTATCAAGTGACCTACTTTTATAACAAGAAGTGGGGATCACTTTTAAAATGAAGTTACTTTATAAAAAAAAGTTGAATGTAAAATAAATAAATTTAAAATAAAATATTAAATATACTTATAGTGATTCACTTTTATGCTTGAAGTGAAATACACTTTACAAATGGATGCATGAGCTTTTTCAAAAAAAAGACTTTAACTCAAGACCTCTTACTTAATAAGGAAACTTTTAACCAAGTGAGCTAGCAAAACATATTGTATTGTTTAGAAGGAGGGGATTGTGGGTTTTTTTTTTTTTTTTGTTGTTGTTGTTCTTATGGGAGACATCCTTGGAGAGCATGGTCATAAAATTTTTTTTTCACAAAATAAGAAAATTTCTCTTCTCGATGAAAACAAGGGTTAGATTTTGGTTAATTTACCCATAAAATGTACCCTTTCGGATTTGTTTATGATTTTACGTGATTTCACAGGGAATGGGGAAAAGAGAATTCAAAGATCCAAAGAAGTATCAACTTGGAAAAAAAATAGAAAACCGAAATAAAACAAAAATATTATTCAACAAAAATTTTAAAAAGGGCGAATTCAAGCTTTATACCTTCAAATCTGACTAAAATGGTCGTATCCTGCGAAAACATAAACCTTTTTGAGTGAAACAAAAAAAATTCCTAACTAATAAAAATTCTCCTGATGCAATAGAATAGTCCTCCTAGCCCTGAAATGTATTGAAATGGAAGAAACCAAAGATGAGGCAACTTAGCTTCACAATCTTGATCTACAATAGGAGTGGGTCTTTAAACAGGCGATGATACCATGTTCAACAACACAAGTATTCCAACAGAGAACAAACACCTTCAGTAGCCACTCATAGAACCATATCAAATATCAACACACCGATATTTTGACTTGGTAAAACCCCTATAGGGAAACATTCATGACCCTAACTAATGTGTCCAATTGGAGCGATTTATTAATGCAAAAGAAAAAGATTGTTCAGATATTTAAGAAAGAGTTTCTCACAATCAATCATCAACAAGTGACCCTCCATTCTCTTTAAATATATATCATGGACAATCATGTGTTAAGCCATATATCAATGTAGTCGTTAAGACTGAGGAGAACATGAACCATTGAATCACTCTATTTCGGGAACATATTTTGACCGCTGGAGTTCCTAACTACAAATGCATACTAGAGAAACACACTAAGAAACACACTTTTACCTAATGACACATTATACCAAGTTGATATTAACTAAATCCTAAGTATCTAAATATCTTAACACTCAAGAGGTGATAGCATGGGCTTCTTACATGCATATTTATGACAATATTTTTTATGATGGCATGCATGAAACTATGGTAATGATAATAATGTTGTATTCTCTTGATGAAATGGAAGAGTTATCATGTGTATTATGTTTTTGAGATGTTGATATTATGGTTATAAATAATCTATTGGTTGCAGTTGCGATGTGGTTATAGTCAAGTCATCGACTAGTGGGTCGACTTCTTTGATTATCTCGTGGGATCCCATACCTACGAGGGAGAATGTTTAAAAAGTAATAAAATATGGGTTGGGGACAACTCAATCAACTAATCTATGTCAATCAACATTTTTACTTGTATGATTTTTGATGGACATGGGACCATCTTGAGATTGTCAAAGTGCCCGATACCAGAGTTGTAATGTTGAAGTCCTAAAGAATGGATGGAGTTTTTCTCACTAGTTGTGTTGTGGTATTATATTTCGACACCTAGGGATGTGTACTTGAGGGATGATATGGAGGGAGTGTTTTCTAGCCTTTCAAGATTATTTGTGTATGAAATTATTGATCTAGATGATTTTTGTACATGAGTATCGATCCAGATCATTGATGTGCTTGAGTATCGATCCATATTCTTTCTTGGGTAGATGAGGTATGTTCCTAGAGCCCTGATAGATTGAGATGTATTGGTTTGGTTCCATGAGAGACCCGATGGAAAATATAGGGTCTGGTGTCTAGATCCCAGATAGACAAAGAGGCTTTAATCCTAGTTTCGAAATTTTGGAAGAAGAAATGGAGATTACTCTCACTTCCTTGATGAAGATTTCTCTTTTGATGTATATTTTAGTCATATGGGTGGCTTTATACTAGTTAAATAGAGGGTGTTGTGGATTATATGGGGAGAAAATTGAAAACCTATATGTAACATAGATAACGTTAACTTGGGGATGAAGTTCCTTAAAGGAGGGAAGTATGTAATTCCTTGTGTTAATAGTAATATTATTAGAAAAATAATAGTGATAATAGTAAAATAATAATAGAAATAATAGTAATATGGGTTAATAATAATAAATAGTACAAGAATATAAAGTAAATAAATAGAAATAGATAAGAGAAGAGAAGTTATGAATGACTCAATTAAGTTAATTTAAGATAAGAAAATAATTACTCTATTATTAATAAAAGAGATAAAATAAGAGAACATATATTAAGTTAAGATAAGAAAAATGAAATTTTTCATAATGTCAAGTAGAACCTATGTATGAGGTTTATTTTTCATTGATGAACCAAGGAATTCTATTTAATAGAAGAGGAAAAGGTTGGAAGGCATGTTTGGTTTTGGGCTTGGAAGAAATCTCAAGAAGTAAGGATTTGACATTGGCATAAATACTTGATTAAGGGCTCGAGGGTTTTTAGTTGCATAAACATAGGGGTTGGTTATGTGGAGAGTCATCCCCCACATTGTTGTTGCAGTAAGAGGGATCAAATCTTGGAGTGCAAGGGATTGACAGGTATGGCGTTAAAGTAAGTCATGGTCTTCTCCATTCCTATGTCTCGTGAATTATATGATCATATGTAGTTAGTTTTTATTAGTTATTAGTTATAATTCATGTATTTCAATCCACTAAATTAGTTTATGTATTAGAGATCTAATGACTAGATGGGTTATTACAATCCATCTCGGCATTTCCAATACCTTCTATCAAATTTCACGGAGAGGGTAACACCAAGGGATCCTCAAAATATGTCATACGAAATGGAATCACTTGAGTTAATAGGATTGAAGAGATTAATTGTTGGTATCCAATCAGAACAACATTAATATACAAAATTGGTACTAAGAAGAGAAAAGTTCCCATCGATGAAGGACACATTTCAACACCAATGCTGTTAGTTTTTGACTGGGGGTTTCAAATAACAAGACCATAGATCATGTATTCACCACAAAGCTAGAGTGGGTGAATGAAATTTGGTCTATCATGATGATTTTACCTTAATGAGGAAAGCACAAAACTTGAAAGATCGATGAAATGACAGTTTCATGAAACATGTTCTTCCACATAATAGGTTGCTACTACGTCAACAAGCATTGAGTCTCTTCCATCTAAGGGAATTAATGGGTAAGGTGATCATGTTTAAAACTTTTGCATGGAAACTTCACATTCCTATTTTATTTCTTCACCCCTTTAGCATTAGAATCATATTTAATATTATTATTATTATTTCCACCTCCCTTTTTATCATTACCCTTATTTATCTATATTAGTTTTTGGTTACCCTTTGGGTTCTTCAATTTCACATCATGTACATCGCATGATTGGATAGTGGAAACAGTTTAAGAAGTAGATAGAAAAGATATAGTTGGATGAATGGTCATATGTTTCATTTTGTTTGAAACCAAATCTATTGTAGTGTTGATGGTTAAGGTTTATGTGGTGGGATTTCTGTTTAGAATTAATCGGAAGAACCATAGTAATGTCTATTATTTGTCGACATTTCATATCCATAGAAGGATCCATCTTCAGGACATAATAGCCTAAGGAACCACAATTCCATAGACATGTGGTCCAGACTTCTATTTCCACAGGTTATTACTTGACTATGGTGTTTATAGTAATATCTCATATAGAATCCCAAATTGAGAAATCAAATCAAATTGTTGGGTCCTAAAAATATACTCCTCCTCGGAGGATACCCCCGATGTAGACACATGCTTGGATATATATGGAAAAAAGGATTTAAGAAACCATTCCAACATGAATTTAAGGGGAATATTAGCCTTCATCATCCTTTTCCACCTCCTTCACTCTTGGATGTGATCCATGTTGGAATAATGAGAGGGGTGGATGAATCGGTATGAAAACTTTATCACTTTTAACCCTAATATAAAATATTCAATGATATAATCAGAGCATATAAACATTAACGTGATCAATTAATATTCATGATTTTATCATCTATGTTTAGTATATCAACAATGCATGGTAAAATAATCACAGATACACAATACACCAAGATATACATGGAAACCCAATGTGGGAGAAAACGATGGAATGATTTTCTTATATATTAAAATAAATACATTCATAGGAATCACCAAATTCCCAATTTTTTAGCTCCAACTGGAAGGAGGATCCAAACTACCAATTCTCAGGCTCCAACCTTATGGAAACTCCAACTCCCTAGTTTTTTGGCTCCAACCGGAAGGAGGCTACAACCCCCTTTCCTTTCCCCATATAACCACCCTAAAATATAAATGTATATGAATCTATCACTACCACATAAACCTTTCGTTGTCCCTATCACTGCACCGATATACCATCATTGTGACTTTCAACCTGTCCCCACAACATGTCACTAGTCAACCTGTCACTATCAACTTGTCACAAAAAACATTTATATTGTATTTGACCTGGTGTATGTGATAATATACCTACATACCTTCCTTAACTTCATAAACAAGATACTATCATAGTAATCAACGTTTACCTCAGTCTTACGGGACTAGTTTTGGATTAGTCACAAACCCTAACTTTCAACAGGAATAAATTTATACATTTAATGAATAAAGGTATTAAAATTTTACCCAACCTTCTTCAGTATTTCATCTAGAATTCCGCCAAGTTTCACTCCTTGAATCATTCCTTAAAAGGATTTATAGAGAAAATGACAAACCTTGCTGAATTATGGCCTATTCTAGAGAGAGAACTTGTACGACATGCCATGTTGCTCAATATTTGATATCTTATTATAAACATATGAAAAAAAACAAGGATTTTAATATTTTCATTTCAATTTGTCTCACGTCATTTTGATTCTCTTTGAATAAGTTATGATTGTTTTACCCGAAACACATGTTTAAAACTAGTTTCAGAACTAGTAAAAATCACTATCTTCCATAGAGTATATCTCCAAAAGTATAACGACCCATAATCTGAAATTTATACCATAGGTACCTTGATATGTATTATCAACATCCTTCTCTGTCCTCTATCTGAATCATTTTGTTAAAAAATTTATAGGGAAAATGGTATGATAACCTATAAATAACATACCTTAGAATACATCATCAAAAAATTCATCCTCCCTTGGAATTTCTGCCTTCTTCACTTCACCTAGACTTATCTTCCTCCGACCTATATTCTTTGAAGTGAATACATAGAAGTGATTTTCAATGGAATTTTCTCTGTGTTATAAAGATAAATTTCTTAATGACATGCAATTGCCATGCAAGTCATGATGGCATGCAACACACATGCAACACACATGCAACTCACATGCAATAATTAATTATCGCTTCAATAATTAATTGTATTTTGTTTACTGCCACTTTACTTCGACATGAAATAATTAATTATCCCTCTAATAAGTATTTATCCTTTCAATCATGAGTTATCCCTGCAATAATTAATTAATATTTTCCAATAATTAATTAATATTTCAACAATTATTCTTAACAATTAATATTTCAATAATTAATCCCTTGTTTCAACCACTTTGATTGGTGAAGCTTCTTGATGACCTTCTAGAGGCTTCTAGAATATTTGTGAGGGTTATCCAACTTCACAGATCCATATCTCCTCAATCGTGAGGAAATATGTGGCATACCATATATCATTGGAAATGGCATGACATGTACTATCCATCTATGATAGTATTACCCACAAGTATATTGACCTTCATGTATTTATTCCGCGATCAATTGTGGGTTCCATGACCATGAATGATCTATCATTGAATCCTCTCACAAGGATCATATACCAAGGGAACCTCTCAACCACATGTCCACCATCACCAACACATTTATCTACCAAGCATGTATCAAAGTCACTAACATACCATCAAAATAAATGTCCCTATACCATACCATGTACCAACCTGTACCATGCATCAACCATGAACAACAACACCTGTACCATACCATGTTCCAACCATGCACATCAAAAACACTTTTACCATACCTTGTGCCAACCATTCACATCAACCATGTACATCAACATGTACCATGATCTATAACATAACAAGTGTATAACTTAACAATGTGTCAATATAAATGGTATAAATCTAAACACGACAACCAATTGTCCAGATCTCTAGGGACTCCAGACTTCTCAAAGGGTTGACATAAATATCTAAGATCACTCTCTAAGATTTAACATCAATGACAACCAATTTTCCTAACCAACTGTGCAACAATCTCCCCCTTTCGCATTGATGGCAACACTTAGACATGGAAACACCATTCTTATGCTCCCATTGTGACCATTTCTCCTCACCAAAGTTTCTATATCTCCCCCTTTGACATTAATGACAAAGGGTATATTCCTTGAGGATTCGCTCCTTGTCTTCATGAAAATGTTCTTCTCTCCCCCTTTGATATCCTAGGAAAAGGGTAACTCTCGCTTTGGGTTTTCTCCCCCTATATGATCTTTCTTTGGGGTTGCTCCCCCTGTTTGAGATTCCCTTAGGGTTTATGTCCCTATATTCACTCGTATGATCTATTATTTGAATATTCCACTCTCCTTGACTTCTCTAAAAGATGTCATGTAGATCAAATGTAGGTCTTCCTATACCTGCTTCCTTTTGGAGTTTTTATCCATTGGTGGTTCCTCTTGTAAATCATTGAAATATATAAAATCATTCAAAGTTTGAGAATTCAAATATTTCATTATCGAAAACATCCTATACCTCTATCATCGAACCAATCCAAATCAAATATCTGTAACACAAATCTAAAACACTTCATGTTGTATGAAGGATAGATCTATGAATTGTAACATGGGAGTCTCCAAGCCGGATGGATCATGACAATGGAGCAATCTACCCTAATATGGAGTAGTATTCTTCTTCATTTGCCTATCCATCATCTTCCTAAATTCTAACACTTTGTTCCTAGATTCTAACATCTTCCCTTCTGCATGTGGATTCATCATGATCTCATAGTACTATGTGTCCTGAGAATGTGATTTTTGGGAGCTATTCTTCCTTTACCTTCTCTGAATTATGATCTTCCACTACTATGGATTCTAAGAATATGATCCTTAATGCTCATTCTTCTTGCACATTATTTTCTAGTCTTTCTCATACTATTGAAAATCTTGTGATCTCTAGGACTTGTTATTCATTCATATACTCTTCTTGTTTTCCTATTATTTTCTATACCTTATACCTATTATCAATGCTTTCTTTCATGGATGGCTCTGTTATGATTTTTCAATTTCGATCTATCGGACCATAATTTTGGCATTTGTAACATTCAATATTGTAAAGAGCCACATAAGAACTACTTGCTTGAACATTTATTTCATATGCTCTGTAGTCTACAACTTTATGTTCAAAGTTATTACAATAAAATAATGGCCATAAAAGAATATTTGATACCTAGGAATATATGATATTCTTTTTGATGCACTCATTATGAATTTGTCTTCTTGAGTATTCTTTATTTCTATAATGTTCTTCTCTGGGGGGCTTGCATTCTTCCTTCTAGACAATATTTACATAGATTATTTGTTTTGCTTCCTATTATGTTGTCTTGGAGCTTTAACTTTTCTCATTCTATACTTGATTGTATCCTACACCAGACATGCCATATAATGATCTTTTATTGTTGATGATTTGTTCGAATATTTTGGTGCTCTTTTGTTGCATATCTTTCTTATGAAGATGTTTCCTTAAAGATATTACTTATCCTTACAAGCTTCCAATAATTTCTTCTTTCTTCATTATCTGATTCTTCATGACTTACTCCATTCTATTTTCCTCTTCAAGTTGGATCTTCAAGGATATGATTTATTCTTCAAGTTCTCTTTCTTGTCAACTAGCTTTTTCTTCATGATTATTTTCCTTTTCAATATCGGGATTGTCTTCTATTTCATTGGGATTGTTTGTCTCATCACTTCCAATCTTCAAGTAATGGCATTCGATTTCAATATTTCCTACTTCTTCACAATTAAATAAAAATACTCACATCTCTTGATCTCTTCATCATATGAGTTCTCACTTACTTCATTTTCTTTTGTTTCTTGCCTTGTGTAAATACCTTGTAGGTTTTCCCAAAGGTATTTGGCCGATCCATACTATCCCACTTTGGTTTTCACTAAATCAGGTAATCCTTCCATGATAAAATCCATTGATATCTTGTTTTTCCTTTTCAATTCCTTCTTGGATGCAATCTTCATAGGATTGTTTGTAGTTTTGTACCTTGTCACAACTGATTTCCAAATATCAGATCCATGTGCCTGCAAAAATAATTTCATTTTGTTGCCCCATATTTCATATTTTAGACCATTTTGACCATTGAATTGTGGTACTTCCATATTATACATATCAATGATTTCCATGATCTACCTTCCAGTGGTTAAACCGTTTCCTAAAGAAACTGTGTTCAAACAAACAAAATTATCAGAGTGTTGTCCTGCCCGAAGGAAACCAGGATGCGTGGCCATTAGATTCAGTTTGTATTCTAACATCCTACTTACAACATTGCTATGATCTAACTGGGATAAAGATTTTTTCTGAAACAAAAAGAGATTGCTAACTATGGACATCACAAGACCTTTTAACCAGTCATCTCATCCTCTTCCCCGTGCTTTGGCCATCCTACAGGAATTGCATAAGCTTGTGCACACGTAGGGCACTGCCTTCTCGGGAGAGTCCTGGAGTGTGCAACGTACAACATATCGAGTCATTGGTTGATTTGAATGATTCGAAAGATGTGATCATCCACCATGCTCCGCATTTCAAATATTAGTGCTAGGTACCCCGGGTTGGTGAAAGGAGGTTGGTCCTTCCAATTTTCTTCAACAGAGGCGAAGGGAAATGGCCACTGTGCATAGTTTTCTCCTTTGCCTTCATTTGCATCACTAAATTGATGTGTCTACCACTTGTTCAACTGAGTCACTTCCTCTGGAGGTGCACCACTGGGTGGGTTGGTCTTTTCATTTTCACAGCATGGTACCTCTTCCTCAATGTAGTAGGTGGTGAATTCCTCTGTCAGGTGAGTTCCTCTGTGACCACGAGTATTCCTGTAGCCGAAAGCTTGGCTTCATTGCCAAAATCGATGTGAGGATTCCAATTGTTCGGGACTGTGAAAAGAGGGTGCTCAGGATGACTTTGCATGGTCTTGTCCAGGATAATCTCTTCCACGTATTCCATGGGAGGCATTCGAGGTCTCCCGGACTTCCTGTTTCTTCGTGAGGACACCAGGGCCAACGCCTTCTCAAACTTCTTCTTCCTCTTCCTATGTGATTCAAATGAGTACCAAGTTGTGCCTCTGGAAATCTTTCCTCGTTCCCTAGGAATTTTGAGGAACCTGGAGATGTCTAAAGTTTCCAGCGAAAGGATAAACCTGCTCCAGAACTCCAGTGGCTTTGTGTTCGGCTCTGTGAAATTCGAATACCTCTCATTGATGTCGAGGTGGTTGATAAGGATGAGAATGATGGTGACTGCCTTGGCCATTAAGGCTAGATTCCTAGTACACTAGTGTGGCATCCTGTTCACTTACATGAAGGGCATCGTCCTCTGGTTAAACCTGCATGGGCTCGTTCCCATTTTAATGTTGAAGGGATGGTCGCTGGTGGTTTATATTAATGGTGCAGCCCGACATTTGCCCGCGTGTCTCAACATTGCGACATGGCACCCCATCCGGGAGTGTTTACTGCCACTTTACTTCAACATGAAATAATTAATTATCCCTCCAATAATTAATTATCCTTGCAATAATTAATTATGCCTTCAACAATTAATTAATCTTTTTTGATAATTAATTAATCTTTCAACAATCGTTCTCAACAATTAATCTTTCAATAATTAATACCTTGTTGCAACCACTTTGACTAGTAAATATTCTTGATGACCTTATAGAGGCTTCTAGAATATGCTTGAGGGTCCTCCCACTTCACAGAGCCATATCTCCACAATCACGAGGAACTACATGATCTACCATATATATTCACTGAAAATGGCATGACTTGTACTATCCATATATGATCATCTTACCTGCAAGTATATTGACGTTCATGTCTTTATTCATTGATCAACTACGGGTTCCATGACCATGACCAATATTTCAATGGATCCTCTCACATGAATCATATACCAAGGGAACCTATCAACCATATTTCCACCACCACCAATACATACCTCTACCAAACATGTACTAAAGTCACCAGCATACCATCACAAGATATGTGCCTATACTATACCATGTACCAACCTATACCATAACCATGCATATCAACACCCATATCATGCCATATTCCAACTATGCACATCAAAGAAACATATATCATACCATGTGCCAACCATGAACATCGACCATGTACATCAACCTATACCACAATCTGAACCATAACAAATGTATACCTTAACAATGTGTCAATATCAATGGTAGATCTATAACATGAAAACCAATTGTCCAACAATCTTGTCCACATATATAGGGATTCCATACTTCTCTAAGGGTTGACATAAATCTCTAAGATCACTCTCCAAGGGTTGACATCAATGACAACCAACTTTCCAAACCAACTTTCCAACAATCCAAAATATGAGTCCCTTTTTCTTGTAACGTAGAAAATAAATCTTTATCAACATTGTACCAGACGAGAAGCTAGAAATTGTTCTGAAAGGTCAATACCAAATCATGAAAAGTGTGGAACATCAAGCCCTGAATATTGATATATCATTTTGCAACATCTCTCGTGAGGGTGCATTGAAATAGAAATAGTCAAATGGACTCATCGTTTAATGAATTGGATGAGAATTGTAAATGAGATGTTGATACATGATCTCCTAGATCCTCACCATATTTTTCCTTGAAATTCCAAATGTCTGAATGTAGTTTGGTGGGGACTCAGGGAAAATTTGAATTTTGACATTGTAGGTCATTAATGAGTTTCTATAAGTCTAGAAATTTTAATGTTGTTATAAATATAAGTCTAAACTATGGCCCAAAATTCCAATTAGCATGGTTAGATCCCCTGGATTGGTTAGTAGCTAGAAAAGGATACCCTAGATTTTCACAAGAACTAGGTTTATAGAAAGAGTTTGTTGACAAGCTAGGGTTTTGATTAAAACCTTGAAATCCCTTAATAAAAGGATGAAAACCTCCATCCGTCTAGATTTTGTAAGAGTAGATAGGGTTTCCCCTTGCTGACATCCCTTTTTAAGGGTAACCTCTCTACATCTAGTTGTACTAATTTTGGAATGGGATTCCCCTTGATGACATCCCTTGCAAAGGGTATGGCCCTTTCTCATGATTCCAATGACCTTTAAAATGGTTTCCTCCTACTAACATTCCAAATGAAGGGAATGGATTTATCTTAATCCCACCAAATAGAGTGAAATGGTTAGAAGTTGAAGGCTTTCTAGAGAATTGAAATACTCCACCAATACCACCCCATCCCATGGAGGGATTAGTCCCAGAATATGGGAAAGAACCACTTATAAGTGAGGGGATTGAAGGATGAATGTTCCCCCCACCCCATAGAACATATTGTAAGGGAGTTGAATAAATCCATGCTCCAATGTTAAGGATGTGAGGGATCAATTTATAACAATATAATACATTTTGCATGCCTATCAATCCCATTCCAAACAAAAAATTATTAGATATGAGAGAAAATAAAGGAATTGCACTCGAAGTTTGAGTGGAACAAAAAATCAGTGGAGTGGAGCCACTAACCTTCAATATATAATATACATGAAACCTCTAGTGCATAAGTGTTTTATTCTATGGTATCAATATTGAAAATGTCAATAGGACCAGTCAGTACAAAAGCGTTGGCTTGATAATGTCGATGCCTTAGAGGAGGCGATACATAATTCACTTCTTGTAGTGGGGAGGACTTGAACCCTTTGATATTGACAAAGCGGTTGATCAACCACTTTAAATGAATGAATCAAGGTGGCTACCAATGAACATTCTAAGGTCTTCTACATTTAAAGAGTACACAACTATAAAAAAACTATGGAAAGAACAAATGAAAATTACTTCCTAAATACCCTAGCTCAGGTGGATTAGGTCTTGAGTATACAATAGTAAGGAAGTTAGGAAAATTCCTTCTAGACAATGACATGGGTTTATTAAGTCCTACAAATGAAGAATGAAGGAGTGAGAAGAAATTATCTCGACATCCACTAACCATCCCTACTCGGTGAAAGTAACCCTCACTTTATAGGGAACCCTCCAAAGGTATTGATAGTGTGATAGGATGTTTTCCTTAGGTACCATGGGGATCCCCCAAATTCACCTAGGAGATACCTAAGAAAATAAACTAAGGATACCAACTCACAGTTGGTGTTCGAGGGATACATTCTATAGTCGATATAAATTGTATGGGAAAGGTATAAAAGCATAAATATTTGTAAGAACTATCTCTCAAGGAGGTATGGGTACTAGAAAAACCCTCGTATATGATATATCCACTATGCGTACTCAAGTTTTATAGAGGTTATCTCCTTGAATCTCCCTTAAATGACTTTGTGTTTATATCCTATGTTAGAGGAGGATTTCGGCTATACTTATATGAAAATTGAATTTTGTCTCTCCCTATCTCTGACTCCTATGTTTTTTAAACGGACTTGGAGATTTATCTCTCCAATCCTAGTCCAAGGCCCTGAACCTACACTAGTTTTTACACCATACAAAGAGAATGTCTATTTTTCTTAAGTTATGGATTAATTTTAGTGGGTGTTGTTTACTCAAAGGTTGTGGACATGAAACTGAGTGGTGTTTAGGGACTCAACAAAAAATAAAACAGTTTTAAGAACATTGTTATAAAATAATCTTATTCTTCAATGAGAATAGTTTTATGGAATTCTTCAAAGAAATAAAAAACTCTTTATTTGTTAAATTCCATGAAGATAATGTAGATTTATTTTAGATGCATTGCAACACGAATGCAATTTTTTGAATGTAATGCAACTATCTAAAAATAAGAAAAACTACACTTTCCTTTTCAACAAAAATTGTAAGTACCACTTGTGCAAAGAAAATAAAGTATATTTGTTCAGAAATAAATTCTCTTTTCATCGGAAAACAATGATAAAGACTGGAAAGTACAAGCATAAAGAAAACCTTCAATTTCGTTTGCTTGTCTTAAAGCAAAAGTAGAAAATGAAAAACTAAACTAATTTTTATTTTCAAATAAAAAGAAGAAAATGACAAGATGAGAAGAAAAGAGAACCACCCATACTTACTAGAACTATATGGAGAGTTAAAAAAATTGTTCAAATAGAAAATACCCAAGAAAACAATTCTCCAATTGTTATGATACAATGCCTTCAAAATGATAAAAAAGTCAATAATTACATTCCACTTCAAGGTGGAAACCTCCTTTTACAATATATCCACTTCATAATACAATACCAGATGAGATATGATGATCTTAATACTAGATCTCCTTGATATATATAGGAGACAAAGGGGTACGATTATGACAAAAGGGTGTAATGAAGGGTTCTATCTGACGTACTAGAAATGTAATAATTCAATATCTAGGGATTAATAAGGGGTTTTATACATAACATGGGGCTTTTTCTAGGGATTAACATGCCCCTCCCCTTAAAAAAAAACAATTCCGCAACACTTGACTAACTATGGGTGCTTCTACATGAATAAATTATCTTCCCATGTCACCTCTTCCACGAGTAGGCTCTTCCATTTGATGAGGTACTATGTAATTTCTCAATTTTGCAGCTACTTAATTCTTGTTTCAAGGATTTATTTTTGGATTTACTATGATTTTCCCTTATTCATTGATCTCTAGTAAAAACATTTAGACTGGGATATTGTTTCCAATGACCTTCTTTAAACAACTAACATGGAAGACTGAATGTTCATATGAATATGGATCCAACTCTAATTTGTAAGCCATACTTACAATCCTTTGCAAAACCTTATAGGGGCCATAATATTTGGGAGCTAATTTATTGTCCTTATTTTCTTGCTTGAGGTAATTTTATGGTATGGTTGTAACCTTATAAATATTCAATATCCCACTTCCAATTCCATTTGACTGTGATGTTGATCTTCTTGTTGTTTCATCCTATTTTGTGCCATAATTAATTTGTCCTTCAATAGTTTGAGGACCTGTTTTTGGTTCCCTATGTGGTCCTCCACTACTTGAACCATGTTATTCCCTTTCAAAGGTGATGTGATGAATGGAGGAGATGTCCATAAAGTGCTAGAAATGGGGACATTTTTTTATCAAGTATGGAAGGATGTGTTGTACCACCATTCTACCAAGGGAAACCACTTGACCCATTGTGTATGTTTATAAGATGAAAATAAATGAAGATATCCTTTAGGACATTTATTCACATTCTCAACTTTCCCATCAGATTGAGGGTGGTAATATGAGCTATGAGCCAATTGAGTACCCAAATAAGAAAACAATTTAGTCAAAAAATTTCCCATGAAAATTGGATCTCTGTCACTTACAATAATGTTGGGGAGTCAGTGTAGCTCTTGAATTGTTTTAATGGATTTTGTTCCTATTGTAATTTATTTAAAAGGATGATAAAGAGAGAAAAATTAGGAATACTTTGTTGGTCGATCCACTACCACCTTGATGACAGGATTTCCTTTGGATTTGGGTAAACCTATAATAAAATCCATTGAAACTTCTTCCCAATGTTGTCTTGGTATAGATAATGGTTGTAGGAGGTATGGAGTATTCATTATATCTCCCTTATTCCATTGGCAGGCCAAACATTTAGACACAAAATTTTAAACATCACTTTTAAGAACTTCCTAGAAAAAATAGTTCTTGATCCAATGGTATGTTTTCAATAATTTTGAATGTCACGCTATAGGAGAAGTGTGCAATTCCATAAGAACCTTCTGTTTGAGTTGGGAATTCTTACATAAATATAGGCAGTCATGATAACATAGAAAATAATTCTTCCATACAAAATTATCTACAGAAATGGGATCCTCATGCATGTTAAGCCCTAAATAGTAGCCCATTACCCCTTACATGTGTAATATCCCCCGGTAGTTCCCCAGTTATATTATGATTTGTAATCATGTTTTGTAGGATGGTGAGCCAAGTATTGATAAGCTAGTGGGCTTATGTGTTTATTAGTCTGAAGAGCCTAAGTGTTAAGGACAAGAGCCTGATTTTGTATATGTAATTATACATATCATTAATATAATATATAAACATCACTACGTGTCGACCGACCAAGAAGAAAGAGTGATGGGGGACTAAGATTCCATAGTATGGGTAAGGGAGAGGGGACTGAGAGGTAGGAAGAGGGGATAATCTTGAGGGCTTGAGTCCTTAGGAATAATAATTTATTATTATTCCAAAGTGGTGTGAAAGGTATGTTTTTATCCTAGGTATTAAGAGAGGCAACACATGCAGCCCCAATGTGTGCAAAAGGGAACACATACTTGATGGAGTGCATGCATCTTCATGGGAGACATGTGTCGGCCTAGGCACATGAAATTTAACCCAAGAATTGATCTGGGATGGGGGTTTGCCCTCCATTCTGTCATCAATTGTCTGAACCATCAGGAGTGTGTGAACGACCTCTACTTAATTTTCCTTTCACACAATCTTGAAATACAAAACCAGAAGTTGACTCGTGTATTCCTGTGAATTTTTTGGCCTCAGTATTCGTCCTTTACAATGTTCACGCATGCACCTGAGACCCGAAATCCATCACTTGATTCATTCTATGAAACTTCCATACTCCACCTAAGTTCATTGGAATCATTCCCGAGAACTGTTTTGTCTCTACACTAGACCTCGACATAGCCACACACCTCTAAAGCCGACTCGCATCTTCTGTGAAACCTGAGAAATTGTCTATGTCGTGTGTTTTATAACTGTAGGATGTTGTGGCCATGCATTCCCTTGGTTGAGTGTGATTGGATACTGTCATTCATTCCTTTCTGAGCCTTTTTTTCCTCCTTGTGTTGGAACAGACCTGAAGAAGCAGGTTGTCAAGCCTATGTGCAACATGCAACACTCTCTCTAGGTGAGAGAGGTGATTGTGGTTGAAGAATTAGGTTTTCAGGCATGCGATCGACTCTCTCCAGGTGAGAGAGTGTGTATAGGAAGTGAGAACTCCTGGAAGGATTCCTGTAGCTGTCATTGAGCTCGGAGAATTCTGATCCGATCTGTTGTTGAAGCCCAAGAGAAGGGAGTTTTAGAAGCTGAATGAATGTCTTGGTGATAGTGAAGGTGTATACTCCTGGGGTGGGAAAGACATGCGGGGAATGAGAGTCTTTGAGCAGTGGGAATAAGTGGCTCCTGGGAGAGAATCCTTCCTTATAAACTGTGTGTCTTCCATTGACCTTGCCTAGCCTAGGATTCCCTTTCCCGGTGGAGCTTAGTCCCAGCTCGAGGGTGACCTACTACTGAGAGTGATGAGAAGCGTGGTCTAAGGCTGGGAGGTTCGTGGAAGGTATGCACATAGTTGGTGGTGTATTACAGTTTCAAAGATAAGTATCATTACGTGTTTTGATTATGTACTTAATTAAAACGCATGTTCTGTGATACTTGTAATATTATCATGTATTCCATTGCTATTTTGAATTTCTGTTAATTCTATTTAAATATGTATGACAACAGTAAATCCATGTGAAATGTCTTAATTTGATTTAATGCTTATTATTTATAAATAATTCATGTTATATATTTAAGTATGAGAATTTCTCCATGAAGTATTGTTTCCCGACAAGTGGGTTGATGGCCAGGGATGTTACAATATGGTATCAGAGCCACATTTTCAACACTGAGCCTAGATGGGCTAGATAAGTGGTCTTTGGACCCAAGGTTTCGAGTGGAAATGGTGTTCGAAGGAACCAATTTCAAACCTTAGATTTGTTTTGAGTGCCAAGGGGTTACATTGGCCATTTTACGAAGCTCAGGAGGAGTAGAGGTAGAATAAAATCGCAGCTGGCATGGTATTTGACCAGAGAGAGAGAGCACTCAACACTTGGGGTATTGGAGCCTTAGGATTTGTTTGGACGGAAGGGAAATTTAGTACGATCATTAGATCTGTAGAAGGTACAAGAGGGTTATACTAGAATCCCTTTGGAGTTCAGCAATCAGTAGAAGCGGGGTGCGCAGAGGCATAAACACCCAAAACTTGAAACGTCGAAGTCCCGAAGTCCCAAGGGATATCTACACCACAGATCTAGAGAAAAGAGCTTGACCGTTGGATCAAGAAGAAGAGAAGATTGTAATTTCAGGAGTTCGACTATCAAGAGAAGTGGGATGTGTCATTGCACAAACTCCTGAAGTTCGAAGTTCCGAATCGAAAGAGTAGACATGGTGGGGCTGGATGAAGTCACTAGTATTCTGCCATGTGGCATCCTATGTGAGCAGGGTTAGTGGGGCCCGAGTTTACATAATGTAGTTAAGGGTCAGAGGACCCACAATGATGTTGATCATGATACATCAAGATCAACGGCTAGGAGACATTGCGGGGACCCAATTTTCACAGAAGATAATTATCTAAGGTGGTCCCGCAATCTAAACTATGGTTTCACTGAGGGGTTACATGTCATCATTAGGAGAATTGTTGAATGAAGGGAGGGTTATTCCAAAACCACCGTTGCATGTCTGCACAATTGGGAAAACGTTAAGTGATGTAAGGTAATGACATCACCTAAGGTGACGTGGAAGTGTTCAGGGTGTGCGGATGTGAAATCTTCTGAAGTCCCAAAGTACCGGAACTCAAATTCCTTAGGTTCCATAATGAGTGTTACTCATTGTATGTTGTGTATACATGGATGGTTGATCCTCCCTATGTTGTGAGTTCGTTAGTCCAAAATTTGGGAAGTTGTTGTGAAGTTCTTTGAAACCTCCCGAAACACAAAGTCATGAAGTGCCCTTCTTGCTAAGCCAGTGGTCATGAACTGCGACCACGTGGGTTGGGTATTGAGAGAAGGGGATAGAGCCCAAAGGATTGTTACAGAGCCAAGAAGAGCTCATAAAATTCATGAAATCTGAACATTTTCTTAATTCAGATTTGTTTATGAATGTTGTTGGACTTGTTAAGGAATAATGGCCTCACAAATTCTGGTTGTCTGCACATTGTGTTTGCAGAAGTTTAGTGAGTGCCAGAACTGAGTAGAATTGCCACTGAATGAAAAAGAAATGGAAGAGAAACATAATGCTTCCAGTTCAGAGAACAAAGCTAAAGGGATGGATGTTCATTTGGGAGTTGAAGGGTCAAACTCCAATGAGCATGGAGAAGAGATAGATAAGGAAGGGCATATGATTAAGATCATTGAAAAATTGTAGAAAGATGCCCAAACTCATCGAACAGACAATAAAAAGATCCAGAAAGCTCAGGATAAACAAGGTGAATTCAAATTAAAGTTGATGAAGAGTCTGGAGAGAATAGAAAATAAGTTGGAACAGGAGAGAGACTCGAGAAAAACCAAGAGTCACCTGAATTCTGAGGAAAGAAGATCAAGGAGTGTTGGTAAACACCATCATCACTCCCAAAGTCGCTCTAAGAGGAGGGAACACAGTAGTTCAAGACCACCTCCTACCAAAAAGAACAGGAGATCTGGAGTGGATGAATTGAAGGGAGAAATGAAAAAGATTAAGCCTCCAACATTTGATGAAGAACATAAGAAGGAGGAAGATGTCTAGACATGGTTGCTTGGCATGAGGAAACATTTCCAACTGCATAATTATTCCTCTCTTGTAGAAGGAAGAATTGCAATGTATCAATTGAAGGGAAAGGCATCCATGTGGTGGCATCATCTTCTGCAGGTGCAACACATTAGAGAGAAAGATATCACTTGGAAATAATTCAAGATATATTTTGAGAAGAAATACTTGACTAAAAGATACTATGATAGAAATATGAAAGAGTTCTTTGAACTCAAGCTGGGCAACATGACCATTGATGAATACGAATGAAGGTTTTTGGAATTACTGAAGTATGTTATGTTCATCAAGGATGAGACTGTCAATATTCAAAGGTATCTGAGTGGACTACCACCTTCCATTGGGGACAATATCTAGTATGATGACCCAAAAACTATGGAAGAAACAATAAGAAGAGAGAAATTATTATATGAGAAACAAAGAGAGAAGCCTACTTTCCAGAAGGCTTGGGAAGACAAGAAGAAATTCGATATGGATCAGAGGAAGAAGGGAACTAAGACACCCTTTTTAAGAAAAATTCCTCAAAGAAAACCATATTTTAGAGAGCCCAAGAAGGTTGAAGTAGGTGGGCAAATTCCAAGACCGCCACCTATGGAATGTTGGGGTTGTAAAGAAAGCCATAGGTACAGATACTGCCCCCATAGAAATGATAAAGTGAGAGTTTTCCACAATGTAAAGTAGACTGAAATAGTGGAGGACATGGGAGGTAGAATGCCAAGGATCTATGCATCCCTGGACAACAAGCAAGCCAAAAATCATTTGCACGTGATTGAAGTGGAAGGTATGATTAACAACCAACCATTTACTATTTTAATTAATTCAGGGGATAGCCATAGTTATATAGATCCTAGAGTGGTGGAAAGTTTGAAATTGTCGAGAAGAAAACATGGAAAATATAGGTTATTGCAGTTGGCTACAGGAACAAGAGAAGAGTTACATAATTGGTTAAGTCTTGTCCAGTAGACATGAATGGACTGAGCACAAAGGTTGAATTTAACATTCTACCTTTAGGCTCTTATGACTGTCTAATTGGGATGGATTGGTTGGACCAACACCATGCCATCTTGGACTGTCATGATAAGGTATTCACTTTTACAGATGAGGAAAGAGATTAGAAAACAATCCAAGTAATTCCTAGAGTTGTTGTTGTTAGAGAAATCTCAACAATGCAGCTAAATAAGTGCTTCAGGAAAGGCTGACAATTATTTATAGCCCACTTGGAAGAAGCACCTGAGGATAAGGTGTCAAATATCGAATACCATGCAATACCAAAGGATTTTGAGGATATATTCCAAGAGGTACTAGGACTACCTCCGAAAAGAGATATAGACCTCTTTGTAAACTTGATTCCTGGAGTAGCTCCAGTGTCAAAAACTCCTTACAGAATGAGTACGTCGGAGTTGAAAGAACTGCAATTGTAGCTTGAAGATATTTTGAGGAAGGGGTATATATGCCCAAGTGTGTCACCTTGGGGTGCCCTGGTCCTGTTGGTGAAAAATAAGGATGGGACGCTAAGATTGTGTATCAATTTCAGACAATTGAACAAAGTAACTGTAAAGAACAAATATCCTCTACCAAGGATTGATGACCTCTTCGATTAGTTGAAGGATGCAAAGATATTTTCGAAGATATACCTCAGGTAGGGATATCACCAGGTAAGGATAAAGGATGAAGACATCAACAAGACTGCCTTTAGAACAAGGTATGGTCATTACGAGTTCACAATGGTGTCATTTGGGCTGTCAAATTCTCCCACTATTTTTATGTGCCTGATGAATGGTCTATTCAGGGACTATCTAGATAAGTTCATCATAGTATTCCTAGATGACATTCTAGTGTATTCCAAGTTGGAGGAAGAGCATGAAAAACATCTTAGGATGGCGTTTTAAGTTCTAAGAGAGCACCAATTGTATGCCAAGTTGAGAAAGTGCTCATTTTATCAGGAGCATATCCATTACTTGGGGCATATTATTTCGAAGGATGGGATAGTTGTAGACCCTGAGAAGATTTAGGCCATAGGAGAATGTTCAGTGACAAGGAATGTGATAGAAGTCATATCCTTTATGGGTCTAGCTAGTTATTACAGAAGGTTTATCGTAGGGTTCTTGAGGATAGCTCACCCTATCACTTCCTTCCAAAGGGAGGAGAAGAAGTTTCAGTGGACAAAAGATTGTGAGAAAATATTTCAGCGATTGAAGCAAATGTTAAACAATGCTCCAATCCTCATGATTGAACATCCAAATGAAGACTTTGTGGTGTGCACTAATGCATGAAAACAAGGACTGGGAGGAGTCCTCAGTCATAATGAATTTGTATTATTTTATGAATCCAGAAAGTTGAAAGAGCATGAAAGGAACTATGTAACTCATGATTTGGAATTGGCTTCCATAGTCCATGCTCTAAAGAAATGGAGGCATTACATCATGGGAAGGAGGTTCAAACTGAGAATAGACCATAACGGTATTAAGTATTTGTTTGACCAGCCAACCTTGAATGCTAGGTAGAGTAGGTGGCTGGAGTTTATGTGTGAGTATGATTTTGATATCCAACATATCAAAGGGAGGGAGAATAAAGTGGTTGATGCACTCAGAAGGAGAGTACACAAATTACATGCTACAACCATTAGCATGTACTGAACTGATATAAAAGGTAGAATTTTGGAAGCTACAAATGTATATTTGTAGTACATGGAGCTAGTAGAAAAGCTATAGCAAGGTGAGATGCCATAGAAAGTGGAAAATTATAAATTGGAAATCGATGGAAAACTTGTGTACAAGAACATAATTTATGTACCTAATGTCCAAGACATGAAACTTATGATTTTGCATGAAATGCATAATGTGTCTTATGCAGAGCACCCTGGATATCAAAAAAATGTGGCAACAATCAAGAGCCATTACTTTTGGCCAGGTATGAAGAAAGATATTGTTGAATATATCTCCATATTTATGGAGTTCCAAAAGCTTAAAGCTGAGCACAGGCACCCAGCAGGGTTGCTGCAACCTTTACCCATTCCTGAGTGGAAGTGGGAAGTGGTGACAATGGATTTCATCACCGGATTGCCTAGACCCGACAAGCAGCGTGATTCAATCATGGTGGTGGTGGATAAACTTACGAAAGATTCACATTTCATTCCATTAAAGACTACTCACAAGGAAACGGATGTTGTCGACATCTTTATGAAGGAGGTGGCACAATTTCACGGAATTCCCAAGACAATTATGTTCGACAGAGACCCAAAATTCACCTTGAATTTCTGGAAAGGGTTATTCAAAGGGTTTAGAATGAATATGAACTTGAGTACAACTTATCATTCTGAGTCTAATGGATAGATAGAGAGGGTGAACAGAGTAATAGAAGACACACTAAGGATGTATGTGATGGGCAAACCATCGAAATGGGAAGACTACCTGCACTTGGTGTAATTTTCCTACAACAATGGGTATCAAGCATCATTGAAGATGAGCCCATTTGAAGCACTTTATGGAAAAAAGTGCAATACTCCAATAAGTTGTGATAATCCAGCTGATAGGGAAGTAGTTGGGCCAGAGTTTCTCAAGGAAATGGAAGAATAGATTCTGAAAATTAAGAAGAATTTTAAAGCTACCCAAGACACGCAAAAAAGTTATGTTGATAAGAAAAGAACCCACAGAGAGTTTAAAGTGGGTGACCATGTTTTTCTAAAAGTAAAAGCCAATAGAAGTTCCCTGAAGCTGGGAAACGGTGCCAAGTTCGAAGCCAGATTTTGTGGGCCATTTGAAATACTAGAAAGGATTGGGCCAGTTCCATATATACTTGCATTACTAGCATCCATGACTGTACATAATGTATTTCATTTTTCATTGCTTAAGAAATATACACCTGATGTTAATCATGTTATTGATTGGAATGTGATTCAGGCGGAGCGAGAAGGTGTCTTGCAAGTGCATCCTGTGCACATATTGGACTTTAAAAGAAAACATCTTTAGAATCGATCCATAGGGCTTGTAAAGGTCCAGTGGACCTGGTATGGTCCTGAGGATGCAACATGGGAGCATGAGGATGCTATGCAGAAAGAATACCCATGTCTTTTTTAATATTTTGAAAAGCTTGTTGATGTTGTGTAAAGAGTTGCACTGAGGATAGTGCAAAAATAAGGGGATGGGATTGTAATATCCCCCGATAGTGCCCTAGTTGTATTATGAAGTTTAATTATGTTAATGAATTGTAATCATGTTTTGCAGGCTGGTGAGATGAGTATTGATAAGTTGGTGGGCTTATGTGTTTATTATGCCAGAAACCTGATTTTGTATATGTAATTATGCAGATAATTAATATAATATATAAACATCGATGCATGTTGACCGACCACGAAGAAAGAGTGATGGGGGACTAAGCTTCCACAATATGGTTAAGGGAGAGGGGATTGAGAGGTAGGAAGAGGGGATAATCTTGAGGGCTCAAGTCCTTAGGAATAATAATTTATTATTATTCCAAAGTGGTGTGAAAGGTATGATTTTATCCTAAGTCCTAGGAGAGCCAATGCATGCAGCCCCAACGTGTGCAAAAGGGAACACATACTTGATGGAGTGCATGAAGCTACATGGAGGACATGTGTCTTCCCAGGCACATGAAATTTAACCCAAGAATTGAGCCAGGATGGCGGTTCATACTCCATTCTGTCATCGAATGTCTCAACCGTGGGGAGTCTTTGAATGACCTCTGCTTAATTTTCTTGTCACACAATCGTGAAAACCAAAACCAGAAGTCAACTGGTGTATTCTTGTTTATTTCGTGGCCTCTATATTCATTCTTTGCAATGTTCACACACACCTAAGACCTAAAATCCATCACTTGATTCATTTTGTGACCCTTCCATACTCCACATGAGTTCACTGGAATCATTCCCGAGAACTGTTTTGTCTGTACACTGGACCTTTGCATAGCCACACACCTCTGAATTCGACCTGCATCTTCTATGAAACCTAAGAAATTTTCTATGTCGTGTATGTTATAACTATGGGTTGTTGTGGCCACATAGTCCCTTGGCTGAGTGTGATTGGATACCATCATACATTCCTTTTTGAGCCTTGTTGTCCTCCTTGCGGTGGAACAAAGTTGAAGAAGCAGGTTGTCAGGCTTGTGTGCAACACTCTCTCCAGGTGAGAGAGGTGGTTGTGGTTGAAGAAGCAAGTTGTCAGACCTATGAGTGACTCTCTCCAGGTGAGAGAGGGCACAGAGGAAGTGATAACACTGGAATGAGTCCTATAGTTTCCATAGAGCTCAAAGAATTCTGATCCCGTCTATTGTTGAAGCCTAATGCAAGGTAGGCTTAGTAGTCGAAGGACTATGTTGGTGACGGTGAAGGTGTATACTCCTAGGGTGGGACAGGCATGTGGGGAATGAGATTCTGTGAGAATAAGGCATAAGTGGCTCATGGGAGAGAATCCTTCCTCATAAAATGTGTGTCTTCCATTGACCTTGCCTAGCATAGGATTCCCTTTCCCCATGGAGATTAGTCCCAGCTCGGGGGTGACCTACTACTGAGAGTGATGAGCAATGGGGTCTAAGGCTAGGAGGTTCGTGGAAGGCCTACACACAGTTGGTGGTGTATTACAGTTTCAAAAATAAGTATCATTATGTGTTTTAATTCTATACTTAATTAAAATGCATGTTATGCGATACTTGTACTATTATCATGTATTTTGTTGCTAGTTTGAATTGATGTTAATTCTTTTTAAGTTTGTATGACAGCAGTAAATCCATGTCAGATGTCTTAATTTGATTTAATTTTTATTCTTTATAAATAATTCATGTTATATATTTAAGTATGAGAATGTTTCCGCGAAGTAGCATTTCCAGGCAAGTGGGTTGATGGTCGAGGACATTACAACATGTTAAGATCGAAATAGTCACACATTACCCCTTACATGATAATCCCTAAATAGTGGGACATTACCCCTTACATGTTAATCCCTAAATAGTGGCACATTACCCATTAATTGGGACATATTTCATTAGTAATTTTACGTCGTCTTGGGTCCATTAGTTGTAATTGTACCTCCTAGTCTCCTATATATACAACGAAGACCTTTTCATTTGGAATCATCTTGTATTTGGAAAATTGTGTTTTGTATAAGGAAGTTTCCCCCTCGAAGAGGCTTATTATCTAAAATTTTCTCTTTTTCAAGGCGTTGAGTACTTATTCTGAGGTTTTTTTTATGATTTTTTTATATTTGGTTCTTAACATTTGGTATTAGAGCTCAAGATCTTGTGGTTTCGTTGTTGCATCCGAGAGACATTGGAATTTTAACTATAATGTTTTTTATATGATTTTTCAGAAGGTAACCCTTAGAGGATATTTATCATATGGATCAAGGTACGTGGGGTTCAAATTTGATCTCTTGAGGCCTTATACTTTCAGAGATATATACCGTGTAAGATAAGGTTCAAGAAGCATCCTAAATTTAGCCATCATAGACTTTTCACTATAATGTGATGTTTCAAACCCTAAAACATGGAGGTTATTCATATTTTCGGTCATCTTGTTTTGCATATACACCCTCTGTAAGATAGGGTATCTGACTAGTCATATAAACTAGTCTCAAACAATTGTTTCAGGTAAAATAGTGATATCGTCTTTAGTGAACATCCAAATTAAGTGAGACTAGTTGCATTGGATAATGGATAGTCTACAGTATTTTTGGTGCAAGTTTAAGAATCCAATATCATATATTGTTCTATTGGCACGCTTTACAAGTACGCTCTCTTGGAAGGGACAAAAATAAGCAAGGTGTGGGGAAGTTACCATAACTTCCACTTTACAATTCCAATATTGATTATACCTATGGCATTGCAGAGAAGATGTATCATAGAACTACAAAAAAAAAAATTCAAACCCAAAAGGACCAACATTTTGGAGATAAAGAAGAATAAATATTTTCTAGCAGAACCACCTCGAAATCAAGGTTTAAAAGTGATACTTGGCCAACATGACACCAAGAAAGGGAACTTATACACCAAATAAGCCTCTAGATGGTCCTACTTGTACTCTTGATGAAGGTGAATAAATGTGAAGGGACATAAATTATTTACAAAAGAAGAAAATAGCACAACATGAACTACAAGGGATGATGGATTTAACTGAATCTAAGTTGGAGGAAATAATGGATACTAAGATGGATGGTTTAAAAAGGGACATCATGGAAGGATTGAAAATTTTCCTAATAGAGAGGCCACCTAAAAGAGAAAATGTATCCCATGAAATTCATGATGAGGACAGAAGGAAGATTAATCAAGACTGGAGAAACTCCAACTTTGGGTTGAAGACCAACCATTTTCCTAAGATTGAAATGAGGAATTTTGATGGAAATAATCCAATCACATGGATACTTCAGATGGAGTAGTTCTTTTATCTACATGTTGTTCCACATACACAAAAGTTATGAATTGCTTCTTTGTATTTAGAACCCAATCAATTTCTATGGTATCAATGGATTTGTTCTCAAAAATCACTTGTCACTTGGACAATTTTCACAAAATAAATGATATCACACTATGAGGATACAAGGAGAAATACCTTATTTAGCCAATTGATAAATATAAAAAAAAGGGTTCAGTAGTGGAGCACATTGAGAACTTCCAAACATTGAATATAAAGGTAACGAATATTCCAGATGAGAACCTGATTGATGTATTGATAGGAACTTTAAAGGATAAAATTCAACATGAGTTTCTCCTTTGGGAACCCAAATCATTGGAGAATGCGTTCAGGATGGCAAGAAATGTTGAAAGTAAAACTATGGATATGGCTACTAGAAGGACCACTCCTAACATCTATCGAGAGAATAATGTTTCTTATTTTAAAATGCATCAACCTCCAAGGTTGACACCTCAACAATTGGAGGAAAGAAAAGAAAACAATTTATTCTTTAATTGTGATAACAAGTACAATAAGGAACATAAGTGTGGTGAAAATAAATTATTCTACATAGATTGTGAAGAGGAAGAGGAAGAAGACAAAGAAGAAGAAGAAGAACAAGAGCCATCTCAATATAAAAACATAGAAGAGATTTATTCTGAATAGTTGACTCCCAAGATATCATGTAATGCATTGGCTAGAATTATGACTCCAAAAACCCTCAAGATCGAAAGATATATCAAAAAGAAAAAGGTAATAGTCTTAATTGATACTAGTAGTACTAATAATTTCAATCACTATAAATTAACCAGAGCTCTCAATTTCTTTATATATCTAGCACCAGAGTTTCAAGTAATGATTACAAATTGAGGAACTGTTAATTGCTCAGGAAACGTTTGTAAGATCAATCTTACTATGGGGGAATATCTAATGAATATTCCAATGATCTCTATACCCATGGGTGGTGTTGATGTCGTACTAGGAGTTCAATGGTTACAATCATTGAGAACAATGCCTTTTAATTTTCAATAACTTTTCATGAAATTTTCATTGGAAGGAAAGGAAATTGAGTTAAGGGGTATCATAGGGAATTATGGAATAAGGGGTATCCATTATAGAAACCTCTAATAAAAAACAGTATTATGGAATACGAAACTTGAAATAAAAAAACCTAAAAGTAGAATATGTATAGAGTACCGCACCACCTGGAATCTTATGTATAGTAGTGCTCTAGGTAGATCCCATTTAGAGGCTTAGGCCAAGAGTTTCATTGGTAACCAACTAGTAAATATTTCATTTCAAGAGGAGGTCAAAGATCCATAATCATAGATTCAAGGATGGCCTCATATGAAGGAAACTCAACATGCCTGAAATAGGGGCTTGAAAAATCACAAATAGTAGGGCTCGCAGCGTAACAAATAGTAATATAAGACTAAAGAGGAAACTCCATATTACTTGGGCCAATAGGGGGAAGCAAGGGTTGTCATTCCCCCATTGGATAAAAAACCTGATTAATTGTCGAGACCTTGTCTCTAGAAGGAGAAAATAACTGTAAAGGATCCTTCTAAGGAGAAACTGAAAACCAAGGATAATATGCGACATATTTCACCTGTGGCAGGGAAGAGTGTGCTCGAAGACTAGGAACACACAAAGGGGAAACCTGAGAGAAAGTCGAACCAGGATGGAGATTCTTGAATGAAAGATTATTAATAGTGACAATTCGTACATTGTGAGAGAAATGCATCAAACAAAAGATCATAGGCACCACATCATTCATCGCATACACATAATCATACTCAAGAATAAAAACAAATTCTAAATGGCTTGGCACCACTAACAAATCAACTAGGACAATATTACCACCTAACGTGATAGGAAACTGAGGAAGAATCTCAAAACATTCACTAGGTATTTTGTCTAAATCCAACAACTCATTGGTAGTGTTGTAGGAAAATCTCCCTGCGGACATGTAGATGACCTCAAAGAGATTGACCTTAACTCTAAGACAGAAAATGCTTAACGTGGACACTGATTTCCTTTCAAATCCATCTAAACTAATACATGAGAAGGAAGGATACAAAAGTACCTCTTTATCGACGTTTGTCCCTGCACGCTTCGAGTTGCGCTCCGATCCTTTGCTCCTCGCTGAGTTCTGTAGATAAGCAAGATACGACCACTTCCTACTCTATTGATATTAGCTTGAAAACAGATCTATCTATCGACGATAAGTTCATGTAACATCAAACACAAACTAGAAAGAAACAGGCCAAGCGTGTCATATTAATGAGAATAACTACAGCAGTACTTACAATCGTAGATGCGAATGAGACAGCTTCGTCAAGTCCCCTTTGTCTAACCCTTTCTCGAAATATCCACAACCTGGATGACAGCAGCTTCACTGATCACTCTCCTTTGGCTGACTGTGTGTTTCCTATGAGATCATAGGTTTCATGCTAGCAATTCTTCCTCCTTTCCACCATCATAGATCTTGCTTATATAGGTTGAGAGGAGCTTAACCTCTTGAGTTATCTTTAGAACAAGTTGAGGAACCTCCTCCTTATATCAGGGATCTCTTGATGAAACCAAGAATTCGAATGCAACTTCCTTCTAATATCGAAATATCCTCTCCTTATTCTCCTCAACGGGCCAACAACTGCCCCATATTAGGAATATCTCCTTCAAAAGGGACATCAGAGTGCTAGAACTCTCCCTGAGAAGATTAAGGGGAGCGCCAACGCTCTTAAGATGACCAACGCTCCTTCATAGGGGGTGTGGGAGCGTTATAACGCTCCCTGAATCCTTGTAGGGTAGCGCCAACGCTCCTAGAGCTGATACAGGGGAGCGTTCCCCCTCAAAACATTTGTTTCAGAGATCTATTCAGATGTCAAGAGTTATTTGACTTGAGTAGACCAGTTCTTCTTCTCCAAATCAAGTGCATAAGATGTTTTTAAATGTCTCCTTAGTGTCGTCAACATGGCAGTATGATTGAACATCGTTTGCGACACATACGACCAACTTGCGACACTTGCGAAAGTTGTAAGGAATATGCGACACTTATGACAATTGAGAGGAACATGTGACACTTTATCCAGTTTAGTAATTTTGACGTGTAACAGAACGCCCCCCAAAGTATGAAGTTAGAAGATGCGAACTGATAACTGAAATGATTTGTAGATGTTCAAGCAAGGGTATAGACTTGGAGAACCTGATGGAATCTGCATGCAAATATCCAACAAATATCATGACATATTTCAAAACCCAAGGCAGACATACCTATGCTTGGGTGATCAAGACTTGTAATATATGGCCACCATAAAATACACTGCGGATCCATAATTGTATTGATAAAAAGGTATAGCCACCGAAGATACAATCTAGATCTATACTTTGATGACTCGGATTGATCGTAGCCACGAATAATACACAGTGGATCTACGATGTGACAAGACATAGCCATGACCAATACAAAGTGGATCTATGTAACAGTGTATGTGTTCTTTGTCCAATAGAAACTCCTTCGCAACCTGGGAAAAGCATATATCAAAGTGATTACTCAACCCAGGGTCTTCTTACCAATCCCAATGTGGTACGATTCTAACCATGTGAATAGATGTCCTGATGTCGAACATGGCAGAAACCACTTGATTACCGGTCAATGATGTAAACCGTTAACAAGTGCGAGGGAT
>SNQJ01S0000071.1:692311-713818 GCA_010110895.2 Picea sitchensis | reverse complement strand
TAGATGTCCTGATGTCGAACATGGCAGAAACCACTTGATTACCGGTCAATGATGTAAACCGTTAACAAGTGCGAGGGAGATCACCATTAATGCCAATGATTCCCAAGGTACCTTAGTACATTCCATCGGATGTGAATAGATGAGCTGAGGTCGAACATCCGTGGAATCATTCGATCAGAGGTCAATGATGTAAACCTACTGTCGAATGTGAGGAGGCCTGCCATTGAGGCATGCAGGTCCCAAAGTACTAACTAGTTTCTAAGTCGAATTCCTGGATAATGTGTTGAAGTCGACAGGAATAGACTCGTCAAGGGAGGGCCTTGATGTATCGCCCATCAATGACGCGAAACAGACATAAAGATGTAATTTGGCAGATCAAATGGACATAGACTGACATGGGTTTTGAGGAAAGATATTTGGGATAGCTGACTCTCGAGGCGGATACTTCCCTTGAACACTGAGGCACAACAACAAAACATGACGTGGACCAACACTTATGCAGCGGATATGGTTACTTGCATCAGGTGACCCGAAGGAGTGAAAGGGACTCAAAGGATTGGCTCAGTGCAGAGGTTCGACGGATTATGATATGTGCAAATGACAAAGTGCCGTGTTCAAGGGAAACTCTAAGAAGTGTTGGATGATGTTCTCAAGAGACTTCTTGTCTTTCTCCTTTCAATTTCCCCCCCATCCAGATAGATGAGTACCTCTTTTTTGGTTTAATGAGCTTGAGGAGGATAACACGTGCTCAATATAACTCACCTTCAGTAAGTTCCTCTTCCTTTGTTTAACGAACTGGAAGAAGTAAGGGATCGGTCCCATATGGGCCTATCGATGTGTGCTTTAACGAGTTCAAAGACAGAAAACTCGAAGGTTTTTCGGGATTATATAGTTTGGAAAAACACTTAAAAGAGAACTCTCTCAGTTCCTTTTTCGTACAGTAGTCCAACAAGACCGAAAAAGGATTAAACTATCGCTCGAAAGACTCCCTTTCTGACCTTTTAATGAGTGTGAAAGGAAGCAAGGTCACTCGACAATCTTTTCATATTTAGAGAGTTTGAAAAGGGTTTAAAGTAGACTCCAGGGGGGTTCCTTTTTCGTGTGTTCGTGTATCCGTACGGGTCCGAAAAAGAGATAAAACTTTACCCGGTTGCATTCTCATGTATTTACGAGCACGAGAAAGAACAAAGACTAAGCTCGGTATGCCCCCATCTTGAAAGTTGGTGGCTTAGCTCCAAAATGATCATCAAAGGCTGGAGACATGCCCCCCAAGCTTCAATTCATTCACCGACTTTGAGTTTGTCACCAATTTATGTGCTAGATGGAGAAAAAGGATACAGGTGGATGGAATGAAGGTTAAAAAATGAGACCTAATGAAAGACTCGACTTGACATCTACGAGATCTGGCGAAAGACTCATCTTTAAGGGAGAGGTGATTGTTTCATTTTTTAACGAGCTTGACACATGAAAAGAACTATGCTCAGGGTTCCGGGTTCGATCCCCATATTGTTGTTTCATTTTTTAATGAGCTTGCTACAGAGAGGAAAACTATGCTCAAGACCTTTGTTTCATTTTTTAATGAGCTTGCCACAGAGAAGAGAAACTATGCTCATGGTTGCTTATTGATCATGGCTTCCAAGAGGATAACGCTCTGGAAGGGTACCATGTCAAGGGACAAAACTCGGTCATGGCTTCTAAGATATCTTTGTCGGATGGAAGACGATCACTCTGGAAGGAACACATGTCGAGGGTTGCGACAAGGGTAAGGAGATCAGACTCCAATAACCCTACTGAAGAGATCACTGTGTCAACTACCGGATCCAAATCGTCAGAAGTTGAGGTCATAGGAGACAACGCCACATAATTGACATGCGACGGGGATGATATTGTCCGCATATAAGAACCAGTTAGGGAGGTAACCCAGTTGGGGCCGATGAATGAAAGTTGATCAATAGTCACAATTCTTCCATTGTGAGGGAAAGATATCACATGGAAAAGGGTGGATACAAGAGCTTTCATAGGATAGACATAATACCGCCCAAGGAGTAAAGTGAAATCCAAGGGGTCTCGGACTACCATGACATTGATAAAGACAGTTTTCCCTCCCAAAGTTATAGGAAACTGAGGAAGGATCCCTAAAGGTTGACTAGTTCTTCTGTTAAAATCTAACAGATTCTGTGTAACTGGTGCAAGCTGCGGACAACCCAAAGCATTCCAAGCAACAAAGGACAAAATACTAACGGATGCACCTTCATCTATAAGCGTTTGAGGAACATCCCGACCATGAACCTGTACCATAATCTGGAAAGGAATGTGAGAGGGAAGACGAGGTCCAGTTAGCACACCCCAATCAAAAAGGATGGCCTCATTACTTGGAGGGGGTTACACAGGAGGAGGAGGAATGCCCCCAGGCATGGTAGAGTCTGTATTAACAAGAAAAACATGGGTAGTATCGGGTTTACTCTCTAGAAGGAGAGTAGGATCGACCGATGATTGGATCGGATAAAAAAATGGTGGACTTGGATAGACCACCTTAGCACTCTTCATAGGAAGAGTGGGACTAACTGAGGAAGGGACTGGATCATTCACTTTGACATTCCTCAATGGAGAAATGGGATCGACCAATGGAGAAACAGGATCGACCACTTTGGCACTCTTTAGAGGAAGAGTGGGACTGATCCAGGAAGGGACTGGATCAGTCACTTTAGCATTCCCCAATGGAGGAATGGGATCGACCGATGGAGAAACTGGATCGACCACTTGAGTTTCATTCTCCAAGGGAAGAATGGGGTCGATGGGTGGAAACAGATCGATCTCTTTGGTGTCACTCTCTTGATGAAGAGCAGGGTTGATCAATGATGGAACTGGATCAGCTACTTGGGTTTGTGGTTCAATCGAGGAGGAAACTAGATTGACCACCTGATTAGCCGGACTGACCAGGGATGGAACCGAATTGACCAGTCCATCAACCAATGATGGGTCGGAGGAAAGTTTACGATAACCTTTTGGAAGTTGAAGTTTTTCCAAAAGAGAAGAAGCCTCGTCCATGCGAGGACAAAGGTGAGAGTAATGATTACCTTTACATAACATGCAAGGGAACTTGACAGTTTTCTTCTTCTTACCAACCTGAACATCACTAGTTGATGGGGTATCATCGACATGACTGACATAGGCCGATGACGTGGAGGACCACATTTCTAAGACCTGGGTAAGACCGGGGAAATCCCTTAGAAAATGGTCACCCTTACAAAGGCTGCAAGGGAATTTGGGTTTTGGATTCTTCATTTTAATCTTGTTGATCTCCTCAACACTCCCAGTACTATTAAAAATAACTGGTTTATTAGAGCCAACATCTGATGTTGTTGGGGCCTTGGTCCTTTTCGGGCTCTTCTTCTTCTTCTCTTTCCGTTTCTTCTTCTTCTGATCAACCTGGTTACTTTCTTTGGAGCTTTCACTAGGTGAAGAAGGAGAAATGGAAGGAGACTTAATGGGCGAAGAAGGCGAAAATTTGACATGAGTTTGATGTGTGGGTGGTGTATTGACATCCAAAGTATTAGGTGTAACTGAAACATTGGGAGGATTTGGGATCACCGGAGTGGGGAACAACCAAACTGGTAATCCGATAGTGAGTCCTGGAAGACACAGTGTGGCAACATATGGAGGACCAAAGTTTCCAAATGAAGGAAAGGTATAAGGTTCCCCAGAAGAAGGGGTTCCTCCATTGGTACTCCTAGGATTCGATTCCATTAACGCTGACTCGACCTAAGGTCCACTACGTAAAAGAAAAAACATACGCTAATAGAATCTAAGAATCACAACCAAGCAAACATGACCTTCTTTTGATGATTGTACTAGTTGGTGATGAAATCCAACGTCGCGTGATCAAGTCCAGAAGGGGCAGGGATAGGGTGGAACAATTACAATGGCAACCTGCTTAACGGACTTACCCCTTGGTGCAAGCTTCCACGCAGTAATTGTGGATTTACCCTCCAAGGAGCCCGAGTGATTTTGACCAATGTCTGCTCCAGGTAAAGTGAGACTTCCTGTCACCATCACCTTGTGTAAGACCCTAAAGATTATGGCCACTAAGGTTACCAATCCACAGTCAGCCCCTGGGCGGGAACAGTCGACAGTCCGATCAGAATGTACGTGCAGGGTATCGAGCCCGAAATCAACTAAAAGGCTTCCACACAGTAATTGTGGATTTACCTCAAACTGACCCCCATAATACGATCTGACCACCACAATCAGTTAAACCACGGAGGGTTAGTCCCCGTAGCTTACCCGAATGTGACCTCGTGCGTAACCCCTGTGTGAGAGGGGGATCCCAGGCATACTTATACGATGATTGGATTTGACTCTCCCAAACTCAGGATGCTACTGTTTGTTTTGGAAACTTTGGATATTTATGCTCACAACCTAATCCAAATTACTAATCCTAGTCTACTATTAGTGGAGGATCCTAAAAAAAAGTTCTAAATGATTTTTAATTAACATTGATTTTGTGGTTGTTCTTTATGCAAAAGGGGTGCATGGAAGTGAAACGAATGGAATTATGACTCAGTCCCAAAAATGCATCAAATATGATAAGAAGTCATTTATTTTCGATGAACATCTATCTGAGGGAGAGAGAGGGTTCTTTTCACTCCTCAAACAATTCTTTTTCTCAATCAAATCCTGATGCATTGATAAAAATTTTGAGATGCCTTCTAACATGCACAATCAATCATGAAGATGCCTTTTCATTGTTTGTATATGAGTAAAGATCAATTCAACACAATGCTCATCTTGCTAATTATCTTTGTATGAATGAAAATCAAACTAGCACAATCAAAAGTCAAACAAACAATGCACCCTTTCGTTGCAATCAAAACAAAAAGCGAAGGAAAAGAAACAATCAAAGAGAAAACAATTTTCACACCCAAAAGGAAAAGTTGAAGAACAATGATCTTGACTGAAATCAAGATGAAGGGGTCTGCAGGCCTTCAATGACCTTCACCAGGGTTTTTACTCAGTTGAACAGAGAGAAAGACAATGCATGGGTTTCGGACTCCAATCAACAGAAAAACTCAATAACAATAGTGAAGAAGGCTACAAAATCAAACTATTAAGGTGTTTGTTCTTCAAGAAGATAGATGTCAAGGTTGAAAGGGAAGAAACACTGACTCACAAGGTTACTCAGCAGAAGAGACATAGAGGCAAAACCCAGAAAAAGAAATTCTGGAAGGTTTTTTGAGCCAAAGAGGGTTGGCGCTCTATTTCCAAAGGAAACGAGCGTTATAATGCTCTTTTCAATGTTATGGGGGAGCGTTGGTACTCTGTTAACACAAGGACAGGGGCTCCAGGGTCTAAAACTCCCAAAAATGTCAAACAATTCAAAAACTTGCAAGCCAATTTTGACAATTAAGCTGAGTATGATGGGGTAAGGAGCCAATCATCTCATGAAACCAATCAAAAGAGGAGTGAACTAGGTCTGAAACAATAAAGGGATAGAACAAGGTCAATGAGGAGAAATCAAGATAAGAAATTTCGATTTGAGGCTATCTCCCCAACGGAGTCACCAGTTTCTGTTGTAGGAAAATCTCCCTGCGGACAGGTAAATGAACTCAAAGAGCTTGACCTTAACTCTAAGACAGAAAATGCTTAATGTGGACACTGATTTCATTTCAAATCCATCTAAACTAATACATGATAAGGAAGGATAACAAAAGTACCTCTTTATCGACGTTTGTCCCTACACGCTCCGAGTTGCACTCAGATCTTTTGCTCCTCGCTGAGTTCTGCAGACAAACAAGATACAACCACTTCCTACTCTATTGATATTATCTTGAAAACAGATCTATCTATCGACGATAAGTTCATGTAACATTAGACACAAACTAGAAAGAAACAGACCAAGTGTGTCATATTAATGAGAATAACGATAGCAGTACTTACAATCATAGATGTGAATGTGACAGCTTCGTCAAGTCCCCTTCGTCTAACCCTTGCTCGAAAGATCCACAACCTGGATTGAAGCAGCTTCACTAATCACTCTCCTTTGGATGACTGTGTGTTTCCTATGAGATCATAGGTTTCATGCTAGCAATTCTTCCTCCTTTCCACCATCATAGAGCTTGCTTATATATGTTGAGAGGAGCTTAACCTCTTGAGTTATCTTTAGAAAAATTTGAGGAACCTCCTCCTTAGATCAGGGATCTCTTGATGAAACCAAGAATTTGAATGCAACTGCCTTCTAATCTCGAAATATCCTCTCCTTATTCTCCTCAACGGGCCAACAACTGCCCCAGATTAGGAAGCGCTCCTTCAAAAGGGGCATCAGAGCACTAGAACGCTCCCTGAGAAGCTTAAGGGGAGCACCAGCGCTCTCAATATGAGAAGCGCTCCTTCAGAGGGGGTAGGGGAGCGTTATAACGCTCCCTGAAGCCTTATAGGGAAGCGCCAGCGCTCCTAGAGCTGATATAGGGGAGCGCTTCCCCTCAAAACCTTTGTTTTAGATCTCTATTTAGATGTCAAGAGTTATTTGACTTCAGTAGACCAGTTCTTCTTCTCCAAATCAAGTGCATAAGATGTTTTAAAATGTCTCCTTAGTGTCATCGACATGGCAGTATACTCGAACATCATTTGCAACACATACGACCAACTTGCGACACTTGCGAAAGTTGTAAGGAAGATGTGACACTTACGACAATTGAGAGGAACATGCGACACTTTATCCAGTTGAGTAATTTTGACATGTAACAGGTAGCCGACATAAGCTTGGGACAACCCAAATCTTACCAAGCTGAGGATGATAAAATCCTTGCAGAGGATCCTTCACGTACAATACTTTGGTGAATTCCTAATGAATTAACTCCAACCATTATCTAGAAGGGTGCAAAATAAGGAATACAAGTCTCTACAATATCATTCCAATCAAAGGAAACTAGCATAGAAATCGAAGGGAGCATACTCTAAGAGAGTGGAATGTCTCATTATTTAGAAGCTATTGTAACACCGTGTTTCCCCCAGTCTGTAAATATAACTATATGGGTCGAGGAACTATGGAAAACTTAAAAGTGTGCATCTTTGATTTGATGGACCTTGTGTAGAAGGTCTATGAATGAAAATTATGATTATTTTAATAGAAAATGGTTATGTGTTGCATGAGTGATGAAAGAGGGGATGTGCTAAGAGAGAGACCACAAAATGTTGTGAAAGGTGGTGGAGGGGACCAGGAATGGTTGTTTTAACCTCCATCGAACTAGTACCATGTTGGAATTAATTTTCTCAGATCAGAACAACCCTCTGACCAAGAATGAGTTATCGTCAGGTTGTTATGTGGGAAGACCTCCTCAAGAGTTAATGTGGGATGGGGCAAACTTCCCATCAGTAAGGATTACAAACCTGACCATGGACCGGGGATTCAAGCCACATGAAATATTTCTAAGGGAGGCAAAAAAGGAAGCATGGTGGATAGAGGGAGATGGGAGGAGGAAAATGCAGAGATGAGAGAGGAAACTTTCAGGTCCAAGGAAGCACTAAAGGAGGAACAGTGAGTTCGGATCATAGAAATTAGAGATTGAAATAGGAGAATGAGAGTAACCTTCGTCCTGATCTATTTTTTGTATTGGGAGAAGGAGAGTAACCTTCGTCCCTAACTTTCGTTGAGATGGAAGTAAGAGATTGGATATCAAATCATCATGGCTTAAGCTCGGGGGTGGCTAGTGATAAATACATTGGGAGTTATTGAGCCTATGGTTGGGTGGAGACAAGCACCGTTTTCAGCAGTCACATCACACTCTATGGTTCTGATAAGTGTTTTCTTTCCTTATGTTTTTTAATTGCAAATAATGGATGTATTCGAGTATTTACATGTCTATAAGGGTTTATTTCTATGCATTAAATGATTAATTTATGAATATGCATTCATTTCCTTGAGAGCGTATAATTCTTATTGGATTTCCATGTGCCCCAGTTTAATTACTCGAAGGTTCTTTCCCTAGGGAATTTCATCATCGTCCTAGATTCGAGTGAGTACTTTCTGGAATGCGGAGGTTGAATCCCCCAATCCCTGGAGGACAGAGTCTATTAAGCTTAGGAGAGGTAGTGCAGATATGCATACGCTCTCTGCAAGGTAACCAGAAACCCATAACCACTTAAGTCGTAGACTTGATGAAGGAGCGCAACAGTTTTGCCAAATATCCCTCTATGTGTTAAGTCTTCAACCTTCATAGGTCCGATGAATGTTGATAATATAGGATGGATCATTTTTATTCGGAAACTCAAAATCATGATGTGATATGGGACGTAGATCTAAGGATCTATTGGGACCCACCTAGATCGTGAGATAAGAGTCCAGACAATGAGGAACGAGAGTAGAGGAGGGAAGATCTTAGTGGTTAGATCTTAGTGCATGGACCAACAACCATTGGATCTAGAGGAAAGTGCATGATATTTAACTTTTTTTGAGTTTCACAAGAGAGCGAACTCGTGAAATATCCTAGCCATCCATTGAGAAGGGACACGTGGCGAGATATCAGTGTTTCGCTGACTCGCAACTTGGGAAGTAAAAGATAGGAGTCATGAGAACTCATGAAGTCCAAGTTTGCGAAAGGATCCTAGTCATCCGTTGAGAAGGGACATGTGGTGAGAGATCATAATTTTGATGAATTGCAACTTGGGAAGTTAGAGATAGGAGTCATGAGAACTCACGAAGTCCGAGATCGCGAAAGGATCCTATCTGTCCATTGAGAAGGGACGTGTGGTGAGAGATCAACGTTTCGTTGACTCGCAACTCAGGAAGTCATAGATAGGAGTCGTGAGAACTCACGAAGTCTGATTTTGAGAAAGGATCATGGCGATTGATCGAAGGAGGGATACAGAGTGTTCATCTGGAAAGCGGATATCGATAAATAGGGAATCAAGGAAAAAGAGGTAAGCGAACATCCAAAGTCACGAAACGTGAAATCCTGATTCGTGAGAGAGGATATCGGGATTTTTGGATCACATAATACTATGGATCGTTGATCTAACCCTGTTAGTATATTGAATAGAAGGAGAGTCGAGGTGACTCACACATAAGGACGCGATACACGATTTCACGACGTGCCTTTTAGTTAGGATTGTGGTCACGGGTAGTGGATACATGGAGGGGGGCTTGCGCCTGATGGTAGATCACACGAGTGAAGTCGCATAAAGACCCATGGATTGATTTCTTAGAGATTACAGTAAGGAACTGAAGAGCTTCTTTAGTTTGGGAATTTTAAAGGTTCGTTGACTAGGATTAGAGACCATAAATGGAGGATTTGACTAATTGAGGATTTTTTTTTTATTTTATTTTATGCCCCATCGTTGGTGTGTTACAAATTGGTATCAGAGCATGGTTGCAACACTTGGCTTGCTTGGGCTCATGAACAAGCCACTTGAAAACTCTATTTAGAGTACTTTCAAAGGCGTGACACTCTACCTTACCTCTTTCTTAAAAAGTATGGTTAAAAATGTTATTAAGGAAAATAATGAAACTTTCTACTCTGTGTATTCATTTAAGAAATTGAACTGTATATTGTTCATGAACTAATAGACTGTTAGCTAACAATAAGTTTTTTTTTCAACACTCGAGTAGTTAGTAAATCATGGGGAAAACTTCAAGACTAAAGGATGGTGACGTGTCATGAAGTGGGGGATGGATCCCACAATAGAGATGAAGAATCTAACAAAAGGAGGGTAGTGGAAACCCCTCTAGATCTGGATGAAAATGTAAGGAGCCTTAGGGAGGAATTACAAAGTTGCAAGGCTAAAAACGAGATATTGATAAAGGAGCAAGGAAAAAAAACGTAAATTAACACAGTCCTGTTTCAGATCTTGTCCAACATACAGAGGAAACTACAACATGAACCCATAACCAATCATGTGGACCGACGACATAAGAAGAGAATACAAAGTCTTCCTAAGATTCAAAAACATGACTCCATAAGTGACCACACTGGGAGAAACACCTTGAAGAAGGTCCAACCTATACACTCATCGGTAGAGTCCTCTAAAAAGGAAGATGGAAAATATGAAGGATATTGTAGTAGTAGAGAAAACTCACATTCTCAAAGGAAATGAAAGAAGCAAAAGCGTTCCAAAAATCATGAGCCTGAAGAATTCAAGAAAGCTAAACCACCCTCTTTCAATCGAGAGATTAGGAAGGGAGAAGAGGATGAAGTTTGGTTGCTTGGATTAAAGAAATACTTCAAAGTCCATGACTACTCTGAAAAAATTGAAGGCTCGAATATCCATCTTTAACCTGAATGGAAAGACTTTGATTTGGTGGGAAGATGTTAGGAATGTGAAAGGAGTTGATGAGAAAGACTTGTCATGGAAAACGTTTGAGAGATAATTCTAGAAGAAACATATGTCAAATAAATACATGGATGGGAAAACTAAGGAATTCTATGAACTCAGGCTGGGGCAATTCACCATTGAGGAATTTGTCAATAAATTCCTTGAACTATTGAGGTATGTACCCTATAGAAAAGATGAAAAAGTAAAAATGCAGCGGTTAATTAGTGGTTTACCTCAGACCTACCAGGACAGGATTGAGTTCGATGAACCAAATACCTTAGAAGAAACTATCTGGAAGGTGAGGTATTGCTATGAATAGTTTGGGAGTAAGAGAAGACCTCACGAGGACTGGGAGACTAGGAGTAGTTCAAGATTCTAGAAGAAAGGGTTTAAATCCTCAAGATTCAATAAATATGGAAAAGATTCTAGAAGGACCATTCCTACTAGAAGTGTATATCAGAAAAATTTCCCCTCTCAAAGTGGAAATAAACCTTTTAAGACAATCCTATAAAAGACTAATAACCTAAAGAAGGAAACCTTAAAATGTTGGGGCTATGGAGAAGATCATCGATTGAGGGACTGCCTACATAGGAAACAACACAATAAGATAGTCTACAATATCTAAGAAGCTACCATAGTCAATGATGTGGCTAGGAGCATGCCACAAATTTATGCATCCTTAGACAATAATCAAGCTGACCACCAAGCTTCAGTAGTGGAGTTGGAAGGTATGATCGCAACCATCTAGTTTCTATTTTAATTGAGCCAGGTTCTAATTTGAGTTATGTGGCCCCTCATACTATTGATAAGTGTAAACTGCAACAAATTAGACATGTTAAACCATTGTTGGTGCAATTACCCAAAAGGACCAAACGAAAGGTGGCATAGGTCATACCATCCTGTCAATTCATTATGGGTGGATTTCCCACCTAGAAGACCCTTAACATACTTCCCCTAGGATCTTATGATTTGTTGATTGGTATGGATTGTTTGGAATCTTATAAAACTAAATTGGACTGTCATAAAAAAAACTTTAGAATGTGTAAGTGAAGAAGGGAGAAAAACGACCCTCCAAGGAATTCAGAAGCCTGTCTCAGTGAGAAAAATATCATCCCTTCAAATGAAAAGGTATTGCAGAAAGGGGTGTTCCTTATATGCCATACAGGTACTGGAATCTATTGAGAATGATAAAACACACCTAGAAGAAAACCCCATGTTAAGATAATACAAGGACGTATTCCCAGAAGAAGTACCGGGTCTACCTCCAAGAAGGGATATTGATTTCTTGATAGAACTTACACCGGGAGTGGTACCAGCATCTAGAATGCCATACATAATGAGCACGCCTGAGCTAGTTGAGCTCAATCTATAGCTAAAGAATATGATGGACAAAGGCTACATCGGACATACTGTATCTCTGTGGGGAGCGCCTATCCTTTTTGTGAAAAAGAAATATGGCATACTCTGATTGTGCATAGATTATAGACAACTCAATAAGTAAACCATAAATAACAAGTACCCCTTACCAAGAATTGATGACTTGTTTGACCAATTGGGAGGTGCATCCATATTATCGAAGATCGACCTAAGGTATGGCTACCATCAAGTCCAGATTAAGGATGAAGAAATCCACAAAACAAACTTCAGGATGAGGTATGGTCACTATGAATTCATGGTGGTGTCATTTGGGTTAACCAATTCCCCTGCCACTTTTATGTGCTTGATGAATAATGTACTCAGTAAATTCCTGGACAAATTTGTTTTGGTTTTCATTGATGATTTCCTAATCTACTCCAAGAATAGGAAGGAGCACGAATAACATCTTAGATTCGTACTTCAAGTACTAAGAGAGCATCATCTCTACGTTAAGTTTAGAAAGTGTGATTTATTTCATAAGAAAGTCCATTACTTAGGCCACATCATATCTAAGGAAGGGGTGGAAGTATACCCTGACAAGATCAGATCCATTATGGAATGGTCTACCCTGAAATATGTATCTGATATTAGGTCCTTCATGGGATTAGCAATATACTATAGAAGGTTCATAAAAGGGTTTTCCAAGATCCATTTTCCAATCATTGCCCTTCAAAAAAAGGGGATTTAATTCATTTGGACGTCAAAATGCAAAGAAAGATTTCAGGAACTAAAATACCTCTTGACCCATGAACATGTGCTAAAGATTGAGGACCCGGATGATGATTTCCTTGTGTGTACAGATGTCTGGAAAGAAGCACTCAGAGGAGTCCTTATGCAAGAGGGACATGTAATTTTATACACGTCGAAGAAATTAAATAAGCATGAGATCAATTATGTGACCCATGACCTAGAATTGGCTGCCATAGTACATGCTTTAAAAATGTGGAGGCACTACCTCATGGGTAGAAAATTTGTGCTTATGATAGATAATTGTGGATTCATACACCTATTTTATCAACCAAGACTCAATGCCAAGCAATATAGGTGGATGTCTCTCCTAAGTGAATTCAATTTCGAAATCAAACACATAAAAGGAAAGTAAAATAGAGTGGTCAATGGCTTTAGCAAAAGTATGAAAATGATTCATCTGGCAACAGTAAGCACCTTTGAAATGGATGTCAAGGAAAGAGTCAGAAATGAACAAGAGACATATCCATTTTTAAAGACCATTACCTCATATCTAAGAAAAGATCCTACAAGTATGAAGTACGAAGGCTATCGGATGCTCGAGGAATGGGTGTTGACTTACAGAAACATATTGTATATTCCAAACTGTGATGAACTGAAGAGGTTCATAATGGATGAACTACATAAGAGACCATATACGGGTCACCTAGGATATCATAAGATGATCACAACCACTAGGAAACAATTCTATTGGCCTGGGTGGAAGAAATACATAGCTAACTATATAGCTAAGTGCCTAGAGTGCCAACAAGTTAAGGTGGAACACCGACATCCAACAGGATTGTTACAGCCCCTACCAATCCTAGAATGGAAATGGGAAACCATATCCATGGATTTCATCACTGGACTACCAAGGTCAACCAAGAAAAATGATTCCATCATGGTCATGGTGGACAAGGTGAGCAAGTATGATCATTTCATCCCTATCAAGTCAACTTACAAGGCAATAGATATTGCCAACATATTAATGAAGGATATATTCAGACTGCATGGCATGCCCAAGGAAATTGTATCTGACTAGGATACCAAATTCACTTCAAGTTTTTGGAAATCCCCAATGGTCGGTTTGGAGACAAAATTGTTATTCAGCACAACTTATCACCCCCAAACTGATGGATAAACAGAAAGAGTGAAACAAATAGTAGAAGAAATGATAAGGATGCAGGTAATGCACCATCCTAAGAAGTGGGAATACTACGTACCATTGCTAGAGTTTTCCTACAACAACGATTATCAAGAATCTCTGAATATGAGCCCTTTTGAAGTCCTTTATGGTATATAGTGAAAGATTCCAATCAACTGGAGCAATCTAGTGGACATAATTACAATCATACCTGACATGATGAAATAAATGGAACAACAAGTGGTTCAAATAAGATAAAATATGAAGATTGCTTAGGATAGACAGAAAATTTACGCCAACAGAAAGAGAACTCCAAGAGATTTCAAGACCAGGGACCATGTCTATCTCAGAGTTAGACCCACAAAGAGTTCCCTGAGAATGGGATCCTGTGCCAAGTTGGCACCTCAATATTGTGGACCCTTTGAAGTCTTAGATAGAGTGGGATTTGTATCCTATAGGCTAGCACTCCCTCCCACTGTAAAGGCACATAATGTTTTTCATGTTTCATTATTGAAGAAATATGTACATGATGTTAATCATATAATTGATTGGTCTATGATCCAGGTGGAGCCGGAGGGATAATTTATGCATGAACCCCAATAAATATTAGATAGGAAGGAAACATCACTCACGAACAAAACCATTGCACAGGTCAAGGTGCAATGGAAACACTTTGGCCCAGATGAGGCTACATGGGAAATGGAAGATTCCATGAGATAGGCATATCCTATTTTGTTTACTTCTGTACATACATATCATGTTGATAGATAGAACATAGAGGATGACGATTCCTTTAAGGGGGAGTGAATTGTAACACCCTTTTTCCCCCAGTCTGTAAATATAACTATATGGGCCGAAGATCTATCGCAAACTTAAAAGTGTGAATGATTGATTTGATGGACCTTGTGTAGAAGTTCGATGAATGCAAATTCTGATTATTTTAATAGAAAATGATTACGTGTTACATAACTACAGAAAGAGGGGATGTGCTAAGAGAGAGACCACAAAATGCTATGAAATGTGGTGGAGGGGACCATGAATGGTTGAGTTAACCTCCATCGAACCAGTACCATGCTAGAATTAATTTTCTTAGATCAGAACAACCCTCTAACCAGGAATGAATTCTCATCAGGCTGGTAGGTGTGAAGACCTCCTCAGGAGTTAATGAGGGATGGAATAGACTTCCCATCAATAAGGCTTCCATACCTGACCATGAACTAGGGGATTCAAGCCACATGCAATCTTGTTGAGGGAGGAAAGAAACAAAGCGTGGTGGAAAGAGGGAGACGGGCGGAAAAAAATGCAGAGACGAGAGAGGAAACTCTCGTGTCCAAGGAAGGACTGAAGGAGGAATAGTGAGTTCTGATCACAAAAATTAGAGATTGAACTAGGAGAAGGAGAGTAACCTTTGTCCTAATATATTTTCTATATTGGGAGAAGGAGAGTAACCTTCATCCATAACTTCTTTTGAGATGGAAGTAAGAGATTGAATATCAAATCATTGTGGCTTAAGCTCGAGGGTGGCCAGTGATAAATGCATTGGGAGTGACTAAGACTATGTTTGGGTGGAAACGAGCACCCTTTTCAGCAGTCGCATAACACTCTATGGTTTTGATAAGTGTTTTTCTTTCCTTATGTGTTTGAATTGCAAATAATGGATGTATGCAAGTATTTACATGTCTATAAGGGTTTCTTTCTCTGCATTAAATGATTAAGTTATGAATATGAGTTAGTTTCCTTGAGATCCTATAATTCTTCTTGGATTTCCATGTGCCCCAATTTAATTACTCGAAGGTTCTTTCCCTAGAGAATTTCATCACTGTCCTATATTGGAGTGAGTACTGCCTGTAATGCGGAAGTTGAATCCCGCAATCCCTGTGAGGACAGAGTCTATTAATATTAGGAGAGGTAGTGCAGATATGCACAGGCTCTTTATGAGGTAAGCAAAAACCCATAACCACTTAATTCCTAGACTTGATGAAGGAATGCAATAGTTGTGTTGAATATCCCTATATGTGTTAAGTCTAGGAGAAAGAGCGTAACGCTTTTAAATCATTCATAACTGACGAAGATCAAGAGGGATAGCGATAAATTCAAGTACCGAAGTGAAGTATCCTTTTGTTTATAAGTTGAATGAACTAGATCTATTCAAGAATATATGAGGTCTATCATAGTTGTTATATTTGAGGAAGGAACATAAGAGTTAGTGCCCCAACTTCTTCAACCTTCATAGGTCCGATGAACGTTGATAATATTTGAGAAAGGGATGGATCCTTTGAATTCTGAAAGTCAAAATCATGATGTGATATGGTTCATAGATATAAGGATATATCAGGACACACCTGAACCATCAGATAAGAGTCCAGAGGATGAGGAACGAGCGTAGAGGAGAGAATATCTAAGCGGTTGGATTTGAGTGTGTGGATGAAAAGTCATTGGATTTATAGGAAAGTGCATGAGATTTAACCTTTTCAGAGTTGCACAAGAGAGCAAACTTGTGAATTCTAAGTTCACGAAACGATCCTAGTCATCCAGTGAGAATGGACGCGTGGTAAGAGATCAACGTTTCACTAACTTGAAACTCGAGAAGTCAAAGATAGGAGTCGTGATAAATTGTGAATTTCGAGTTCACTAAAGGATCCTAGAAATCCATTGAGAAGGGATGCATGGCGAGAGATCAGTGTTTCACTGAATCCCAGCTCGAGAATTCAGATATAGGAGTTGTGAGAACTTGCGAAATCTGAGTTCGCGAAAGGATCCTAGTCATCCATTGTGAAGGGATGCGTAGCAAGAGATCAACATTTGAATGAATCACAACTCGAGAAGTCAGAGATATGAGTCATGAGAACTCGTGAAGTCTGATTTTGAGAAAGGATCACAGTCGTTGATCGAAGGAGGGATCTAGACCGTTCATCTAGAAAGTGAATATGGAGAAATCAAGAATCATGGAAATAGAGGTAAGCCAACCTCCAAAGTCACGAAACGCAAAAGCTCGATTCATGAGAGAGGAGATCAGGATTGTTGGATCACAGAAGACCATGGACCATTGATCTGAATCCGTCGGGAGATTGAAGATCGAGAGAGTTGAGGTGACTCACACGCAAGGACCCGATACGTGATTTAACGACGCACCTTTTAGTTAGGCTTGTGGTCACAGGTAGTGGACATGTGGAGGGGGGATTGCACCTGGTGCTATATCGCACAAGAAAAGTCTTGCAAAGACCCATAAATAGATTTCTTAGAGATTCCAGTAGGGAACCGAACAACTCCTTCAGTTCAGGAATTTTGAAGGTTCATTGACTAGGATTAGAGACCATGGATGGAGGATTCGACTAATTGAGGATTTTTTTTTTATTTTTTTTTTATGCCCCATCGTGTGTGTGTTACACTAATAAAATGTAAATGCTAAGGACATGGTAAAAAGACATGTCACTCATCTAAAGGGGAGTGGGATTCACTGAAGATTGCATCGGCGAGACCACTTCCTTAGACTTTTCATTCTCCAAGAGAATAGTCGGATCAACCAAAGATTGCATCGGTGTGACCCCTTTCTCAAACAATAGTTGAATAATATGTGAGACAACATGGTAAAGAGACACGTTACCCCCCAAAATAATATTAGTGTCAACAAAATATTGTATTGATAGGACTGCTTCATCAACCAAAGATTGAATAGATTGTTGGGAAGAAAAAGAAGGCTTGGAACTAGAAGGTCCTTCAGATAAGGACAATGATTCTCATACTAGGGAAATAGTAGAGACTAAATGAGTAAGTTGATCTCCTTTGCAAATATTACAAGGTAACTTGGGCTTACATCCTATATGTCTAGGCTTCTCAATCATATCAATTCCCCCAACATGACTTGCAGTGGTTGGAGTGTCACCCTTAGCATGACTTGGAGTGGCTAGGTGTTGATCTCCAACATGACTTGTAGAGGTTGGTGACATTTTTCAGTATGAATAGAAGTGACAAGATTCGTGCCCCCGACATGACTTGCAATGATTGATTTCTTGTTTTAACCATTGTTAGAAAAATATGATCGTGGAGCAATAAAATAAAAAAATGTGGAAATAAAATAAAGAATATACAAAATACAATAGAGACATAGATATGCATGGTTCACCCAGTTTGGAACACATCCACCAGATAAATTGTCAGGTCCTTCCTTTTTATTATATAGAAAAATGAAGGAATACAACCTACCACTACTACATATTGAAAAATTTGCGACGACCACTTGAGACGAAAGTACTCTTTCATCATAACATGTAAGAGAAAAAGTTCATTTTTTATAAATCCACCCCGTAATCGTCATTATCTCAATGCAAACAGTTTGACTAAATTAGCATGGTCAAAGATTGTCGCAAGAGTGACGACGTTTTCTTTCCCGTTGCTCTTGCGACGGACTTTGACCATGCTAATTTACCTTAAAATTGACCATTGAAAATGACCTAAAATTCTTGCGACGACTGTAGTTTGTCCGTTGCTCTTGCGGTGAACTTTGACCATAATAATTGACCTTGAAATTGACCATTGAAAATGACCTAAAATACCTAGGTGGAAAATAAATATTTTTAGGTCACTATTGTCGCAATTGCAACGATAGTGACCTAAAATTGGCCTATAAATATTTGACGACTTAAAGATGTTGTGACAATTTCTCTATAACAACAACTGTCCTGAAAGGGTATTTTTGTGCAGAACAATGTCACAGAATGTTGTTAGAGGTGGGGAAAAAGGTAAAGTGGTTGAAAAGGGTGATGGTAGATGTTATTTCCCTTGTAAACAATGTTGTCTCAGACGTCCGGTAAGAATTTTAATTGCAACAGGTACAAAACATTGTAGGAAATATGGTCGCATTGATGGCAGATTGAATGAATATCATCCCATGGTAATTAGCTATATATTCATTATCTTTTTTTATTTTGTCAATTTTATATAAAATTATATATATATATATATATATATATATATATATATATATATATATATATATATATATATATATGTATATGTATATATATTGTTTGAATGTTTTGTTATGGTATTATATATGTATATGTATATATATTGTTTGAATGTTTGTTATAGTATTCACTAATTTTGCATGATTGTTTGTAATTATAAAGTTAGAGTTTCCCTCTAACTTTCCATAGAATATTGCACCAAGTATTAGTAGAAATGATGTTGTACAAGATGAGGAACATCATCATGACCAAGCAAATGAGGATTTCATGGAAGAAAATGATGGGACAAATCAAGTTAATGATCCCATGGAATAAGATGATGGGACAAATCAAATGATCCAAGATTTGTTTTCATATCTGGATGAGGATGGGGAAAATGATGGTATTTACGATGAACCTCTATTAGAAAAGGCAAATAAATGACTTTATGAAGGATCAAGATCAAATCTTCTCTCCGCTACATTGTTGCTGGTGAAATTAAAGGTTATGAATAATTTTTTGAACACTTGTATGACACAGATACTAAGGTATCTAATATGTTTCATCTCATACTATACATAAATCTTGATTTTTTTATATTTGTTTTTAGTGTTAATTAATGTGTAAAATAAGAATGCAATTTTTACGATTAATATTCTTACATTAACTAGTTGTTTGTTATGTTGTATATTGTTATGTGATTTTTTATTACCATCGTCAAATATTTTACCTCGCACATATTGAGGTTTGCATGCCATTATGAAATACATTGGAATGGATTATCAAACTATAGATGGATGTCCTAATGACCATATTATATATTATGGACAACATGCTTCGAAAACCGAATGTCCACAATGTCTTATCAGTAGATATTGAACCAATCAAGTAACAAAAAGGGTGCCTCAAAAGGTTCTTTTTCATATTCCCATAATTCCACGTTTGCAGTGATTGTTCAGGTGTGAAAGCATAGGAAAATTTATGGATTACCATGCACGTAAAAAAAGTGGAGATGGTGTTCTTCGAATGCCTGCCAATGGTTCTGCATTTAGGGAAATTGAGGAAAAATGGGCATATTTCAAAGATGAACCTCGTAATGTTAGGCTTTCATTGGCAGCTGACGGTGTTAATCCATTCAGAGAGATTAGGTCTATTTACTCAGTGTGGCCTATTTTTCTTATCAACAATAACATTCCTACTTGGATTTCAATAAAGAGGGAGCACATAATGTTGACAATGATTGTTCCATGTATTTGTTTACATTAATTTTTTGAATCTAACATTTTCATTTGTTTGAATTTTTGCATAATATCTTTCTTTTTTATTTATTTAATTATATGTATTACATTATATCATTACTTTAGTAATTATGTGTAATTTCAAACAAATATTAGGTAAGTACTAGGTTAAATATATGAATGTATATATCGATCATGTTTTCGATGAGCTACTAAAGATATGAGCTGGCATCACAATGTATGACATATGTAAACCAATCAGAGAGAAGAAATTTAAATTCCGTGGAATGCTTTTATGGACAATTCATGATGCCCCTGGACTAACACATTTTTGTGGTATGTATAAGAATTCTAATATTGCTCTTTAATACTATATAATATTTTAATGTTATCATGGTGCATGTTTACTTTTTAAATAATCTCACCGTATAATTGACATCAATCCATTTGTTGTAGGTCTTCAAACAAAGGGTAAATTTCCATGTCTAGTTTGTGGCCCTAAGATGAAGTATCGTCATTCAAAAAGTTTAGGAAAGATGGTGTTTGATGAGTATAGGCACCTTCTTCCTAAGAACCATAGGTATCATACTACTGACAAACATCTTTTCAATGGGAAAGAAGAGTCTGGTTTAAAACCAAAAAGAATTACAACTCACCTATGGAAGTTGGAATATAATAGAAATCATCAAGGTACTCAATTTCATAATGTATCATAGCTCATGTAATGTTTTGAATGTTTACTTTAATCATTGAATTTATTTTACCGTATTTGATAATTATTTTTGTGATTTCTTTTATTCTTCATGAAGGTCGCAATCATCATGAAGGTATTAATAATGGGCTTCCATGAGGAATGAAATATTATCCTGCTCAATTCATGAGGTTTCCCTACTATGAGGAGATAAAAATAGCTCATTTGTTTGATACAATGCATATCGGGAAGAATGTGACTGAAACATTATGGTGAATCATAGATGGTAGGAGGGACAAAGAAAACATTGTCAAAATTTGTACTGACATTTAGGAAGCCACTCATGCAATGCGAAGTGTGATCCGATATTCAAATAGATCAGATGGAGTACTAGACCGAAATAAACTTCCATGGTTATTAACAAAGAAAAACAAAAATGATGTAAAAGAGGTAATTCAGAGAATTAAATTTCCCATGGGTTTTGCTTCAAACATAAAAAATATCTTAATGAAGAAAGGTGAATTTGGTGGGGGTAAAAACACATGATTGGCATACCTTCATTAAGGTAATAATTTTGGTATACATATTTATATATATTGGCCTTATAGATATTTTTATTTATTTTTATTTTTTCTTATCTACTTCGGTCGAAACAAATAACGATTCATTTTGTTGTTACAGTATGTTCTACCACTATCTCTCCCAAATGAATTTGACAACAATGTCAAACAAGTTTTATATGATCTTGGAAAATACATGAGGTAAGACATAGTTGTGATTTATATGCAAAATGTTCTTTCAAATTATTGTTGTACTTAATGACGTGTGTTTTACTTGTAATGTAATGTAATATATTATATTATGTTATCTTGAAACATGTTATTTTCTTGTGTCGCGATCTCATGTAGATGGTTGTCATTGAAAGAAATCCATGAAGATGATATAAAGTATTGGAAGAGAGAAATTCCTCGTCTAATGTGTGAAATGCAAAAGTATATACCTCCTACATTTTTCAATGCACAAGAACACTACCTCATA
>SNQJ01S0000071.1:640533-692261 GCA_010110895.2 Picea sitchensis | reverse complement strand
ATTTTTCAATGCACAAGAACACTACCTCATACACCAAGTTGAGGAGATTGAAATTTGTGGACCTGTTCACATAAGGTCAATGTGGATGGTGGAGAGGCACTTGAAATCATTGAAGGCGTTGGTTAGACAAAGAGCACATCCTAAGGGTTATATGGTGGAGGGATATATGGTATATCAATCCATGGTGTATATTAGTCAGTATCTTCCTAAATTAGTAGCACCAACTATGCATGCAATGGATCTCATTTGGGATGTCAACTCCATCAAAAAATTTGAAGATTAGGAGCATCTGTTGGGGAAAGGTAGAATGAAAAAAATGAGAGGTAATGTAGGGACCAAAAATTAACAAGCCTAATAAAATTCATACAACTACACATAAAATTTCAAGCATAGAATTTCAATTTCAAACATAGAATTTCTTTCAGTGAGCAAATAATTCATTACCTTCATGTAAGCATATAATATTCAGCGTGAAAATACCTCAACAAATTCATAAATATAATACTCGCTTCTGATGCTAATTCTCGCTGATATGGTTGTCCTTTCCCTGCTACCTTGCCCAACCTGATGAAATGACCAAACTCTACCCAAACCAACTAACCTCCTAGCCAGCTAGGAGTAGCTTGTCCGACTCCCTAGCTCCAGGATACCGAAAGGAATCCTGGCCTCCGTGCCCAAAACCCCTATCAACCCGGTGCCCCCTACAATGGTTCACCAAAATCCCCCAAAACCAAACTCCTCCAACCAGACAATATGCCACAGAACTATATGCCACAAAAATACATTCCACAGAAAATACAGTGCTCCCCCAAAATGCTTCCTCCCCCAAAAATAATCACCCCCCCATTTCCCGTAAGACTCTTTCTTCATATCCCCCCTTCACCAACTCTCCTCCCCCTCATTAACTTCCTTATCTCCTCCTTTATTACCTTATCCCCTTCTTTATTATCTTATCCCCTCCTTTAGTATCTTATCCTTAATTTAATGCTTTATTTCCCCCCTGCATATGTAAAGTATTTAATTAAATAAATTAAAATTATTAAGCCCTTTTATTTCATTACACAACCTTTAATGAGTCAATTGATTAATAAATAAGTAATTAATTAATATTATTAATACTAATCATTGTTTAACTAAAACCATATTAGGACAATTAATTATCTAATTAATTTTAGTTGATAATCCCTATGCATCTATTTAACCAGGGTTGTTACATACACCCACCCTTCAGGAAACTTCGTCCCGAAGTTAAGGTATCTCATGGTACAAAGGAAAAGAAACATGGTTCACACATTCATAACAATTAACCGACACTGTTAGTAAGTAATTCAAGAAAACTCATACATACTAGTGTACATGTACAAGAAATGCATGTGTAGCTAGTACATACAAGTCTCATGCATGTACTAATAATTAATAACTATCACCCTTATAGTAATTTACGTATGCATCCAATCCAATCAACAAGACCATTCTTTTATAAAAGACAATAAACCAATCAAATGTTTGTGAAATCCTTTAATTACTATTATCTAGTTCAACAATTTTATTTAGACAACTGTGGTTTAGTTATGTAATTATGAATATTCATATATACACATTTTATTTTTAGAAGGGAGAACATTAAATTCCACCATTAGACAAATCTCCATACTTTCTCGATTGTTTCTACTCCTCCTTCCTCCCTAACTTACTTCCGTATTCATTCCTATCCTTCCTCTACTGGAATATCTTGGAGCGTCAACTATATTGACCTAACTCCAAATAGAACCCGTAAGCAGAAGTGTCACTATCTCGACCAAGCTTCCTCAACAGGCAACTGACAATCATCATCAGACATCTTGGGGAGCGTGAGCTAACACCATCCTCCCATGACTTCATCTTTCGGAGGATACATGGTGGGAAATGACTCCACCCCTCCTAATCATAACTAGGGTCCACACCCTACAATGGAATATACAATGGCACCATGTTGCTGGGAGTTTTTTCATCGTTTATTCGGTTTTGGGCAGTCTCATCACCTGAAATCTTGCACTGGTTCACATATCATAGCAATGCATCCAAACCAATATAATATCATATACAAATATTCATACCATAATGTTTCTTGGTTAGTGGTCATGGCATCCACTTTCATCATCATTATCCCCTGGCTATTTCATATCCCATAACCTACAGATTAGTCTGTAACAAAAACCCATACATTTCTATGTATTATGATCATGTAGTTGCATACAATCATCATTTCAATTTGGTATCCATGTACCAACAACTTAACATCAAATTTTTCAAGTTATAAATAGATCTCATAATATCCCATTATTCAATTTCGACACCCATTCATTAAAATTATCATTTACCAAATAGACTGCATCATATCCAACATCATTCTAATAGCATTAATCATTCATAAAATTTTCATTCTCACAATATGTCTCATCATATACATCATCATCAATAACATTTAAACATTCATAAAATTTACATTCACATAGTAGATCGCATTATACCCATCATCATCAGTAACATTTAAACATTCATAAAGGTTCATACATCTTAAAAGTTTAAGTGTATCATTTAATAGTTTCACTGTGAGTAGAAAATAAAAGTGTAGTCCTCAGGTAATCTTGGTTGTCTAAGTCAAAAGGTGGTGTTACATACACCCAACCTTCGAGAAACATATTCTTGAGGTGGTCAAAAAATTGAGGGATAGTCTCGTCATAGTGTCTCGGCGTCTTCCCAAGTAGCAGATGCTGGACTATACTTGTCCCATTGGACCTTAACTTGGTCTGCCAGACGGTTCCTGAGTTGTCGAACTCTATGATCCAATATGCGTAACGGTTCTACTGTGAGGGTTCCCACGTCAGATACCTATAATTCCTTCCAATTTATTTTATGTGATTCATCAACAACATAATGACGTAAAATAGATACATGAAAAAACATTATGAGTTTTATGCAAGTGGGGTGGCAGTACGAGATGATAGGCAATGGGTCCAATTTTCTCTTGGATTCTGAACGGTCCTATAAATCGAGGTGACAATTTTTTCCCCCTCCTGAATCGTATGGTACTCTTATTAGGCCTGATATGAATGAAAACTTGGTCTCCCACTTCATAACTTTTGTCGGTCCTGTGTGCATCCGCATAACTTTTCTGCCTATCATGTGCTTCCTTTAGTCTCTTCTTAATCTGAATCACTTGTTCCTCCATCTCTTGAATCAATTCTGGCCCAACTGTTACTCGATCTTATAATCTATCCCAACTCAATGATGTTATTCATGGCCTTCCATACAGAGCTTCGTAGGGTGGCATTCCAATGGAGCTATAAAAATTGTTATTGTAGGCAAACTCTACCAAAGGTAGGTACTTCTCCCAATGGGTTTGATTATCCATGACATACATCCTCAGCATGTCTTCCATGACTTGACTTACTCTCTCGTTTTTCCCATCTATATCAGGATGATAAGCTGTGCTTAAGTTCAACTGAGTCCCCAATGTTGACTGCAAACTTGTCCAAAACCTAGAAGTGAATCTGGAGTCCCTATCTGAAATGATCCTCTTAGGTATCCTATGCAAAAAGATAACCTCATTTACAAACACACGTGCCACATCAGTGACATCGTAAGTGTCTCTAACCGGAATAAAATGAGCACTCTTGGTTAACTTATCCACTATCACAAGAATGGCATTGTGTCTATGAGATGTGAGCAACAACCCCACAACAAAATCCATAGAAATGACTTCCCACTTGGACATAGGAACATCATGTGGTTGTAGGAGGCCTGCCGAGTGATGGTGGTCGTCTTTCACTTGTTGACACTCTAGGAATTTGGCGATGAAATGGACTACATCTTGCTTCATGCCTACCCAGAAGAAGAGATTCCTCATGTCTGCATACATCTTCTTCACACCCAAATGCGCACAATAAAGTTCTCTATGGGCTTCCTTCAGTGTGATGCTTCGAATATCCCCATCTTTAGGGATGTACATCCTTCCTCGATATCTCAATATTCTATCTACTTCCAGACTATATCCTTCATACTTTGTATCTAACTGCCTTCCACTCTGGAGGTTTGAAGTAACCTCTAAATACCAACTGTCTCCTTGGATTTGTGTCAACACATGTTCCCTCAGATTGACTTTTAAGGGTATCAAGGAGAAGACACGTGGTCTCCTTCTCAAGGCATCTACGACCACATTTTTATTCCACTTGATGTATGAAATACCAAAATTGTACTCACTCATAAACTCAATCCATTTCCTTTTCCTGACATTCAGATCTCTTTGAGTGAAGAGATGTTTTAAACTTTGATGGTATGTTTTAAGCACAAAGTTTTTCCCCACAAGATAGTGTCTCCAAAGTTTCAAAGCTAGCATTACAACTGCCAATTCTAAATCATGAGTAGTGTAAAGCTCTTCATGTTTCTTCAACTTCCTTGATGCATAAGCTATCACTCCTCCATCCTGCATTAGCACAGCCCCCAACCCTTTCTTCAAGGCATCCGTGCAGACTGTGAAGTCCTTTTCCATATCCAACACTCATAGAATTGGTGCACTTGTTAGTAACCTCTTAATCTCAATGAATGCACTATCACATTCTTCAATCCATTCATACCTGACCCCCTTGCCCTGCAAGGTGGTGATGGGTTTCTCTATTTTGGAGAATCCCTCCTCAAATATCTGATAATAACCTACTATCCCCATGAAGATTCTCACCTCATGGGCATTTTTCAGCACTGACCACTCCATAATGGCCTTTACCTTTTCTGGGTCCACAGAGATTTCTTCGCCAGAAATGATATGACCTAAATAGTGAATCTCTTTCTGGAAGAAGGAACACTTCGAAAACTTCCCATACAATTTGTTCTCTCTAAGGAAGGACAACACTACTCATAAGTGTTCCTCGTGTTCTCTTTCATTCTTGGAATAGAAGAGGATGTCATCTAGAAAGACTTGTACAAAATGGTCTAAGTATTTCTGAAATACGTTGTTCATGAGGCTCATGAATACTGCTGGCACATTGGTCAATCTGAAAGGTACTACGACAAAATCGTAATGTCCAAACCGAGTTCGAAAGGTAGTTTTTTGGATATCTCCTTCCTTAATCCTTAACTAGTGATACCCTGATCGCAAATCAATCTTTGAGAATACTGCTACTCCTTTCATCTAATTGAACAGGTCATATATTCACGGCATTGGGTACCTATTTTTCACTATAGCATGATTCAAGTCCCTGTAGTCTATACACAGTCGTAAGGATCCATCCTTGTTCTTTACAAAAATTACCGGTGCACCCCAGGGTCAAACACTAGGCCTTATTAGCCCTAAGTCCATTAACTCTTTTAACTGCATTTGCAATTCACAAAGTTCTGGCGCTGTCATCCGATATGGAGTTTTGGAAACTGGTTCTACACCAGGTTTTAGCTCAATAGTAAAATCAAGCTCCCTCTCAGGAGGTAACCCTGGTAACTCGTTCGGAAAAACATCCTTAAATTATGAAAATATCGGGTATTGATCTAATGAGACTCCCTTCCTTTCATTCACTACTTCCACTACATATAGTTGACAGTTTTGCCTCAAGCATCATTTAATCTTCATTGTTGAGATAAAGTTTAATGACACCTTTCTCCGTACACCCTGGATCTCTACTGACCTTCCTTCATTGTCGACACAAAGCACATTTTTTGTGAAACAATCTACCAAAGATCGATGAGTTGCTAACCAATCCATTCCAATGATTAGGTCGTATGTCCCGAGAGCAGTGATGTATACCTTCAACCTGGTAGTACACACTCCCATGTCTACTATACAATTATTGACACTAGGTCCTACTGCTTGTTTTTCCCCCAAAGCCATCTCGACCTGTTTAAAGTCATCATGCTCGTAGGCTGCCAACCCACTCTTTTCTAATACATATGTTGAAATGGAAATATCTGTAGCACCATAATCAAATAAAATCTTAACGTTGATATGATTTAGCGTACCTGATGACTCCACCACTCTGGATTGATGCTCGGCCTGGTGATTATTAACAGCTGCGTAAATTTGGTGGCTGCTACTTGCTCTTCCCATCGGGGCCTTTCCTTCTCTATGCATGAATCTTGATTGTAAATCTGGGCACTCACGTTGGTAATGGGGTCCTTTGCATCCCCAACAGGTAACACGGGATTGAACCTGCGCACTGTTATGTGACTGTCTCTGAAATGAGTTCCTTCCCCTAGAACCCCTACCCCTACTAGTTGTTCCCTGAGATGGTCGTGGACTTGTCTGCGTCGTTGGTGATGAACGAGATACTGCACTCACTGCCATTGAAATCCCCACGGTTACTATCCTTGCTGAGACTATGCAACCATATGGAGGTGGCCTTGAGACCCCTCCCTTGGAAAATGTCCTAGGGTCCTTCCCGATGAATCCAGGATGATGCGAAAAGGTTGACCTCATACCTCCATTCAAGCTCATGTGTTCCTCCGCGTAATGCACATTTTCCACTTCTTTTTCTACTTAAGACGGTTTCCACATACGCACCATAGCTCTTATCTTAGGGTTCAATCTATAGAAGATTCACTCTACCTATCGTTGGCCATTATCCATATACGAAACATATTTGACCAATTCCATAAATTTGATCTCATATATTTCTACAGTTTTGTTTCCTTGTACTAAGGCATGAAACACCCCTACCTGTTGTTCCTCACAGTAAGCTGGCAGATATTTCCTTCGGAACCTCTCCTCAAAAAGTTCCCAAGATACTCTATCCGGGGTAAGATGTCATTGTCTTTATAGGTTTCCCCACCAATTCAAGGCACTATATCTTAACTGAAAAATTGTTATCTTCACCTTTGAGTTGGATGCATAGTCCCTTAAGGAAAAACACCTTGTGATGTCTTCCAACTATGCTTCTGCACATTCACTGGCATGACCCCTGGAAAACTCCAGAAGTTTTATCTTTTGTAGTTCTCGAGTGATGTCTTTTGGTGGAGTTCCTCCCCTTGAATCCCTCGATGCTTCTGGATTACCCATTCTAGATGGTGGGGGTTCCACTTCGGTCCCTGCTGGTTGTCGCCCCTTTAAGGTCTCATTTATGGCCTCCAATGAGCGCAGTATGAGAGCTAGTCCGAGCGATGGTGGTGGCGGCACTGGTGGTGTTGGAGGTACCTGCGACGATGATCCTTTGCCTTGATTCCCTCGAGTCCTAACCATCCTGTATGATTTAACCTGCATCAACCAAAATTTCCAGGGTGAGTTCAAGGACATTTTCAAATTTGTGCAACTTAAACTAGAAAATGGGGTTAGGCGTAAGTTTTTCTTTACTTGTCTGTAAACAAACATTACTCTCTTTAGGGGATTGTCTAGGTTAGGGTTAAATCATCTAAGCTTGATTTATTTGCCTAAAAAAACACTATTGACTCCTTCGCCTGGTATCTACATTGGCACTATACCCCACTCGCCAAATCCTCTAACTTACCCTCCTAGCGCGCATGAAGCCTCCACCCGCTTATCTTGTTCTAAGTCCTTATACTTTGCATTTATAACTAAATAAGGTGGCTTCCATCCTAATTTCGATGAAATGACTATAAGGTTATCCTTCAATGCTTGACTCGTGAGCTTTCCCTGGCGCATTGTACATATGCGTTGAATTGTGTGTCTCGGTGGCTGCAAGTGCGAGTCTTGAGGATTGTAGAGTGGCTTTCAGGCATTGGAGCTTAGCGCTTGGATTTGAATGGTGGAATGGAATGGAAGGGCTTGGTGATTGGCTCGATGATTTGTGTGTAAGGTTTCGTGAGCTTAACGCTTGGATAATCGGAGGTTATTCTTCAGGGTAGTACTTTGCTACTAGTGATAATTAAATTATTTATATGTGAATTTATTTTGTAAAAGTGATATGTGTGGCATGTTGGTGTTTGGTCATTTCTTAAGGCTTGGGCTTGGTGGGTTCTCGTGGGTTCAAAACCCATATCACCCCCTTAAGTAACATTTTTTTTTTATAAATATGCAATTTTAATTAATTAATTTAAATTTTGAAATCCCTAATTTAAAATAAAACCTAATTTATTTAATTTATCTAAACTATAGAATTGTTTATTATATATTTTTTGGATATAAGAATTTAATTTATTTTTTATTTTTTTTATAAATAAATGAAACAGATAAATATATAAAAACTTATCTCACAGGCCTAGACCTCGCATGTGATCCATGTGTTTCTCCTTATTTCCAGAAAATAATAAAAAAATGTTATCATTTAAACCCTAAACACCACCATTCCTTTCTCATTTGCTCGGTCGTGTGCTTCTTCCGAATGATTTTGTTGCTGTATATTTCAGCCATGTTTCCTCATTCTCTTTCTTTTTGCTTCCAATAGTATATCATAAATTTAGTTTGATTTTCAGTAACAATGACATATCCGTCATCGACCACCAAGGTGAAGGAAGCAACGGGCATCCCGGTGTACATAAAAGCAGTGTCAATATTAGTGGGACGCATGGTAGAAGCCTTTTGTGTTCAACCCATTGACGTTATCAAGATGAGGTTGCAATTGGATAGAGTGGGGCAGTACAGAGGCTTCTTCCACTACGACACCAGTGTTGTCAAATATCAAGGGGTGAGAACATTGTGGTCGGGCTTCACACCCTTTGCAATGCATTTAACTGTCAAGTATTCTCTTAGAATGGGTTCCAATGCTGTTCTACAAGGAGCACTCTCAGATCCATTTACAGGAAATCTCAGCAACCCAGGTAGAGTCATGTATGGTTTCAGAACTGGCATCCTGAAAGCTCTCTTGATTGATTGTTTGTCTTGTTTGAATCGGTGCTTGTGTTGGATTGTAGTTTGATATGTGATTTGTCTTAGTGTTAGTGATAAACATTGGTGCAGTAGCTTGACTTGTGTTGTGGCTGGGCGTTGGTGTGCCTATGGGGAGGTTCAGGGTTTGAACCCCACAGACTCAATAAAACTTGGCATAGGCCATCCAACCGACGGGCTATGCCTGGCGCTCATTTTTTTTTAAATTGGGGTTTGTGCATTGGCTTTGGCTCCCTCATGGATGCTTAATTTGGTGCCTTCGGTGGTTTGTCTTTTATCCTAGCATGTGATGAGGCTTGGTGTATCGTTCTCTAGTCGATGGCTATCTTCTTTCACATACAGGTCTGTCTGGCTCACACAGGTGTTTCTCTCCTTTTTTTTTTGGATTCGTGGGGGTATGATTTGTATCTAAGGCATGTTGAGGTGCGGGGGTCAAGTCTCGTTGAGTGCATAATCGAAATGCCGTTGTTGCGGATGATTTGGTAGACCGGTCGTTTGCAACAGATATTCCAACATATCTTGGAGTAATTCTATTGTTGCGTAATGCACTTCCTTTTGGGTTCCTTGTAGGCTCGTCCCCTCATGTATTGGTGCTTGGGATTCATGCTTAAACTTGTGTTGTATGTATGGTTTGGCATTGTAGACTCAGGTTGATAAGAAGAGACTTGGCCTTGGTCGCTTTTGTGGGGCTAGGACGTACTGCCCAAGCAAAGTCTCTACATGGGAGCTCTGGAAATTTACTGCCAAATGCAGTGCACAGGCATTCAGCCCGACAACTTTACGTTTCCTTTCCTTCTCAAGTCCTGTTCTATGCCCAATAATTTTATAATTTATTTATTTCAATTTGTATATATATATATATATATATATATATATATATATATTTTTACTCCATTCCTTTTTTTTTTTGCTAATTTATTTTATTCCTTTCTACTCTATTCCTTTACTCTAATTTTTTTTTTTTATTTCATTGACCAACACTTCTCTGAACTATTCTGATCCTTTAGTCTCCATGAATTATCTTTTGTCGTTTTCTAAACAGTGAAGGAAATAAACACCAACACAATTATGAAGTCTTTATTTAGTCTATGTTACATATATCTTAAATTGAGTTGTTCATATTTAACTGGGCGTTTACATTAAAGACAAACCATGCATATCATAGCATTGATTTTTCATTTATATTGTTGCTATTATAAAAGTGTTGTTGTTGCTATTATTTATATTGCTGCTATTGTTTATTTATATAGATCTAAAACATTTTCCTACAAGTTTTGTTGATTGTTTCAAATCTCAAGGCCTTCTGTAAGCTATTATAAAAGACTACTAATATAGGACATGGGTCAAAAGACTTCCTTTATAGGAAAACCTATAAGAATATTTATTTTAAATATTTGTCTGGTAGCCATTGTACCTATTGAACAGTGAAATCGCCATACTTATTCTCAAAGTTTAAATTTTCTATTGTTAGCAGGTTTTTTCAAAGGGGAAAATTAATAGAACATGTGCCTTTTGATTCGTGTGTCTGATATGTATTTTTGGGTATTGCTTGCAGGTTAGGTGGGGCTAGAGCTGGATCTAGAGCTTGGCCCTCAGGCCTAGATTTCAAACTAAGGATCTGATACCATGTGTAGGGACCATAAATTAACAAGCCTAATAAAATTCATACAACTACACACAAAAATTCAAACATAGAATTTCAATTTCAAACATAGAATTTCTTTCAATGCGTAATAAATTCATTAGCTTCATGTAAGCATATAATATTCAGCAGAATTTAAAATTTATCTACAACATGAAAATAGCTCAGCAAATTCATAAATAAAATACATGCTTCTGATGGTAATTCCCGTTGATATCGTTCTCCTTTCCCTACTGCCTTACCCAGCATGATGCACTAACCAAACTCTTCCCAAACCAACTAACCTCCCAGCCAGCTACGAGTAGCCTGTCTAGCTCCCTAGCTCCAAGATACCGAAAGGAATCATAGCCCCCGTGGCCAAAACCCCTAGAAACCCGGTGCCCCCTGCAATGGTTCACCAAAAACCCCCAAAACCAAACTCCTCCAACCAGCCAATATGCCACAAAACTATATGCTACAAAAATACATGCCACAGAAAATACAGTTCTCCCCCAAAATGCTTCCTCCCCCAAAAATAATCATCCCCCCATTTCTTGTAGGACTCTTCCGTCATATCCCCCCTTCACTGACTCTCCTCCCCCTCATTAATTTCCTTATATCCTCCTTTATTACCTTATCCACTTCTTTATTATCTTATCCCCTCCTTTAGTATCTTATCCTAAATTTAATGCCTCATTTCCCCCCTGCATATGTAAAGTATTTAATTAAATAAATTAAAATTATTAAGCCCCTTTAATTTATTACACAACCTTTAATGAGTCAATTGATTAATAAATAAGTAATTAATTAATATTATTAATACTAATCATTGTTTAACTAAAACCATATTAGGACAATTAATTATATAATTAATCTTACTTAATAATCCCTATGCATCTATTTAACCAGGGTTGTTACATACAGGGTTGTTATAGGTAATATATTAATATTTGTGAAAATTTATATTATTAATACATATACAGTTTCATTTTTGTTTATGTATGATCATACTCATTAATATATTAATATAATTTAGTTCATAAATCATAAATATTTATAATTACCTTCATATTGTACGTTATAACTAATATTTAATATTGGTGAATTATGTTTTTTTGATTCAGTTGCTCTAGAGTGGGATGCATTGCATTTATACATTGCAAACAATCTTGACTGGATGAATGCATGGATTAAAAGATGTAAAGAACATAATGGAGGTAGGTTATCATGGCAACGACTGTCTGAATTGGTTAGAGAAGCACATCATAACAAAGATGCCAATGTTACACAGAGGGTAATTGATCTAGAATATGGTTTGAAAGATGGAAAGGTAAGGAATTTCACCCATTTTATTTAGTTATTTTATATTATACTAATGTGACTACATGTGTACTGTATTTTTCAGATACTTTCGAAGTTATATAAGTATATGTTAATTTATTAATTCACAATGCATCTTTTACATATCTGTCATATTGTTGTTGAAACACCACAAGGCTATGTGGTGCAATGGTCATAAATTTCGCTTCAAACAATTGGATGAAACAAGGAAATTTTTTGATAGTGGGATAACTACAGTATTCCAGGTTACTAATGTTTTCTCTAGGAGTGATAGACATCCCCGAGAATCTGAAAATAGATACTATGGGTATTTAAACAATATACTTGAGTGTGACTTTAATTCCTTCAAATTAGTTATGTTCGATGTCAAATGGTATAGGTTACGAATCCATGAACACGATGAGGAAAGAACTGTCAAAGGACATGATCACTATGTTTTTCCAAGCCAATGTGAATAGGTGTTTTACTCAAATGTTCCAGGTGAAAGGGATTGGTCATTTGTTGTTAGATATGATCCAAGAGGAAGGCCAATTAAGTATACTCATTTACAAGAATAATATTATATTGAAGATCAAGAAGATTATTCGATAGAATATCATACAGATTTGGAAGATCATGGAGGGTCGAGAGATGAAGAAGACAAAGAAGATCATGATCTAGGCATAGGAGACAATATTGCAATTCCTGATAATGATGTCGATGAAAATATGCTCGAAAATGACATTGATGACAATGATGATATCATCAATCCTTTCAACATCATTTCAAAACCAAATGATGATACATCTGTCGAGTTCGATGAAGAAGATTGAGATAGAGAATAAGGATGATGACACAGATGTTGAGGTTGGATTAGGTACGTGAATATATAACATTTAAATTTGTATGAATTATTCTCTTAAAATAATTCACTTTTAATGTCATAGGTTAATTACATGTTTTTAAGTTTTATGCGATGTTTTTATATCCTAGGTTACATGTTGTTTAATTATTATTTGAAACTTGAAAATAGTTTTCAATATAGTAAAGTACATGGTAGACTAAAAATATCATTTAGAAACACATAATTTCATGTACCTTCATTAATTTTTGTTTTCGTAGTTTCTATGCATGAATCTTATTAAGGCGTTGTTTTCGATTATTTTATATTTTATAGACTGGGTTTTGGGGATCAATTGAGAGTGATGTGAGGGGTAGGGGAGGGGCCATGTGAGCTTCCAACTTCACGTGGTTGGCCTTGCTCAGTAGAGGATAAATTATTCTTGAAACCAAGAGAATCTCTTTCATTTTTTATACCATAATGATTGTATAAGATTTCATCAATATTGTTACCTATTTAAATCTTCTTAGAATTGAGATTCGTTACATAGTCATTGAAAAAAGGCAAAATACTTATGTAGAAGATATTAATTTGGCCATTCTATGGGACATTTTATACGATTAGTATGTAATTTTGTACAAAAATAATGGATCTTGGGTACTACACCATGGTCAAGGAATGAGGAACGAGGAACAATGAACGAGGAACAAAAAATGCATAAGGATTAGACACCGGCAACAAGGACCTCCGAATGGGGCCAACGTTGAAATTTTTTCAAATAGTTTATGTATGCACTAAAATTTTTCATGGATAGACTATTGGCATGCGTTAACAATATGGGAGGGTTTCTAGACTCAAAGTTGAGTGACACACCCACTTTCTTCCATCATCAATTCTTGATGGAAACCATAAACCCTAATTTTCATATGTTCTAGTAGATATGTTAATGATTCAAAGTTTCATATTTATATTTGACTGAAGGTCCATATAGCTTGCAAAGTATCAAATTGAGATTTCAAGTTGATAAACCAAATATGAAATGAATACAAGAATCATTTGATATCTTCGCAAGAGAGACAAATGTAAATAATGTTGCGACGAATTTGCTACTATCGACGAAAAACATTATTCAATAATTTTATTCCATTAGTATGTAATTTTGTACAAAAATAATGGATATTGGGGACTACACCATGGTCAAGGAACGAATAATGAGGAACAATGAACGAGGAACAAAAATTGCACGAGGACTAGACATCGACAACAGGGACCTGCGAATGGGGCCAACATTGAATTTTTTTCAAACAGTTTATGTATGCACTGAAATTTGTCATGGATAGACTATTGGAATGCATTAATGATATGGGAGGGTTTTTGGACTCAAATTGAAGTGACACACCCACTTTATTCCATCATTAATTCATCATGGAAACCATAAACCCTAATTTTCATATGTTCTAGTAGATATGTTAATGATTCCAGGTTTCATATTTTTATTTGACTGAAGGTCTATCTAACTTTAAAAGTATCAAATTGATATTTCAAGTTGATAAACCAAATAGGAAATGAATCCAAGAATCATTTGATATTGTCGCAAGAAAGACGAATGTAAATAATGTTCCAACGAATTTGTTATACTATCGATGAAAAATGTTCGTCGATAATTTTATGCCATTAGTATGTAATTTTGTACAAAAATAATGGATGTTGGGGACTACACCATGGTCAATAAATGAGGAATGAGGAACGATGAATGAGGAACGAAAATTTCACGAGGACTAGACATCAAAAACAGGGACCTGCGAATGAGGCCAGCGTTGAAATTTTTTCAAACAGTTTCTGTATGCAATGAAATTTGTCGTGGTTAAACTATTGGCATGATTTAAAAATATCGGAGGGTTTCTGGACTAAAATGTAAGTGACACACCCACTTTCTTCCATCATCAATTCATCATGGAAACCATAAACCCTAATTTTCATATGTTCTAGTAGATATGTTAATGATTCCAAGTTTCATATTTGTATTGGATTGAAGGTCCAACTAGCTTGCAAAGTATAAAATTGAGATTTCAAGTTGATAAACCAAATATGAAATGAATCCAAGCATGATTTGATATTGTCGCAAGAGAGACGAACGTAAATAATGTTGCGACAAATTTTCTATACTATCGATGAAAAATGTTCGTCGATAATTTTATGACATTAGTATGTAATTTTGTACAAAAATAATGGATCTTGGGGACTATACCATGGTCAAGGAATGAGGAACGAGGAACGAAAATTGCACGAGGACTAGACACCGACAATAGGGACCTGTGAATGGGGCTAACGTTGAAAATTTTTCAAACAGTTTTTGTATGCACTGAAATTTGTCATGGATAGACTATTTTCATGCCTTAACAATATGGGAGGGTTTCTCGACTCAAATTTGAGTGACACACCCACTTTCTTCCATCATCAATTCATCATAGAAACCATAAACCCTAATTTTCATATGTTCTAGTAGATATGTTAATGATTCCAAGTTTCATATTTCTATTTAACTGAAGGTATAGCTAGATTCAAAAGTATCAAATTGAGATTTCAAGTTGATAAACCAAATATGAAATGAATCCAAGCATCATTTGATATCGTCGCAAGAGAGATGAATGTAAATAATCTTGCGACGAATTTTCTATACTATCGATGAAGAAAGTTGGATGATAATTTTATGCCATTAATATGTAATTTTGTACAAAAATAATGTATCTTGGGGACTACACCATGGTCAAGGAACGAGGAACGAAAATTCCACGAGGACTAGACACCGACAATAGGGACCTGCGAATGGGGCCAACGTTGAAATTTTTTCAAACAGTTTCTGTATGCACTAAAATTTGTCATGGATAGAATATTAGCATGCCTTAACTATATGGGAGGGTTTCTGGACTCAAATTTGAGTGACACACCCACTTTATTCCATCATCAATTCATCATGGAAACCATAAACCCTAATTTTCATATGTTCTAGTAGATATGTTAATGATTCCAAGTTTCATATTTGTATTTGACTGAAGGTCCAGCTAGCTTGAAACGTATCAAATTGAGATTTCAGGTTGATAAACCAAATATGAAATGAATCCAAGAATCATTTGATATCGTCACAAGAGAGACGAATGAAAATAATGCTGCGACGAATTTGCTATACTATCGTCGAAAAACGTTCATCGATAATTTTATTCCATTAGTATGTAATTCTATAAAAAAATAATGGATCTTGGAGACTACACCATGGTCAAGGAATGAGGAATGAGGAATGATGAATGAGGAACAAAAATTGCACGAGGACTAGACACCGACAATAGGGACCTGTGAATGGGGCCAACATTGAAATTTTTTCTAATAGTTTCTATATGCACTAAAATTTGTCATGGATAGACTATTGGAATGCCTTAATGATATGGGACGTTTTTTGGACTCAAATTTGAGTGACACACCCACTTTCTTCCATCATCAATTCATAATGGAAACCATAAACCCTAATTTTCATATGTTCTAGTAGATATGTTAATGATTCCAAGTTTCATATTTGTATTTGACTAAAGGTCCAACTAGCTTGAAAAGTATAAAATTGAGATTTCATGTTGATAAACCAAATATGAAATTAATCCAAGCATCATTTGATATCGTCACAAGAGAGACGAATGTAAATAATGTTGCGACGAATTTGCTATACTATCGATAAAAAAAAATCGTCGATAATTTTATGCCATTAGTATGTAATTTTGTACAAAAATAATAGATCTTGGGGACTACACCATGGTCAAGGAATGAGGAATGAGGAATGATGAATGAAGAATAAAAATTGTACAAGGACTAGACACCGACAATAGGGACTTGCAAATGGGACCAACATCGAAATTTTTTCAAACAATTTTTGTATGCCCTGAAATTTTTCATGGATAGACTATTGGCATGACTTAACGATATGAGAGGGTTTTTGGAATCAAATTTGAGTGACACACCCACTTTCTTCCATCATCAATTCATCATGGAAACCATAAACCCTAATTTTCATATGTTCTAGTAGATATGTTAATGATTCCATGTTTCATATTTGTATTTGAATGAAGGTATGGTTATCTTGAAAAGTATCAAATTGATATTTCAAGTTGATAAACCAAATATGAAATGAATCCAAGCATCATTTGATATCGTCGCAAGAGAGACGAATGTAAAAAATCTTGCAACAAATTTGCTATATTATTGACGAAAAAAATTCGTCAATAATTTTATGCCATTAGTATATAATTTTGTACAAAAATAATGGATCTTGGGGACTACACCATGTTCAAGGAACGAGGAACAAGGAACGATGAAAGAGGAATGAAAATTGCACGAGGACTAGACAGCGACAACAGGGATCTGCGAATGGGGCCAACGTTGAAAGTTTTTCAAACAGTTTATGTATGCAATGACATTTGTCATGGATAGACTATTGGCATGCCTTAATGATATGGGAGAGTTTCTGGACTCAAATTTGAGTGACACACCCACTTTCTTCCATCATCAATTCATCATGGAAGCCATAAACTCTAATTTTCATATGTTCTAGTAGATATGTTAATGATTCCAAGTTTCATATTTGTATTTGAATGAAGGTCAAACTAGCTTGAAAACTATCAAATTGAGATTTCAAGTTGATAAACCAAATATGAAATGAATCCAAGCATGATTTGATATCGTCGCAAGAGAGATGAATGTAAATAATCTTGTGACGAATTTGTTATATTATCGACGAAAAATGTCCGTCGATAATTTTATGCCATTAGTATGTAATTTTGTACAAAAGTAATGGATCTTGGGGACTACACCATGGTCAAGGAACAAGGAACGAGGAACAAAAATTGCACGAGGAATAGACACCGACAACATGGACCTGCGAATGGGGCCAACATTGAAATTTTATATCTCTCATCAACATTTAGTATTTGTCCTTGTTTGATCATTTCTTATTCACTGAGGGGATAAGCTGAGGCATTCTTGAAATTTCCTTGAGCTCTTCCAATATTTCCTTGTATTTTATTCTTCTAAATGTCATCAACTATCTACCATAACATCTAAGAAAGGAAATGATTTTTCTAATGGAATATTCCCACCAAATTAGAATTCAACCTTTGTCCCCTCGGGGCCTTGGACTTAGCTTCCATATTTTGGGGTGGATAACTTCCCCCACTCCCCTATTGAACAAAGGGTTAGCTTCCATATTTATAGGACCATGCAAATAATTATTTATATTCTTAAATATGTTAATTGTCTGGCTAGCAATTCTATCCTCCACTCAATTCCCATTTATATGATGTATTGAGGTTAATTCTTCATTTCTACATTAATTTTTTGAGTGGGTATACGTTCCCTGTATTTAAGAGAAACTTAGTTAGTATGGTCATGGGATACCTTCATTGAATTTTACATTTACCAGTGGTAACATTGGTCAAGATGTGTGATGGGTTTTTTTCCTTCTCATCATTCACTTGAGTGGATTCTTCCCTTTGGGTTTAGTTATTAGTTTTGATTCTATATTATAGCAACAAAAAACTTAGATTATCCATCTTCCAATGCTACAATGATTTACTATCAAATTATTTTTTTCCTCTAAGCAATCCTCTAGTTATATGAGAATTAAGGGTTGGGTATGGCGAGAATGGTGTTACATGGTTTTCAAGGAGTGTAGGGATTATATTATGGTGCAATGTAGTGTAGTCTATAAGAACAATCTCTATGACAAACCTCAAAATGGATAGTACCATATCTTAATGTTCATAAGACAAATATTCCTGGTATGTTTCCTTTGTGGATATGGTGACTCAAGCCCTCAGTACAAATGATGCCAAACAATGAAATGTAACAATTTTACTATTGAATGATAGTGTTATGTCACCCATGGTTAAGGAAATAACTTAATTCTCTACTAATGATTCTCCTGTTATTTTGGTGTCACTGGACACATCTTCCTTTTCACCTATGTCAATTGACATAGCCATGACCTTTTTATTCTCGATATTGTAGGGCCATGTTATGGTAGGCTTTGATGTTGTTTCAGTGCTCTTCATATCAAAATGTTGTATTAGGGGTTATGGTAGTTAAGCTCATTAGGAGTTACAAGTCAGATAAAGGTTACATTGGTTTAGAATTGTGCTTTATAGGGATTAGGGGTTAATGTTTATAGGGGTTAGGTATGGAGATAATTAAGGGTCATAATTGAATCTTCTTAGAATTGAGATCTGTTACATAGTCATTGAAAAAAGACAAAAGACTTATGTAGCGGATATTAATTTGGTCTTTGTGTGGGACATTTTATGCCATTAGTATGTAATTTTGTAAAAAAATAATGGATCTTGGGGACTACACCATGGTAAAGGAACAAGTAACAAGGAACAATGATCGAGGAATGAAAATTGTATGAGGACTAGACACTGGCAACAGGGACCTGTGAATGGCAATGCTGAAATTTTTTCAAACAGTTTTTGTATGCACTGAAATTTGTCATGGATAGACTATTGTCTTGCCTTAAATATATGGGAGGGTTTCAGGACTCAAATTTGAGTGAAACACCCACTTTCTTCCATCATCAATTCATCATGTAAACCATAAACCCTAATTTTCTTTCAAAGTACCAAATTTGGTTGACACAAGTTTTAGGCTTTTGTCGGTCTTTCTTCATTTTGCTTTTAGGTTCTACATTAATGTATATACAATATATTTGCATCATAGTTGTGTTGAAAAATCACTCTATTTCATTGATTTCTTAATAAACACCATCAAGATACTAGAGGCAGGCAATAGTGACATGTGAATGGGGCCAACGTTGAAATGTTTTCAAACTGTATCTCTATGTATTGAAATTTGACCTGGATAGACTATTCGCATGCCTTAACAATATGGGAGGGTTTCTGGGTTAAAAGAGTTAAGAGATTATAAGAAATATGTGTAAGGAGTTATTATGGTTTGGGGTTTTCAAATTTAAAGGTTATAAGGGTTAAGTGTTAGGGGTGATATAGGTTTAGTGGGGTTTATGTATATAACTATTAGTGGATATAGCTAAACACTTAAGGTTAATGGGTTTATAGAAACTAGAAACTATGTACATATTATATGGGTTAGTGGAAATGGTTTTATATTGGATAAAAGTTAATATTTAGTGGGTTTGTGGATTATGGGTTAGGTGTTAAGGTATATAAGGTTTAGGGATAATAGGGGCTATAAGTGTGAATGGTTTCAAGAATTATATGGATTAGAGGATATTAGTTAGAGACTAGTTGTTTATGGGTTTTTATTTGGATGGTTTTATGTATTAATGGTTATTTGTTAGGAATTATGAGGGATGAGGATTATGGATAACTAATGTGAATGGTTAAAATCAATGTTGCAAACATTGACATCGACATCGAAAAAATATCGCCAAGGGTCTGAAGAAAAAAATATTTGCAACATTAGGAAACATATCAGAAAAATGTCGTAAGAATGAAAAAAAATGTTGTAAGAATGAAACTATCGAAAAATATTGTTGACCCTGATTTTGAAAATAATATCACCAACATAACAATATTATTGAGATGTTGATAACACTGGTTAAAATAGTTACAAGGATCAAGATTTAGGAATTATAAGGTTAAAGTTTGGGGCTTATAAGAGTTATGATTATGTTTTATGGGTTGTTGGCATTAGAGGTTATAAATATATGGTTTATAGATTAATAATTATAGGGGTTAGGTATTAGTTTTTATTAGGGTAAAGGGTGATTGAGAATATAAGTGTTATGGGATAAAGGGGTTTTTAAGGGCTAGAGGTTATGTTCTTTAAGCATGTAGGTATAGGTTCATGACATTAGAGGTAAGGGTTCATAAGGAATAGGGGTTACAGAAGTTAGGATTTTGTCTTTATAATGATTAAGGGTTAAGGGTTATAATTGCTAAGTGTTAAAAGAGTTAAGATATTATAAGAAATATGTGTAAGGAGTTATTATGGTTTGGGGTTTTCAAATTTAATGGTTATAAGGGTTAAGTGTTATGGGTGATATAGGTTTAGTGGGGTTTATGTATATAACTATTATTGGATATAGCTAAACACTTAGGGTTAGTGGAAATGGGTTAGTATTGGATAAAAGTTAATATTTATTGGGGTTAGTCGTAACATGGGTTATATAGATAGCATGTAAAGGGTCGAGGTTTTTAGGAGTTAAGGGTTAAGTGTGATTGTGATTTCTGTGGTTAGTGGTTAAAACAATTATAATGGTTTATATGGGTTCATGGTTACAAAGGCTAAATGGGTAATGGGTTTTAGAATTTGTGGCTTGGGGGAAATATTAGTTATACCAATCAAGGGTTATAATAATTAAAAATTAAGGGTTATAATGATTATATTGGCTAATGGTTATTTTGGCTAGGGGTTATGGTTCATGGGTTATCATAGATTAGAGTTTTAGGATTAGAAGTCATATTTGTTCAATTTAGGTATTTTAAGGGTTATAGGGTTTATACCAATTAAGGTAATAGTAGTGAGGGTTTATAGGGGTTTGAGAATAGGGTTTATCCATTATAAATGTTAAAAGAGTTAAAGGTTAATGGATATATGAGATAGGGGTTATGGTATTTAAGCTCATTAGGAGTTACAAGTCAGGTAAAGGTTATATTGGTTTAGAATTGTGCTTTATAGGTATTAGGGGTTAATGTTTATAGGGGTTAGGTATGGTGAGAATTAAGGGTTAGGTGTTAGGGATGATAAGGGTTATAGTGTTATGGAGTAAATAGGTTATATGGTTTGAGTATTATAAGTATTAATGTTTGTGAGATTAAGGTATTAGGTGTTGAGGGTTAATAAGTTAGGCTTCATCTATTTGGGGTTTATAAGTTAGAAATTATAGACGTTAGTGATTAAGGTTAACATAGGTTATAGAATAGTACTAATAATGGATAGATGTAATAGTTAATGTACATGTTTGGGGTTATAAGGGTTAAATATTAGGGTTAAATTTTCAAGGGTTTAGGGGTTTCAGATTCTAAAAATTCCTTGCTATGACCTACTATGGGTGGGCCTAGATGTTATTGATGGTGTTAAAGAAAAAAATCACCTCCTATCACAATTAATAATGGTGGAATTGTGCCTTTGGGATATTACTATGCATTTTCTTTCAAGAACATACCCATGCTTCAACCACATGTTAGTATCTGAGATGGAGGTCCTAAGGTGCTAAGTATGTAATGGTGGGGTCAATTGTTAAGATGATGGGGAGGTAGGGTTTAAGGGAATGTGTTCCCTCTTCCCTAATAGTGACATCCATTTGAATTATATATGTATTCTTTTGAATTATTCTAAGCCTTACTAGTAACCAAATATAATATTATGTGTCTGTGTTGTTTCTTTAAACTAACTACCTTGAAAGGAAAAAAAAATTGCATGTATTGATAATAGTAAGATAACGTTATATCAGAGAGCGCATCCCTGACCTAGCCCTGGTTATGCCTATGGTTCTTTAGTGTGTCGCCATGGCAACCCAAGGAGGGGAGTCGTCGCCCCCTCCTTCCCCCTCCGCCTCCTTTTGACGTCTGGTAGAAGCCTGCAGCAAGAAGTCGACCAGATCAGAAGCTCCGAGTTTTGTCAAGAAATTGGAGGATATACCAGAGATCGACCTGCCACCTGAACACCCAATGAAAGTCGCCCTATCCCTCTCTAAACGGGGACTTATCGGCTAGTTTATGGGACTCTGGCCGTCAACCAGATCCACAGACAACTGGATACATCGAAACTGGAGGCCTCTGATAACAAATAGTGTGACATGTTATGCGGTCGGGCGAGGATACTTTATTTTCAAATTTATCTCTCAGGAGGACATAGATTTGATTTTTAGAAATGGCCTATATTTCATGGGCACTCAAGGGCTCTACCTAAACAGATGGACCCCAAATTTTGACCCTGCTTCAGAGGTCCCCAAGGATGTTCCGGTCTGGGTAAGAATCCCCAACCTACTGATTCACTGCTGGAACCCCTCCTCACTTTAGGTAATAGGCAATGGTCTTGGTCGCTACATTGACCGAGCAGAACCAAGAGACTAGTATTCCTGCGCGCGGATCTATGTGGAGGTTGATCTGGAGGTAGGTCTACCCGAGGCAATAAAACTAAAGGTCGACAACTGGCAACACTTCCAAAAGATGGATTACGAACAACTCCCTTTCAAGTGCAAAGGTTGCCATGAATATGGCCACTTCCAAAGGAACTGCCCAAAAATCCCCCCCGCCCCCCACAGAAAAAGAAGGGGACGAAGGCTGGCAGCAGACCCGGAAAGGGAGATCAAAAGAAAGAGGCCAAAGAAATGAGCACACAGAAAGCCAAACCCTCAGGAACCAAAGAAACGGAAAACAACTTCAGTATCCTAGGTAAAGAAGCGGAGGAAAGAGAACAAGCTCCAAGTAAAGAAGTTCAAGAAGGAGAAAAGGAAGATCAAAATCCTGAAGACAAGGGGAACAAGCCAACAAAAGAATAAGGGACGCAAAATAACTCCCCCCAGAAGCAGGAAGGCAGTCATAACATAGAGGAAGGGGAGATCTCTATAGGCAGCGACTCAGACGAAGAAAATGAGGTATGGGCCACCCCAAAGAAAACAGGAAGATGCCGAAAAACAAAAAAAGATGAGAGGGACCAGGAATCCTACAAAGATGTTCTCAATGGGTCACAACCCACCATCAAACAGCTGATGAATGTTTGTCACACACGGAAGCAAGCCAAAGTCTCCCAAGGAGGCCATCCCTTCCCCCGAGGTTTATAATGATCATAAACTCCTGGAACTGTAGGGGAATGGGCAGCAAAAAGAAGGAAGAAGTGCTTAAGGATATAATCAAAACCTCGAAAGCAAGTATCCTACTGCTTCAGGAGACTAAAATGAGCCTGCAGGATGCACTCAAAACCTTATTGAATGTTTGGAAAGGAAGCCTCGAAGTTGCTGGAAACGCCAGAGGCGCCTCAAGAGGGCTCTGCACAATGTGGAATGCCTCCAAAATAGACATGCTCAGTTCTGACACTCACATGCATTGGATTCACACCATATTTCTCCACAAATACACGGGCTGCCAGGTAAGTGTCTTTAATATTTATGTTCCACGGCTATTGGGGGAAAAAAAACACTGTTGGGAGTCCTTACAGGACTACCTCCAGCAAAACAATCTCACCAATATCATCCTTGGAGGAGATCTAAATGTAACTCTAGCCCAGGAAGAGAAGAGGGGTGGCTCTATAGTAAGAGATCCGGCCAGAGAATGGGTAGAGGACTTAGCCACAGCCTGGGACCTCCTCGATATTAAACCAGTCAAAGGATGTTACACTTGGACCAATAAGAGGATTGGTCCTGGGCACATCGCTGCCAGACTAGACAGATTCCTCATACAAGGCTCCCTCCTGATGCTAGGACTCGAAGCAAAAGCAAAAATTCTGCCCCACAACGTTTCTGATCACAAGTCGATCCGGTTAGAGATCAAAAAAGACCAAGTCAGAGGGCCCATCCCCTTCATATTCAGCACAAGTTGGATAAATGACAAAAGCTTTATGGATCTAGTAACTAAAATATGGGGCACCACAGTTCAAGGCTCAACTTTTTACGTGTGGGAGGAAAAAATTAAAAGGCTAAAAATCGCTCTGAAGCTTTGGGCAAAGAGCCAACCAATCCCAATAGAAATGCGCCTAGTAGCCCAAATCCATCTCGAGGCCCATCAGTTGGAAATGGAATAGAAGGAGATCACTCTGACAATCTTGCAACAGGAGGACAGCCTCCAAAGGCAATGGCACAAAGCCTACAGAATGGAAGAAAACTATTGGAGGCAGAAGTCAAGAAACCTATGACTGAAAGAGGGAGACCGTAACATGGCCTACTTTCATAAACAAGCAGAAGCAAGGAAACAATATAAGGCAGTGACGGAAGTCCAAGTCCAGAACAAAACAATATCAAATCTAGAGGGCATAAAACAAGAAGCTTATGAAGCTTTTGAGAAGCTATACACAGAACCAAAAGACTCGTCATTGGACCAGCAGAGGTACCCTCTCACGGTTATTCCAAGGATAATAAATGAAGACATCAACAACAACCTGACAAGTGAGGTTACGCAGCAAGAAATAAAGGAGGCCCTTGATCAGATGAACCCAAACAAGGCTTCGGGACCGGACGGGTTCACTACTAGATTCTATCAGCAGTGCTGGGAAATAATTAAAAAGGATCTAACCAAAATGATTCAGAAGTCACAGCAGGCCAGTAAGCTGGGAGGAAGCACCAACTCTTCCTTTCTGGCACTCATCTCGAAAGAAAAAGGAGCGATTTCCTTCAACCGTTTCATACCAATCTCTTTATGCAATGCAAGCTATAAAATCCTCGCCAAAGTAATCGCCAATTGTCTCAAGGCAACTCTCCCTCTCATCGTTCCTAAAAATCAAGGCGGCTTTGTCCAAGGGAGGCATATCACTGACAACATCATCCTGGTTCAAGAGGCGATTCACTCCAGCATCCTAAGGAAAGAAAAAGGTATGGTTATTAAACTGGATCTTGCTAATGCTTTTGATAGAGTTATACATGAATTCTTATTTGAAGTTATGAGGAAGTTTGGGTTTGATTCACATTTTATAAGTTTGATAAAAGCCTTCATCGGATCTCCTTGGATTGCCCCTCTGGTGAATGGTAAAGTAACTGCCTTCTTCAAAGCCTCAAGGGGCCTAAGGCAAGGATGTCCTCTTTCTCCCTTGCTCTATGCAATTCAAGCATCAGTTCTCAGCTACCAGTTGGAAACCTCCCAAATTCACAAAGATCTTCATGGACTAAGAATAGCACAAGGGGTGAAAGACATCAACCATGCACAATTCGCGGATGATACGCTACTGCTGGGAGGAGAAAGCCCAATAATAGCAAAAAATTTCAAGGAAGAACTAGACTCCTATGCAGCAGCCTCCGACAGTGAAATAAATTAGAGTAAGAGTAACATTTATGGTTGGAACATCACCCCAATTGAAATGCTGAGAATAACAAGAATTCTAGGGATGGAGGGGCATACAAATTGGGAGGCCTTTAAGTACCTTGGAGTTCCTATATTTAAGTCTACCGCTAGAGCCTCCCACTAGAACCATATTGCAGAAAAACTCAAGAATAAATTCACTTCTTGGGGGGGAAATTGGCTAAACTTAGCAGGGAAGGTAGTCCTGATAAAGGTTGTGGTATCTAGTATCCCTATCTACCAATGCTCGTTGTTGTTAGCACCGGCCACAGTCATCCAAAAAATTGAGTCTTTTCAGAGACGATTCTTGTGGGAAGGAGGAAGGAAAGAAAAGAAAAATCTTCACTTGATTAGCTGGGAAAAAACCACAAATCCCTTCATGGAAGGAGGTCTTAATTTTAAAAAAACAAGGATTCAAAATCTGGCCTTAGGGGCAAAGCTTCTCTGGAAAATGATCACCGGCAAAACCACTTGGAGTAAACGTGCTCTCTAGAGGAAATACTTTCGAGGGTCTCAGGACAGATGCTTAGAAATCCCATGTAAGGAATCGAAAATCTCTCCCATCTTTGCGCTATGCAAAAAGGCGCTCCCTCACTTCACCCCTCATCTAACCTGGGTGCCGAAAAATGGTAGGAAAATAAGAATCTAGACAGACTCAATAATGGGAAACCCAATGCTAGATCAGCGTCAATATCTACAGGGTCTCAAAATCTGGATGGATAGTCAAAACATTTTAACACTCTCAGACATTTCAGTATGAGGAGAAGAAAGGCCTCACCTCTGGAAAGGGTGGGAAATCCCAAACAGACCAGCAACTCTAGATAGTCAATGGGATGTTCTTAAGAAGTGTCTTCAAGGGAAAGACCCTCTAAAAAATATAGGTAAAGATGAAAGAGGATGGGGAAGGAAGGCTCAGACTTACACCACAACAAAGGGCTACCTTCTCTTCAACACCGTCCCCACTGCTATGCCTAATCCGACACTTTGGAAAGCAGTCTGGAGTCTTCGCTCCCTCCCAAAAATCGACCTCTTCATTTGGACCCTAGTGCATAAGAGTATCCAAACAGGGGAGAACCTCAGATGAAGGGGCTGGGAAGGACCCTTTAGGTGCCCTCTCTACCTCCATGAGGAAGAAACAACTGACCATCTTCTCTTAAACTGCAGCTATTCAAAAGAAGTTTGGATGAAGGTAACAGGATCCCAACCAACAACGAATTTTCCAACTGATGTTATAAGTCTCCTCCTCCATTGGGAATCCTTGTTCCCCTTTGCTATCAAGAGAAGAAACCAAGCTCTCTTGATATGGGGATTTCTTCCAAAGTTTATTCTATGGAATCTTTGGTTAGAGAGGAATCACAGAATCTTCAGAGAAAGTCAATTGAGTGAAGTCAAAATCATTACTAAAATTCAAGCTCTTCTGGGAGAATCATTCGCTCACCTTTTCCCCATAGTAAATCTACATGAGATGGATGAAGAAGAAGGGCGTTGGATAGGCCAGTTCAATATACAAGGATTAGAGAGAAAAAAGGGAAGTGATCCAATCCAAGAAGGCTGGGAGATCAGAAAAAGTGAAAATGAATTTGCAAGATGGAAAAGTAATATAAAAATGCCTATCCTCTTCTTTGATGGGGCCTCGAAGGGAAAGCCAGGCCAGGTTGGAGGAGGGGGCATCATTGAAAATCCCAAAGAGGACATAGCAACGCAATTTTCTATCGGACTAGGCATAGAGTCCAATAACCGAGCTGAGGCATTGGCTCTCTGGCAAGGTCTTCACCAGGAAATTAAACTCAGAATCCAGGATTTGACAATCATAGGTGATTCCAGAATAATTATACAGGCCATGATCAAACACTCCACAACCCAAAGTACTAAGCTCAACAATCTTCTTGATAAAATTCGGCCCCTCTTAATGAATTTTAACTCTTATCAATTCTTCCACGTGTTAAGGGATCTCAACCGAATGGTTGATAAGGAAGCCAACAAAGGCGTGTTATTGGAGGCAGGGGTACTGTCAGTCAATGGAATTATGAATAATGTGGAGATCCCATGAACCCACTTCGTCCTCTTGCACTCTCCCAAATGCAAGATCGCGCAGTAGCAGGGGATTTGGGCGAATCTCAAAGGCAGAGAGGGACAAAATTTTTGGTTGGAAGGAAGAGTTGGCTTAGTACCATGAGGAATGGTGCTCTAGATCCTGTGGAGACAAGAGATCCACGCGAACCTGGCCTGAATCCAAAGGTAATAATGAGAACGCGAGAGAAATAAATAAAGGGTGACCGCTACCCTCTCATTCCTGCTCAAGCAAAGATCTGCAAGCCGTTTAGAAATCCAGAGAGTGTGAAGCATCAGAGTAAGCAAGGAAGGACGCGCGAGGTTAGAGATCGAAGGGAGATGGCGTCTTCTTCAAAAGGGACGTTGAGCACAGAGGAGCGTCTGAAAGAAATGGAGAAAGCTCTGGTGAATTTACAGCAGCTACTCTAGAATCAATTGGATTTCTTAGAGAACCTGGACGTGGAGGATGGACACAGGCTGGAAAAAATCGAAGTTGATATCACCATGACCAAAACTGGCTTCGAGGAGGAGTTGGACAAACTCTAGAAAGAGCTGAAAAACCCACAGCAAGAATTTGATGAAAGGATGGAAGAGCTGGAAGCCAAGATGGCCCAGCTGAATAGCAACTAGAACCAGGATTCAAAGAAGTAATCTCTCTTTGTAAAGTATCTGCAATCTGACCATCATTCTGGCATTTTGTATTGTAGTCAATGCTTTAAATAAGCAGTATGTTAAGCAGCATGGGAGCTAGATTAGTTCATAGTTACAGCTTCAAAGTAGAATGGTATCATGATTTTAGGCCCGAAGAAATTCGAGGCCATTTTGTAACTGAATCTGTGGCTTTGCCACCCCTCTAATATAATCTATAACCGTTTCCGTAAAAAAAAACCCAAATATAATATTATGGAAAATGGGTTTGTTAGCAACATGGAATGTTAATGAAATGAAGTGGGTTTTATCAGGCCTCCCCAACCATGTCCAAATCTAGAGGAATTTGATGAACATATTTTTTTTCTTTGTTTTCCATAGGAATTTAACCGACATACATCTTGGCATTGAAAGCAACATATTGTAATCTCATTGACAAATTTGAGATTTTCTAGTGCAAAATATGCACTCTTCCTTTAAAGCATTGATTTTCCTCTTATGTTGTAATAGAGACTCCATGATAAAAACAAACCCTACATTATGATTATCTTCTTGAACATGGATTCTACTAATAGATGAGAAGATAGAGGCATGTTTCTCAACAATTAGGTCCTTTTGTTTACGAAGAAATTGATAGATTTATATTATTTTACAATAGGGGCAGTGTCCAGGTTGGCTATGGCTCTCCATGATATCTATAAACTAGAGATATTACAACCAATTTGGGTGAATAAAAGAAAATTCCCATTCAATAGACCCCCCTACGTGGGACTTTAAGATTATGTTTTTTGTACTTTCTCTTTGTTGGTCCAATTAGTCCCTATATGGAGCTTTTATCTCGTGTGTTATGAACTTTCTCTTTATTGGTCCAATTAGTCGCTACATGGGATTTTTAGCTCCATGTACACTTTCTCTCTATTGGTTCAATCGTACATCTACAAAATAGAAAATAATTTCTTACGTTTACCTAGGGCATCTGAAAATTTCATATTAATCTAGGTTTTGAGAACATTTAATATGTGGATTTATTGTTTTTCTTATTGGATTTGGGGAAGTGTCTCTTGGGATTTCTAGGGTATTGTGTCAAAAGATAAAAATAATATTTTTCCTTCAACTCTATAATTTTAATAGAGGCTACCTATTCAACTCTGTAAGTTTTAATGGAGGCTACCTATTCATATATGAAGGTGGAAGGAAGTGGAAATTAGATGAATATGAGGGAATATATGCTTATTTTCCATTTTTCAAAAAACTTGTGGGTTACCAATTCATGTACAAAGGTATGCATGAGGTGGAAATGAGATGAATATGAGGAAATTTATGTTCATTTTCCTTGTTTAGTATGGTTTAGCATGTGTTTTTGTTGTTGTCAGGATTTGGTGGTCGATGCTTGTCATGGTGTAGCCTAGAATTTGGTGGGTGGTGTGTTCTTGTCATGGGTTTTTTAGATGTATTATCAACTATGATATAGCGTTGTGGTTATCTTGGTTGTTTTGGTGCACTATGGAGTTTCCTATATCTGGTCTCTAATATGGTGATTGGTCGTGGTTTTCTTAGAGATCGTGGTGTACTATAGAATTTGGTGGGCCATGAATTGTGCTCATTGTGGCATAGCCCAAAATTTTGTGGCTTCTCTATGTTTCCAATGGGTTTCATGGTTATGGTCTTGATTATGGTTTTTTGTTGTGGTTGTATTGGTGATCATGGTGGACTCTGGAATTTGGTTGTTGTTCCATGTTTTTCATTCCTCTCTTCGGTTTGGTCTTGATTATGGTGTTTTGTAGTGGTTGTCAATGTGTGGTAAAACATTTCATGGGGGAGGGTTCTTTTTCCATAGGATTGTGGGTAGTTTCATTGCTACCTCTTGCATACACTAATATATTGGTTGGAATTGTTGGTAATTGGCACATAGAAAGGGATGTGTTTTCCTTGTGACAATGTTATTCAAATTGGATTTGTCCATATGTGTTTTCTTTTTGATTTGGTCTTTAGCACATAAAAAAGTATGTGTTTTCCTTGTTAACATGTTTTTTGGTTTGGATCTATCCTTGTGTGTTTTCTTTTTGTATGTGATATGGGTTTCATGTTGTTATGTCCCATGTTCAACCCTAGGTTTCTTTGATTCATACAAAACTATTATTGTTTCCCTATAGTATTGGGGTTTAGGATGGCCTTGTGGGAGTTGACAATGCAACACATGGGGGGTTGCAAAAATTAGAGGCGTTTTGTGTTGTGTGGTTCCTCTTCCTTGAGTAGAGGATGCCTAGTTGGTTTATCCTAGTCTAGTATTTATATTTTTCTATACCATTTCTAGAAGTTATGGCATTGCTCAAGTTCAAGTGAGAATTTTTTTTTTAGGTTCATTTTTCACAAATACAACAAACAACAACCTTAATACTATTTTTTTCTTAGATCCATATGATAAATTTATCATGTCCTTAGTGTTTTCAAATTTTTAATATGTCCTTAATATGTCCAAAATCAAGAGGGATATCACATTAAATTAGGTGGTTGAGCACTAATATTGGCAATTGCACCCTAGTCTAACTGTGCATCCAAAACTAAAGATATAAAAATTTTATTTAGATCTGTGAATATGATTATGGAGTACTAACTAACAACACTTGCACATGCAACTGAAGGTACAACCAAACAGGTACCTGTCAGATATTTATTCATCAAGTGAGGAAAGATTAGGACAAATAGAGGTCGGAAATGTGATTGCATCTAGTAGATATGATAAGCAAATAAGGACCAGAGGTGAAAAAGTCAGAATAAAATTTTGTAGATGCATGAAATTTTTTCTTGACGGAGGAGGATCATGCTCTTATGATGATGAGAGCATAGGAGACATAGATGTTCCAATCAGGTATAAACATCTGGTGAAGCAATGGGTACCTAAGGAACTACCTCCTATAGATGTTGACTTTGTTGTCAAGAATAGGACATATCGCATTGCACCATCCTCCCTGCATGGCTTGGGGCTATTTTCCATGGATGGAATAATTGTAAAATACAATACAGTAACTGAATTGATGGACTATCTCGGACCGTGTTACAATTATAATGATCACATGTGGCTGGTCCAATACATACGAAGTATGTAGAGATATGCACTCACCAAAAATTATATACAACTAATAAAAAAGGATAAAAATAAGGGATAATCTATCTATATTGATGGAAGGCCTAAAGCTTCTAGCAATATCGCAGGGTTTATAAACAACACATGAACCAGGACAATAAACAAACAACTGAATTGAATATTTGAGGGACGTGAACAAAATCGGGTAGTCCTGTGCGCAATAAAAACGATAGCTCCCGGGGAAGAGTTATTAGTGGATTACCATTTGAATTGAATAGAAACATTGACAAATAGTGTGCAGGTTCTTATGCAACACCTCTTTAAGAAACCTCTGCTTATTGCATTATATTTATTTTTTATCTTTAACATTGTTGTAAATATTATCTTTAACATTTCTTTTTTCTTATCATTAACAATTTTTTTAAATATTTGGGGGTTCTAATTATATTTTAATTTGGCAGGATGATCATTGAAAAGGGCTAGCTGCAGAACATGTAAATGATTATCAATTTCCACTTTCATTTTACGTTGTTTTTATTATTTTCTTATATAATTTTATTGAAATAACATTGTTTTTGCTGAAATTATATGTAGTCAGCAGGCCATGTGGATCATGATTTCGTCGATGAGGAGGGGTTTTATTCTTGTGTTGATCCGATGCTCTTATTAAAAAAAAAAAAGATCATTAAAGATAACAAGGAACATTTTATCTTGTTAGATCATCGAGAACAAACCCCGGATGTCAAAGAAAGGATCAAGCTCCTTATGTCACAACTCAACACATATAAGGTAATAACCATAATTTTAATTTTTTTTTTTAATGCAATCATATGTTCAATTATGATACTTTGTTCTTTAACTTTTACATTATCTCATGAAAAAACATTTTCTTTTTTATAAAGGAATATTTGGAGCCTGTTCAACCTGGGGTTAGTAGTAGTGGCACTATAGAGACGCTACAGAGTCCTGATACGGATGGTCATATAGCTGCTAGATCACTATTTACTTCTCCATCTTCCACACCTCATTTATATAGGATCCATGACATGCATCGACATGCATCCACACCTCGATGAGAGTCTAGATATTGTGGCAGAGATGAGGATCATAGTGATGTGGTTGAGATGGTTTCTTTTCCTAGAGCTAGACGTGTGAAAAGAACGGGGACCCTTCCGTGCACATTTTTGGTCGACAATAATGGACTTCCATTAAAACAATCAAGACTCCTAGATAGTTTTAATTCATATTTTAATCATTTAATGTTGTCCTCATACATAAATCATCTAGATTATTAATTTTAAATCAATGATCATATCTTTTTGTGTGTAGGAAACGACCTTTTTTATAGGCACATAGAGAGCAAGGCCTTGTCGTTTTTTGGGGAAACCTTATGCATGAGGTGGAATTGCCAGAATGCCAAACTCAAAAAGGAACTTATGGATTATCTTGAAGGCCTCTTTGGTGTAGACACATTCAATACAAAAGAGGTGACATCTGCAGTGGGTGAATATTTAAAATATACTCGGGATGTTTGTAGATGAATCTTGGAAAGAAATCCTAGGTATGAGCATCCTCCCTCAATTCCAGAGAGGGAGTGGAAGGCAATCATAGATGATGCAAAGGAGAATATTTTGAAAAAATCAGGAGAACAAATAACTAATACACCAAGGTAAATTACAAATTTTTGAATTCAATACTAGCTTTATTTTTCTTTAGATCTAAATAAAAGTGTGGTTATATATAACATACTTGAATATTTTGATGATAGGTTGCCTGACACTTCGAAGGCAACCAAAGAAAGGATTGCTAAACCTGGCCAACACAAGCTAGGCTAGGGAGGATACTCGAGGTTACAGTCATGAATCATAAGTACTCAAACATCTTAAGAATATTATTTGTATCACCTTACAATTTTAAGGTAATTGCAGCGAAAAACATTAAAAAACCATACTCGTATGCAATGCACAATGACGACTTCAGAATAGAAACCACGGAGGAAGACCTCCAACTTGGTTACAAGTACGGTTATAAATCTGTGGTTGATCATAAGAAAATCATGGGGTAGACCCTAAGATCCAATTTGTAGGATAAGGTAAATAAAAATCAGTCCACATTAACCTTTCGTTGCTTATAAAATACATAAATGTTTGATATCGTCCATCATTTAATATCTTACTTTGTTTTAATCAGGGGAGAAACACTATCAACGAAACCATTAGTACTGAACAACATAGCATTGATAGTGAAATGATGTCAGAAGATCATGGTTCTCCCCAACAGCCCCATCTCAGTGAGGTGTAGCCCCAACATGTTCATGTGACTGAGCCCCACAACGGTAAAATGTCTATATATTAATCATATACTTAATAATTTTGTACTTATAAATTTTGATGTTTCAATGGAAGAGAATGTCATAGATGATCATCCTTGACCTGAAGATCAGGTGAAGAGGCCAAAATCCATTGCAATGGTGCTGACTAGAGGACCAGGTAAATAATTACATTGTAGAGATTTTTTTTAATATTAATGAACTACTTCAATGATATTTAAAAAATGGCCATATAAATTTAATATTTTTTATTTTTTTAGGTGATGGCCCCTCACAGCAGCATCCATGTCATGGGTATGAGACCAGACATACTCGATGTGAAAGGACTGAAACAACATCATCTGTTGATGAGCACCCAGTAAACGAAGACATGGACGTGGATGATTTTCTAAAGAACTGGAAAGCAAAAAAGAAGACTAAAAGAAATTCATGATGTCATGTAATAATTTTATAAGACAATTAGAGGTACATTATATATTTGATAATATACACAAGGCTATTTCTATGGATTGTATATATCTATGAATGTAATTTTGTTATACACTTAATGACAAGGAGCATTACAATTATTTTCATTGTGTCATGGACATGGTGTTTCTACTCAACATTGCCTCAAAGCCTACTTATTCATTCTTCTATGATATGTACAATTATGTTGAACCTTCCACAAATCATTGTGAGAAGAAAAATAAGCCAAGGACAGGAACCCAAGGATTTCAATGTTAAGGTCTTGTGATTCCACAAGGTGGGATACAAAGAGGAATTGTTTCCATGCATAAACATGCTAAATACCTTGATTGAGAATGCATTTGTAACAACTTGAACATTGAAATCATAGAGAGATGACATAATTGAAAAATATGGGTGGTCATAGATGTTTAGCTATTATTCAATCATTTAACCTTTTAATGTCTTTGAAAAATGCACGTTTGAAGGGTTGTCACCTCCGTGACAAAGTTAATTTCTAAAAGTTTTTTTTTAGTTTTTTGAAGAATATTCCATGTCCCATAATACGATTTACACTCATTTATGGATTAAGGACCTTATTTTCATCCCCTAATCATGGTCAAGGCCCGAAGACCCATACTGGCTACACAAAAAATCCTAATGGAAACCCTTTCTCATTCATATGAAAAATATCCCCTTTAAAGGGATGATGTTGTAGTTAAAGGCCTTGATCATACTTCATGGATTAAGGACCCTATTTTCATCACCTAATCATGGTCAACGCCCCAACATAAATCCCTAATACAGAAAAAATCCTAATGGAAACTTCATCCAACCTGTATGCAAAAGATCCCCTTTAAATGTCTCATGTTGTAGTTCATGACTTCAATCATGGCCTATTAACCCAATAATATTTTTTCAAGGCCTAATTCCTTGGATTTATCCCCCAACCATGGTTAAATCCTTCATAGCCATCTTTTATACACAAAATATTATAATGATACCCATATCTCACTCAAAGGTTCATGATTCCCTATAGACAACATGTTATGTGGTTTAGGGCATTGATTATGTCCCTTAATCCCTAAAGGATTCATAAATGACCCAAGGGACTTATTTTCCTCAATTGACCATGGATAATTACTTAATTCACACGTCCCTAGTGCAAAATATTTCATAATGGTACAAATATTCAACTTGGAGGCCAAATATTTCCTCTAAAGGGATTATGTTGAAGGTGATGTTCATGGATATTGAGCCTTACAAATCCATTTATGGAATAAGGCCCTTATTGTAATCCTTTTTTTATGGTAAAGTCCTTGAGACCCATTCCTACTATGAAAAAACTCATTATTATATCCATATCCTACATATATGACAAAGATTCACTTTAAAGGAACTATGTTGTAGTTTGAGGCCTTGATCATGGCCTATTAGATCAAGAATATTAACTTAGGTCTTAATTCCCTCAACTCGTGACCCAACCATGGTCAAGGCTCTAGTACCCATCCCTAATGCATAAAACATTCTAATGGAATCCACATACCACTCTAATGATAATGATATCTTATATAGGGCATGTTTTATATAAATTAATAAAAAAATCCCATCCTTAGTCAAAAATTTCTCCTAATTGCATATGTATCCCAATTGTTTTATAAGTATCCCCTTTGAAGGATGAATGTAATGGTTTAAGACCCCATTTTATCCCATGAGACGTCAAATATTCATTTAGTTTATATGTCTCTTCTTTTCACTACTTTACCATGGTATGAAAAAACTACTATAGGAACCCATATCCCATTTTGAGATCAAAGATCCTTTTTAGAGGTCTTATGTGGTGATTTGAGTCCATGTTCATGGACAATATACTTAAAATATTTATATATGACTTGAGTCCCTTTATTTTCTCTCCTTGTCATGGTTATGACCCCTAGACCTATCCTTGGTGCATGAAACCACCTAAAGTCACACATATCCCAATTGGAGGCCAAATATACCCTTGAAAGAAACTATGTAGTGTTCAAAGACATGTGCATGGTTCATGAGCATTAAATGTTTCATTTACATCTTAAGACCCTTTATTTTCTCGCATGACCATGGTCACAGTCTCCAAATCCATCCAATGCATCTAACGTTTTCTAATATTTCCCAAATCTCATTCATATGTTAAATATTATAATCCCTAAAATACTAATTTAGATCATACAACCCTTTTTTTCCTTCATTGACCATGGCCAAAGCCTTGAGACCCATGCCTGGTATGAAAATTCTCTTAATGATGCCTATATCCCACCAAGAGGCCAATGATTTGAGTTTGTATGGTGGGTTGAGTTATTTTTCATGGACTAGGGCCCTAGAAGATTCATTAATAGCCAAATCTGTGAGATTCATATCTTTTATGTAAAGCCTCCTAAAAGTACCCATATCGCGCTCAAGGACAGAGTTAATTTCTAAAAGTTTTTTGTAGTTGTTTGAAAAATATTCCATGTCCCATAAGACTAGTTACATTCATTTATGGATTAAGGAACTTATTTTCATCCCCTAATCATGGTCAGGGCCTGAAGACCCATCCCGACTACACAAAATATCCTAATGGAAACCCTTTCTCCTTCATATGAAAGTATCCCCTTTAAAGGGATGATGTTGTAGTTAAAGGCCTTGATTATACTTTATGTATTAAGGACCCTATTTTCATCACCTAATCATGGTCAAGGAAAAACATAAATCCATACTACACAAAAAATCCTAATGGAAACTTCATCCTACCCGTATGCAAAAGATCCCCTTTAAATGTCTCATTTTTTAGTTCATGGCTTTAATCATGGCATATTGACCCAATAATATTTTTTCAAGGCCTAATGCCTTGGATTTATCCCCCAACCATGGTTAAATCGTTTATAGCCATCTTTTATACACAAAATATTATAACAATACCCATATCTCACTCAAAGGTTCATGATTGCCTATAGACAACATGTTATGTTGCATATATTCATGATTCATAGTATAATTTGGATTATGTTTCATATATTCATTTACTTTCTTCCCTTCCCTTATTCCAGGAAAAAACCCTTTGCAACGCACTTCAAATCAAGTGCCAACTCTCTGTCCGTTGAACCTCAGAGCACCAGTTTTGATACCATGTAGAAATTTTAGCTCAGATATATACTAACTCATAAACATATTTCAACCTCCTATAAAGCTTCAACAATAAATCATAAATACTATATGACATAGATGTGAAACTAAAATAGCAGCGGAAATAATAATGAATAACAAAGAAATCACTCCATATAACACTAGTAATTTCTGGGCAATGCCCCTCAAAAAAATCCAACTTGGGAAAACCTATTCAAGGAGATTTTTCTTATTGAGCTCAGAGAAATTTCATATTAGATTTTAAAACAACCAGTAATCAACAACAAAAATTCTTGAAAAATGTGCCAACAAACCTCCTCGATTTGTGTGCTAAAACCCACACAAAACAATCCCCATTTTTTGCAATGTACAGTCCTTTTAACAACAAATACAATTTTGATATTTATGCACATTAGCAATATTGTTTTGAACTAATTTCGTACATCCAAACACTTATAAAAATTTTCCATCGTCTTGCCTCGATTTTTGTACCTCTATGCTTTTGTACGGCCTCTAAACAGTGATGTACGACCTCCCTTTTCATTGCTCTCAACTCAACATTTAATTTTGTAATTTCTATAAAAGCGTGCCCTCTTATCCTCTTGAAAATCATGCCCTCCTTCATTTGTATGAACCCTCTCCTTCCTTAGAAATCGTGGCCCTCCTCTAGCTGTATGAACCTCCCTCTTTCCCTTGGAGAATGCACTCTCCTCTTGTTGTTACTCTCACTTCTCCATTAGCTCAATCTTTTTCTTGAGAAATGTGAATATTCACCTTCTTTCTCAAGCTCTTCTCAAAGTGTGTTCCCTCTCTCCCTCAAGTGCTACCTTTATGCAATTTCCAATGTGTAACTCCTTTAACACTTGGTCTCCCAATGATATTGATGGTCAAGATCTAATCTTTCCATCATGAGATCAACGATCATGACTTAATCATTCGTTGAGGTCACTTAAGTCAATAAAGTGATCGACAACCTCATAAATTCACTTTTACACATTAAAAAATAAAAGCTCAACTTAACTTTATAAAATCACTTTATAAAGTCACTAGGGAGAAATGTGCTTGGTCACTTCCGCATGTTGGGCACCGCCTATGTGGAAGTACCTCAGAGCCACCAAATCTAACATAAAGTGCATATAACGAAGCATTATATGTTTTATTACCTAGATTGTTGTCAAGTGAATATATAATAGAAGTGAATAAGTGGAGGGCTATTTCATGGCACTTGTTTCTTTATATTCTCATACCTGTGTATGCATATATACTTACCTATATGCATAAACATTGCACAACCTTTAAGAAGACTAATCTTTATTTATTGGGCATAAACTTAGTCTTGGCCTTGAAATATTTTGAAGGAAAAAGTGAAATGTTATTTCAGTAGTGCTTCATTGGCGGTGTTGAAAATCATGACATGGTCTTACCAAGGTTGAACTCAAATTGCCTAGCCTTGCAGAAAAATGTAATAAAAATCATATTTCACTGTTGTTGTAAGGAGACTAGGAGGATGTCATCATCTACGAGCAATAAGGTAGATATCATGTCTCCATAAAAACCTCTTCAAAAGAAAGTCATGGATATCATGTGAGAACCATATTTAGGTATGATAACTATGCCATCTAGTATCATACTCTTGATAAAGAATCCTAATTATTGAAGTTGTTCTAGTAAATTCAAGAAACATTGTCAGGATCTTTTGAAAGTTCACAAAACTAAATGGGGTTGGTGTGCTATTCTTTGCATGCCACAATTGTATGGCCAATGTGAGGATGTGTTTAAGAGAAAGGTAATATATATTCTTTCTCATCCCTTGGATTTGAAGCTACTCACTGTAGGTTAGTGAAAAAAACTTGTAGAGACTATAAAATCGCATGAAACTTGTTGGAACTCGTGGAGACTTGCTAGAACTTGCATAGAGCTCTTGATTTTGACCCCTAATAGGTAAACATGGACCCAAAATGCAAATAACTTGGAGAAAGGGCTTACACAGGGTTTTGGAGGAAAAAAAAGAATTTGAACTCCTCTAATGAAACCCTAAAGGCATATAACTCACTTTCTCATTTATTCTTGAGTGATTGTGTTTCAATCTATAGTGTGACTGTGAAGAAAGAAACTTGTTTTAGTGGGGTTTGCTATAATACCTTCAATCTCATGCTTTGATATCTCCTAAAATACATTCACACTCTAATGCTTCAAGATCAAATGAGGGAAACAAAATAAATGATACTTGACATTGGAGACATTGTCTATTTTGAGTTTATGATTATGTCATGATTTATGTACTACAATAGTTGAATTGTTGAACTTGTTATTATTTGATGGATTCCAAGATATTTGAAATTTTGATTTATGGTTTAGTTTTTGAACGCATTTCAAGTGCCAAATTTTATATTATCATATTTGATGAGATGAATTGACGGATAAACTGTTGTTTTATATATTTATGGACGAAAATGTCATATTATTTTTTTTGCATAAAATTTCTTGTATTTTGAGAGTTTTTTTTAATTAAATTTGATTTTAATTTTCAATTTAGAGTTTTGTCAAGTCTTGTTGAGCCATCAAGTTTTGCCCAATCCCAACTTGGCCGAGTTTTTGTTGAGTCTGAGTCTCACAACCTTGGTTTGAAGAAATGTTGTGAGTCATGTTGAAGGTCTGTGAGTTTGTTGGGTCAACGCTGAAATGAATAACCAACGAAAACTTGTTGTGAAACTTTCCTATAAATGAAACTTGCCAAAACCTGTTGAACCCGACTCGAACTTGTTAGAATTTTTAAAACCTGACAAAACTTGCCCATTAAGAAAAGGTGGATCCCACATGGAATTGACTTGGAGAAAAGGCCAAAATGTGTTTTTTGGAGGGAGAAATATGAGCAGGAACACATCAAAGGAAACCCTAAAGGCATATAACCCAAATTCAATATGCATTTCACTCATTTGGTCATTTTATCTTCATTGATTTGAGTTTTCAATTGGATTGTGAACACTAACACTTTTTTCAGTAGGTTGTGTTATTCTTGTTTGGGGTTCAGTTGGAGTCTTGAGAACACTTGTATTTGTGGGATGGAGATAGAATAGGAGGTGGAGAGACAAGATATCTACATGTTAGTTCTTCAGTTTCAATTGCATTTCGATTTTGAAGAAAGTATTTTGATTTTCAACAAAATTGATTTTGGAGATTTCATCTTCATTTTTAATTTAGGGATCAACCTACAAAGATATACTCTTATCTTCTTTGTATTGAATCTTGACTAACCATTTCTCCTAAGTTCAAAAGGTGTTTTGATCAAGCATGAGAACATACCTTAAAACTTAAATCGAATGATGACAAGAAGCTCAAGTGAAAACACTATAACCACAGTATGAAAGGGGAGGCACAAACAACCTGAATCACCACCTAGAATGAATTCGTTGCAAAGATTTCATAGTCCCATGCAATATATTTGATTTATGTTTAAGTTTTTTAGGCTAATTTTAAGTGCCAGATTTTTTGTTATCATATTTGATGAGATGAATTGATGGAAAACCTATCGTTTTATAAATTTTAAGGATGGAAATGTCATTAATATTTTTTCTGCACAAAATGTTCTGTATTCTAAGTGTTGTTTCTATTTGAAGAGTTTTGAACTGTTTTTTGATGAGTTGCCAAGTTTTTCCATATCCCAAACTTGCCGGTATCACAACCTTGGTTTGATGTGAGTTTAAGTTGGGTGGTTGGTGTGCATTGTAGTCAAATCATGGAAACAATATAATGGGTATCCCATATATTGGTCTTAGGGATAGAGAAATATTAGGTACATAAACTACCACTCTCCAAAATGAATGAAATCATCTCCATACAAGCTTGGCTATTAAGCAAAGTTCATTCATATTGTAATCAGAATAAGATTTATTAAAAATGAAACCTTCTTTTAGAGAAAAATGCACAATGACTTCAAGATGACCAAATAAAGAGGATGACAACACTTTAACAAGATAATGCTTGTCAAGAAAAATATTGTTTGAACTAACAAGAAACTTGACAATTATAGAATTCATTTCAGTTTTTGTTGATTACACCATGTAAACCAATTTCCCTTAGTATATATCTAGAAGGAAAATCCATGGGTTAAGTAAGAGTTATTTTCCAAATACTCAAAATAACACGCTCAATCAATATAAACAGTGTACGTCAAATGTGAGTGTGGAGAAAAACTCCCTTATAGTTAGGAACAAATTCCTCCAAATAACCCAAGTACATACATATATGCAAACCATATGTTTCACATATGCATTCAATCCAATTACATATACATTCAACCCCATATATACCCCCCATTGGGTCATAACATAAGTACCCCCATTCGAAAAACTATCCTAAAAGATTTGTGGCTAAATCTTTTGCATGTGATGAAACCAAGTAATCAAGTTACTTATATTTATGCTCTCATACAATATGATTATTCATCCATCCATATTTAGTTCTTTTCAATGCCATTCCTTGATAACTTCCTTTCCTTTGATTCCTTAAATATTTGATAATATATTGTCGCATAATTGTTCCTTGATGCCCTATTCCATCAATATCCTTGACTTTACCATCTTCTTCCTTGGTAACATTGATGTGGTACCAAATCTCATGGAGTAAAAGAGTAAAATCTCTCTTTAACTCTTCTATCAAAAATAATTTTCATCTTATTTTGATATTCTTGGAATCTCTCATTCACTTGTTCTTTGGTCTGTTGCACATTAATTATCTGATAAAATATTCTAATAAGATCATTAATCTCTTCATTTGCATCCTGTATTAATATTAATATTAAAATGGTAATATTAAATCAAATAAAATTTTATTTATTTTTTAAATAAATATTGTTCGTCGCACTTGTGACGACAACTTAAATAGTGCAATAGTTTTGCAATATAAACAACAAAAGTTGTCATCGCATGTGCGACAACAACTTAAATAGATGCGACAATTTTTCTATGTAAACAACAAAAAGTTGTCGTCGCACTTTCGACGACAACTTAAATAGTTGTGACGATTTTGCTATGTAAACAACGAAAAGTTGTCATCGCACTTGCGATGACAACTTAAATAGCTGTGACAATTTTTCTATGTAAACAATGAAAATTTGTCTTCGCAATTGTGACGACAACTTAAATAGTTGCGACAGTTTTGCTATGTAAACAACGAAAGTTGTCGTTGCAATTGAGATGAAATGTTGGTTTCACATTTTTGCCTAAATTGTCGTATTGGCGACGATATTTATTTTTTGTCACAATTGTGATAAGTTCCCTAGGGGCGTTGCTCTTGCGACGTTCATTCAATTTCATCGCAATTTCCACATGACACAAAATGAATTTTCAGAGAGTCCAGATTCATCGCAAATTCCATGACATAACGTCGCAAGAGCGCCGAAATAGTCATCGCAAAATGACCCAAATTTGCTAGTGTACAACTCAATCATTTTAACTCCCTCTTGTTTCTCTCACAGTCTCCTCTCTCATAATACAATATTGCAATGGAAAATAGTGCTAATGAAATTTCCTCATAAAATAGGGTTTCCTTCTAGGGGAAAAAACCCTAACATAACCTTTACCATCATATATGCGACCTTATAATGAATGGTCCAAATTTAGTATGAGATTATAATATACATTTACAAGGAAATTTTTCTTTCAGGGGCTTCACCCCCCGAATCCCCCAGTCAGTGGGATCAACCCCACATACCCTAGGGAAAGCCCCTCCCTGTGGAAGGGTGTATATTCTTCATGGGGTATAACAATGGCTGAAAACAAAGACCTTTGAATCATGAAGATAATTAGGCTCCACAACCAACAAACATGGCTTCCATATGTTGTTTAAGAATCTCCAACACGACTAGTAGAGGTTGGTTTTGTGATTCTACCATGACTAGTAGAGGTTGGTTACTAAACTCTAGTATGAATTCTAGGGACTAAGATCTTACCCCCAACATGAATTGTAGAGGTTGGGTGATGGTATTCAACATTACTGGAAGAGGTTGATGACCTATCTCCAACATGACTGGAAGAGGTTGATGACCTATCTCCAACCTGACTCTCAAAGTTGGTGACTTTCTGCCATTATGACTTTCACTGACTGGGTTTGTGCTTCCAACATGAATAGCAAAGGATGGTCACTTACCACTAGCATGACTTGCAGAGACTAGTGATAGGTATCCAACAAAAATAATAGAGGTTGATGGCTTCTTATTATTAGTATTCCTCTTCCTATTCATTTTATACTTCTAGTTACTAGTAGTAGGAATTTCACTAGAAGAGGGAGGAGGAGGAGAAGTAGGCTTTGTGGATGTCGAAGGTGAAGGATCAACATCCATTTGATGTCTGTGAAATCAAGTTCTTATATGAGAAGCATCAAGAGAATTCAATACATTCAGAGTGGTCCTCAACCAAACCGGTAGTCCAACATTCAACCTAGGAATGTTCAAAGTGGCCATCAAAGGGGCACCAAAGTATTCAAAGAAAGGAAAAGCACAAGAATCTCCTTGGGGAGGGGTCCCTTGGTTAGTATCCTCCTGAAATTTGTCCATGAATTTTTTATGCATAGGATCATCCCTCATTATAGTGTTCATGTCCATAAAAGTCTCACACAATGACTCTGGATAACTAGTGCTATAAAATCCCACACCTTTTATGAGGTGGCTCCACACTTTCAAAATAAATACCAAGGGTCCTTCCTGACTAGTAGAGTGGTTTTTCAACCACTTTAAATCAATGATACAAAAATGGTGATACTAAAACAACATAAGGAAAAATATACCAAGAAACACTTCACTAAAAATTCCTAAGAGAAACATCGTAAGAAAACAACTTTCCCAAATCTTCAGCCCAAGTGGATGAGGTCCTGAGTCCAAAGCATAGAAAAAGTGGAAAGGGAACTTCCAAACAAATGCACAAGTTGATTAAATCTTGTAAACCAAAAAATGAAGGAGTGATAAATAGTTATCCCAACCTCCATTAACCATCCTTATCCAGTGAAATAACCCATGCTTCATGGGGAACCCTTTAATAGTACTAAAAAGTGTGATAATAAATCTTCCCTAGGTATCATGAAAAGCCCCTGCAGTGACCTCCGAGATCCCTAGGAAAACCCACTAAGCCCACCATCCCGCAGTCAGTGTATGAGGGTTATAGTCGATAGTCGATATAAAACATATGGACATGGTAACAAATCCTTAAACTTTGAAAGTGTCTCCTCTCACAAAGGTAAAGGCACTAGTGAAACCCTGGATATAAGATTTCTCAACTACACTTAGTCAAGCTTCGGAGGATAAATATATGTTCAAGTTTTACTTATACAACTAGTAATTATATTTCTTCTTTATTATTAAAATCATTTATCACATTATGTGCATAAATAACATCACGGGAAGAGAGACAATCACAGAAACAATAGAGACACACAAATTATCCTAGGAAACCCTCATTGGGGATAAAACCATGCAAAAACTTCCACATTATAGATAAAACAAAGAATGAATAGAATATCCTTCTCTGCCCCTTCACTAGGAAAAGTAGCACACCACTTAACCAAGAAATACCAAGAGATAGACCAGAAACCCCACTTGACATCACCCCCAGCTGCAACAGTTTATCCTCCAAGACTTGTGCACTGCAGAGCTGAGTGTGTGTGTGTCCAAATGAGGCACTGGCCTCTCTTATAAATAATGTTCTGGCCAACCTATAATTAGTTCTATACCTATCTATCACTTTACCCTCTTAATTTACAATTAACTATCAAGGCACAATAGGGCCTAATTAATAAATATAATAAAATAATATTATTTAACACTCTCTCTCAGATAGAATATTCTTCAAGTTACAATATTTCAACACTTCCCCTTAATAAGAAGGGTATTCTACCGATAACATTAATAACAAGTGACTCGACTCAATACATCATCAAGAGGAGGGGACATCATCATCAACACTGAGGACATTGTCGGTCATATCTATAGATAATTAGAATTTTTTCTTATCAATAGAAACTGAGCATTGTCATAATCTGCAACATGGGGCTAGAGTAACATCATCATTGTCAACAACATGAAGCTGGAAAATAAATATAAAAGACAACATGGAGTTGGAATAACATCATCATCATAAGCAACATGAAGCTGGAATAACATCATCAACAACACGAAGTTGGAAGAACAACATCATCAAAAACATGAAGTTAGAATAACATCATCAACATATATATGTGGCAATAGAATGAGGCAGGTGCATCAACAACAACATATGTGTTACTCTGACATATCGTCCTTACCGGACCTTCGGGATATTCCTGGGAATCATAACATTCCCTATGATATAGAATCCTAACTAAGCTACCACATCGTACTCTGATAGACCTCCCTTACCAGACCTTTGAGATATTCCTGGGAATCATAAGAATCCCTAGGATATGAAATCCTAACTGAGATACCACTACTGACCACAACTAGCATATACATGCATAGGTACTCTGACATACCATCCTTACTAGACCTTCAGGATCTATCAAGGGATGATCAATCCCCTAGGATATAAAATCCTAACTGAGCTACGCTCTGTTGGTCAGGATACCATAGTATCATCAACATCACTCCCCCTTTCAATGGAGGTCCTTTCAAGCTACACCAATCTTGTCTAAGAAGTACTAAAACTTCACACGAGACAGAGGCTTAGTCAACACATCTACAAACTGCTCATTTGTGCCAACATATTGGAGCTTTACAACTTCCTTCTAATCCATGTCATGAATGTAGTGATACTGGATCTCTATGTGCTTCATATTATCATGGAACACTGGGTTCTCTGTCATATTTGTGCAACTCTAGTTATCACATAGAATAATGGTAGCTTCCATCTCCATATTGAATATATGTGTCAACAAATTACAAAGCCATATGGATTCACATATGGCGAAGCATGCTGCAATGTACTTTTCTTCTACCATACAGAGAGAAATACTGGATTTCTTCCTTCTTTTCCATGAATTCATTGCTAACCCCAAATTGAAGCAACATATTGAAGTGCACTTTCTGTTTGAAGCAATTCCATCCCAATCTGAATTAGTATAACCATACAGTCTGAATTCATGATCCACAATATAACAAAGACCATAATCCAACGTACTCTTAAGGTGTCTCATCACATTATTTGTAGCTAAAAGGTGAACACGTATGGGCTCCACGAGATATTGACTCAAGGTGTTCATAGAAAATCATATATCTATCCTGGTATACGTTAGATACATCAATGAACCAATAATTTGTGTGTATAAAGTAGCATCAACTAACTCTAATGACGTATCAACCAGAAGCTCCAAATTCATCTCCATGGGTGTGGCCATGGATTTACATTCCAACATGTCAAACTTCTTTAGAATTTTCACAACATACTTTCCTTGACTAATGAAAATATCTTATGGGATCTTCCATACTTCAATACCTAAGAAACAGTGCATCAGGCCTATGTCCTTCATTTCAAATTCAACAACAAAATTATTCTCTCAATCTGTGATGACATTTTCTTCATCTATAAAGAATAAGTCATCCACATATAGCAACAATATAACTGGTCCATCATTCTCAATATTAAAGTAAATATTGGGATCAACTTTACTCTTGATAAATTTCAAGCTCATCAGAAGACTATCAATCCTGCCATACCAAGATCTTGGTTCTTGCTTCAAATTGCAGACATGAGTCTTCTTGTCCTGTACTTCCAAACCAAATTTTCACATCACATTGTCCCAACCTAGTACGCTTTCACAACTGCAACTTAATATGCACAATCATGTGTTGGTTCTATGTGCTTTCTATAAAGAATTATCTATCTCACTGCTTGAGAGTATGTCCTCTTCTCTTTCTACAACTGTTCCTCTGGGACTGGGACTCTTCACCTATAGCTTCTATTTCAGAAGCAAAGAATGACTACTCTATTCTAACTATAGCTTATGAACTCTAAGATTAGCTCATTTATTCTATCATGGAAACATTTTCATCTAAAACTGAGAGTGGCTAATACTAAAGGTATCTTTTCTTCTTTCATGGAGGAAACTGAAACTTAAATACAAGGACTACTCCCTCTGAATCTCATACTATTTTGGAATCATGGTTGTTTTGCCTGTCTTCACAAACAATAGAACTATTTTTTCAATTATGTTAAGCCCTAAATAATGGCTCATTACCCCTTAATTGGGGCATATTAAATTAGCAATGTTATTTTATTTATGTTGTATTTAGTCCATTAGTTGTAATTATACCTCCTAGTCTCTTATATATACCAAGGATAAATTTTCATTTGGAATCATCTTGTAATTGTACATTTATGTGGGCATAAGGAGGTTTCCCCCTCAAAGAGGATTATCATCTAAATTTATCTATTTTTCAAGGTGTTGGGTACTTAGTCTAAGGTTTTTATATTCTATATTGATATTTGGTTCTTAACCTATGGAATCAGAGCTCAAGGTCTTGGGGTTTCGTTGCTACATTTGAGACACCTTGGAATTTTTTCTATAACTTTTTTTATACAACATTTAAAAAGGAACGGCTTGGAGGATATTTATTAGACATATCAAATTATGTTGGGTTAAAATTTCAGCTCCTAAGGCCTTATACTTTCGGAGATACATCCTGTGAAAGATAGGGTTCTGGAATCATCCTGAATTGAGTCATTGCGGAATTTTCACTCTAAAAAAATTTCTATAATGTTCCAGACCCTGAAATCTAGAGGATATTCACATACATTAGTAAGGTATATGTGGTAATAATTTTAGCTGCTGGGTCATCTTACATTTGTATATACACCTTGTGGAAGATAGGGTATCTGACTAGTCCTATTGACTAGTCTCAAGAAGGTGTTCTAGGTAAAACAAACATAAATTCTTCCTATAGTATCCAAATTGAGTGAGACTAGTTGCATTGGATAGTGGACAGTCTATACTATTTCAGGTACGAGTTTCCAAATTGTATATCAATCATTTTGTTCGGGGAACGCTATACAAGTGACATCTCCTGGAAAGGCCAAAAATCAGCAAGTTGTGGGGAAGTTACACTAAATTCCACTGGGCACATCCAGTTTTGATCAGACATATGGCATTGCATAGAAGAAATATCAGAGAACTACAAAAAAGAAAGTACCATACCCAGAAGGACCAAAATTTTGGAGATACAGTATAAGAAAGACTGTTTAGCAGAATCACCTCAAAATCAAGGATCAAAAGTGATACTTGGCCAACATGCCACCCAAAAAGGGAAATTATACACCAAATAAGCCTCCAGAATGTCCTACTTGGACTCTTGATGAAGGTGAAGAAATGTGTAGGGACATAAATGAATTACAAAAGAAGATAGTGACAAAAGATGAATTACAAGGGATGATGGATTCAACTGAAGCTAAATTGGAGGAAATAATGGATACTAAGATGGATGGTTTAAAAAGGGAGATCATGGAAGGAATGAGAAATTTCCTAATAGAGAGGACACCTGAAAGTGAAAATGTGTCATCATGAAATTCATGATGAGGACACAAGGAATATGAATCAAGAATGGATAAACTCCAACTTTGGGTTGAAGACCAACCATGTTCCTAAGATCGATATGAGGAATTTTGATGGTAAGGACCCAATCACATGGACACTTCGGATAGAGCAATTATTTGATCTACATAATGTGCCACATACATAAAAGGTACAAATTGATTCTTTATATTTAGAACCCAATCAATTTTCATGGTATCGATGGCTTTGTTCTTGCAAATCACTCGTCACTTGGACAATTATCAGAAAATAAATGATAGCACACTATGAGGATACAAGGAGCAATACCTTATTTAGCCAATTGATAAATCTCAAGAAAAAGGGTTCAGTTACAGAGCACATTGAGAACTTCCAAATATTGAATATAAAGGTAACACATATTTCAGATGAGCACTTGATTAATGTATTCATAGGAACTTTAAAGGATAACATTCAACATGAGGTTTGTCTTTGGAAACCCAAATCATTGGAGAATGCATTTAGGGTGGCAATAAATCTTGAAAGTAAAAATATGGCTATGGCTACTAGAAGGACCAATCCTAACAGTTATAGAGAGTATAATGCTCCTTCTTCTAAAACACCTCAACCTACAAAGTTGACACCTCAACAATTGGAGGAAAGAAAAGAAAAATGTTTATGCTTTAATTGTGACAACAAGTATAGTAAGGGATACAATTGTGGTGAGAAGAAATTATTCTACATATATTATGAAGAGGAAGAAGAACACGAACAAGAACCATCTCAAGATGAAAACGTAGAAGCAATTTCATCTGAAGAGTTGACTCCCGTGATATCGTGTAATGCATTGGCTGGAATTATCACTCCTCAAACCCTCAAGATCGAAGGATATATAAAAAAGAGAATGGTAATAGTCCTAATTGATTCTGGTAGTACTCATAATTTCATTCACTATAAATTATCCAAATATCTCAATTTCTTTGTATATCCAGTGCTAGAGTTTCAAGTAATGATTGCAGATGTAGGAACTATCAATTGCTCAGTAAAATGCAATAAGATCAATATTACTATGGGGGAATATGTAATGAATAGTAAAATGATTTCTATACCCATGGGTGGTGCTGGTGTTGTACTAGGAATCCAATGGTTACAATCATTAGGAATGGTGGCTTTTAATTTTCAAGAACTTTTCATGAAATTTTCACTAGAAGGAAATGAAATTGAGTTAAGAGGTATCACAGGGAAACCTAGTAAGGTGATAATCTCTAATGGCATGACAAAATTATTGAAAAGGGGGAATCAAGGTGTTATTGCACAACTATGCTCACTAGATGTTCAAACATCTAATCCATCTATTCCTCTAGATCTCCAAGGGATCATTGATAAGAGTTCCAAAGTATTTAAATATATTCCAAAAGGTCTTCCACCCACTCAAAATAATGATCATGATATTCACCTAATTCCTGGGAGTGTTCCTCCTAACATCAGGCCATATAGATACCCTTATGCCTAGAGGAGTGAAATTGAGCGCATGATTGAAGAAATGTTAGAGGTTGGCATTATTAGACCTAGCCAAAGTTCTTACTCTACACCAGTGGTAATGGTATTCAAGAAAGATGGCTCATGGCATATGTTTCCGGATTACAGAGAGCTCAACAAGATCACTATTAAAGATAAGTTTCCTATTCCCGTCATTGATGAATTGTTAGATGAACTACATGGAGCAATCTATTTCACAAAGTTGGATCTCCATTCAGGGTATCATTAGATTAGAATGAAGGAAGAATATCTCCCAAAAGCAACATTCTGAACTCATGAAGGCCATTATGAATTTTTGGTCATGCCTTTTGGCCTTACAAATGCACGTTCCACATTCCAAGGGTTGATGAATTCCATTTTCAATCCCTTCCTTAAAAAAAAATTGTTAGTATTTTTTGATGGTATACTAATCTATGGCAAGTCTTGGGAGGATCATGTGCGACATGTTAACAAGGTGCTACAACTACTAAAGGAGTAACAACTATACGTCAAACCATCCAAATGTTTTTTTGGAGTGAAGGAGGTAGAGTATTTGGGTCATATTTTATCTCATGAAGTTGTCAAGGTAGACCCTAACAAGATTAAGGCCATGATGGACTGGCTGGTTCCCAAAACATTGAAGATTCTTAGAGGATTTTTGGGTTTGACAGGTTACTACCGCAAGTTTGTTTGACACTATGGAAAAATAGCAACACCTTTAACATAACTAACTAAAAAGGATTCATTTTCCTGGACTCCAGAGGCAACTAAATATTTTGAACAACTTAAAGAGGTGATGTGCAAATCTCCTGTCTTGACCACTCGATACTTCACAAAAACCTTTATTGTGGAATGTGATGACTCGAGAAATGGAATTGGTGTTGTCCTAATGAAAGAAGGAAGGCCCCTAGATTTTGAAAGTAGACCATTGAAGGGAAAGGACTTACACAAACCCATTTATGAGAATGAAATGATGGAAATATTGCATGCATTGAAGAAATGGCATTCTTACCTAATAGGTAGGAACTTCAAGGTAAAAAAAAATCATGATAGTCTTAAATACTCCTTGGAAAAAAAGATTGTCTTCAGAAGAACAACAAAAATGGGTAACCAAGATATTGGGTTATGATTTTGAAATCATCTATAAAAAAAGGAATCAAAATGTTGTGGTAGATGCACTCTCAAGAAAGGATGAAGATGTTGAGGCCTTTCTCTGTGCTATCTCAATCATCCAACCTGATTGGATAATAGAAGCAAGGGATGAATGGAAGAATGACAAAAAAGTGTGGACTCGCATTCAAAGGTTGCAACAGGATTGCAGTGCATTAGATACATTTACATGGAAAATTGATTCACTATGGTACAAAGATCGCTTATATTTATGTAAGAACTACCAACTCAAACAAAAGGT
>SNQJ01S0000071.1:603001-640239 GCA_010110895.2 Picea sitchensis | reverse complement strand
TCCATGGATTTCATCACAGGGTTACCGAAGTCTGAAGGAAAGAGTGTCATCATGGTGATTGTTGATAGACTGACCAAGTACGCACACTTTTGTGCACTCTCTCATCCCTTCAAAGCCAGTACAATTTCCACTGCATTCATGGAGATAGTTCAAAAGCTACATGGAAGCCCAAAGATTATTGTAAGTGACAGAGATCCCATCTTCACTGGACAGTTTTGGACATAAATATTTTCTTGTTTGGGTACTCAATTGGCTCATAGATCATCCTATCATCCTCAATCTTATGGACAAACTGAGATAGTGAGAAAGTCTTTGGAAGTCTACCTTCATTTTTTTGTCTCTGATAAATAAACACAATGGTTCAAATGGTTACCCTTGGCAGAATGGTGGTATAACACTTCCTTTCACACTGCAACAAAAATGACACCATTTATGGCACTCTATGGATACCACCCTCTTTCCATCACTTCTTCTCTAAAATAAAAATCTAAGGTTCAAGTAGTAGAAGATCACATTAAGCGTCAACAACAAGTTCTCCAAATATTAAAGGACAACCTAACCATGGCACAAAATCACGTGAAACAACAAGAAGATCAACATTGTAGTGAAAGAAGTTTTGAAGTAGGAGATTTGGTGTTTTTAAGACTACAACCATACAAACATATGTCCCTCAAGCAAGCCAAGAAGGATAATAAATTATCACCAAAGGATTATGGCCCTTATAAGGTGTTGCAAAATATTGGTACTATGGCATACAAATTGGAGTTGCCTTCATCTTTACAAGTACACCCAGTTTTCCACGTTTCATGCTTAAAGAAGGTTATAGGTGACAAGATCCCAGTTCAAACTCTATTTCTAGAAATTGGCGAGGAAGGAAAAATCATATCGGACCCTGAAGCCAACACTGACACAATAATTCACCAGTTGAGGAATAGATCCATTTAAGAGTATCTCATTAAATGGAGGAAACTACCGGCTGAAGATTCCACTTGGGAAGATGATTCTTTTATACAGAAGAATCCAGAGTTACTCAAGCGTTGTGGAAAACACTTGTCTCGAGGTGAGGGGCATGTTAAGCCCTAAATAATGGCTCATTATCCCTTAATTGGGGCATATTACATTAGTAATGTTATTTTATTTATGTCGTATTTAGTCCATTAGTTGTAATTAGAACTCCTAGTCTCCTATATATGCCAAGGAGACATTTTCATTTGGAATCATATTGTAATTTTACATTTATGTGTGCACAAGGAGGTTGCCCCCTCGAAGAGTCTTATTATCTGAATTTATCTATTTTTCAAGGCGTTTAGTACTTATTCTGAGGTTTTTCTATGCTATATTGATATTTGGTTCTGAACAGATTACTGGAGAAAGTTTTTCATCATAGTCTGGAGAATCCTCTGGAAACAAATCAGGATTTGTACATATTTATACTGTTATTTGCAACATGGTTGTTATGTTACATCAATCTTGGAAATTGCCACTGACTTCCCTTCTGGTCTCAAGGAAAAATACATATCCTAGTCCTTCTCACTAGCTTCCTCCTCTGTCGCTGAAACAAGGGAATCTTCCCAATATATTTCACATCTCTTATAAGTATCAGAAGCTACGATACAGTCTTCTCAATTTATGGAATATGTTTTCTGGTCCTAGAAGATGTTTCTTCTAAGTCTCCAAAAACTTCATAGTCTCTGCAGGATATACTTGGTATTGAATACCAAGTCTTAATATGAAAAGTTGAGTCAAAATTCAAATGAATCTTACTTCCTGTTGAGGTGGATTCATTATCCAGTGACCAAGTTTGTTGTGAGTTCTATTCTAATGTTTGGTCATCTTTGGAGAAAGTTTTTCATCATAGTTGGGAGAATCCTCTGGAAACAAATCAGGATTTGTACATATTTATACTGTTATTTGCAACATGGTTGTTATGTTACATCAATCTTGGAAATTTCCACTGACTTCCCTTCTGGTCTCAAGGAAAAATCCATATCCTAGTCCTTCTGACTAGCTTCCTCCTCTATCGCTGAAACAAGGGAATCTTCCCAATATATTTCACATCTCTTAGAAGTATAAGAAGCTACGATACATTCTTCTCAATTTATGGAATATGTTTTCTGGTCCTAGAAGATGTTTCTTCTGAGTCTCCAAAAACTTCATAGTCTCTGCAGGATATACTTGGTATTGAATACCAAGTCTTAATATGAAAAGATGAGTCAAAATTCAAATGAATTTTGCTTCCTGTCGAGGTGGATTCATTATCCAGTGACCAAGTCTGTTGTGAGTTCTATTCTAATGTTTGGTCATCTTTGGAGCCTTCTTCTCCTTACAATCAAAGTCCATATGAGATACTATGTATCTCAAAAGTAGCTTCTTCTTCATCTTCTTTGGTACATGCATGTATACCAACATGTATACAACTTATATAGTCTGCTCCATGTATCATCTAATATGTTGCCTCATGCAACCATCACTATATCTCCTTCAAAGTATCACTTGTGACCTTCTCGAAACAAGAAAAACAAGGGAGAAACAAAAAATTAAAATAATACTCTTTATGATAATAATAAAAAAATAGTGAGAACAATCATCATAGTACCTCCTTTAGAGTTATCACTTGTGACATGCCTAACAAGGGTAGAAAGTAAGAAGTACAATAATAAGGAATGAGGGAACTACTCTTCTAGTGTTGTGATCAATCATTCCTCCATGGTAATTTGGAAGAAAAAAAAGAAGTTTTTTTTAGAGGAGATCTTAGGTATATCTAGTATATGATTAGAATGATCATTTATCTCAATAATTCTCACATGCTACCAACTATAGAATTTTTCAAATATTTCTATCACAACAACAATGTTTATGTGTAATGAGGGGGTGATCAAATTTGACATGTATAAATTTGAACCTGGAACATGGAGTCGTGTCCTCAAGAATGAGTGTGTTTCTTTTTTTTTGAGTCTCATTCATTCAATATGACAAGTATTTTCTTCAACATGTCTTATGTACTAAGACAATATGCTATCTTGAAACAAATATGAGTTAGGGAATAAAGTCTATAATCTTAACTGTAATCAATATAATCCTTTAAATTTAATTTTGACCAATGGTTAGTATGATAACTTCAACATCTCAAAATGCAACCTGGATATTCATAATATTACAATAATTCCATAACAAGTAGAGGCATACTGTAGTAATCAAACCCAGGGTGCATAGTTCCTCTGAATGTGTTGGGTCTGAGATACCTCTAGATCTATGATTGTTGCTTAGACTAAATATCCTTTCTTCTGCAAATACCCTTTTAAAATAACAATATATTTTAAACATATGTAAGTACATACCTCTGACAACATCGACAGGTAGTGGCACCATCCGGTAGTAGTTACAAGAAATAAAGAACCTTTAAAAACTTCAAATTTTCTTCAACTTGTAACAAAAATTTATTTGGAGATTTGATAGGGTAGGGTGCACTATGAAAATAAAAATCAGTCCCAACACTTCAAAAAATATTTCACTGCAACTGGTACTACAACTAGTGTTGGCACTGCAACTAGTGTTGCAACTGGCATGAAGGAACTAGCACGAAGAAAATGGCACTACAACTTCAACTAATACTACAAATTATACTACAACTACAATGATACTACAAATGAAACATCAATTGCAACTGATACTTCAACTACAACTAATACTACAACTGCAAATTAGGGTTTTATCAAGAAACCCTAATTTTTCAAGCTTAGAATTTCATAATTTTGATCCAGGGACTAGATGTGCCCTCCTAGGGAAAGTTCCTAGATGGTCTTCATTTCACCAAAAAAAGTAAAAGATTCAATCTTAGGGTTTATGCAGAGACCTTAATTTGGTATCATCTACAAAATTGAAAATTGAATCTGGGAGATGGTGCGTTGAGGCCTGCCATGATACCATGTTGAATTTTTACTTATACAACTAGCAATTATGGTTCTTATTTATTATTACAATCATTGAGCACATTAGTTTCATAAATAAGATCATTGAAAGAGAGACAATCACATAAAAAATAGAGACACACAGATTATCCTGGGAAACCCTCATGGGGGAGAAAACCCAACAAAAACTTCCTCAATATAGATAGAAAAAATACCGTATAGAATATCCTCCTCTACTCCTTCACTAGGAAGAGTAGCACACCACTTGACCAAGAAATACCAAGACATAGACCATAAACCCTACTTGATGTCACCCCAGTTGCAACAATTTCTCCCCCAATACTTGCACACTAGAGAGATGAGTGTGTGTGTGTGTGTCCAAATGAGGCACTAGACTCTCTTATAAATAGTGGTCTGGTTAACCTATAATTAGGTCTAGGTTGACCTGTCACTTTACCCTCTTAATTTACGATTAACTATCAAGGCACAATAGGGCCAACTTTTACAAAGGCACAATAGGGCCTAATTAATAAATATAATAAAATAATATTATTTAATATTGTCTCTTAGATAGAATATTCTTCGAAGTTACAACATTTAAACAATCCCCTCTGATCTCCTTCATGTGACCTCTTGTTTATCTCATGTGCTACAGGAGACTCTCAACTATACTTATACAACAATTGCATTTGATACTCTCCCTATCTTAGACACCTATGTTTGTTCAAAGTCCTTGTAGAGTTATCTCTCCAATCCTAGTCCAATTCCCTAACCCTAAACTTGTTTATAAACCTTAGAAACAAAGTATAGTACATTTTAAGTTTAGTGTTTGTTTTAGTGGTTGTTTTTACTCAAAGGGGTATGGAGGTGTAACTGATGTTGTTTGATACTCTTACAATTTTTTTTTTTTAATAACACTGAAAAATAAAACTTTACGCTAATTCTTCACTAAAAAAGAGTTTCAAGAAAGAAAATAAACAATCCTTCAAACCTTTAACTGCAAATTTCTTTTTTCCAATGCAAGATGACAATGCATCCTTTTGAGAAAAGAAAAATAAGAAAAAAAAGGGCGTTCTTTCTATTTTTTCTTTCGAAATTATTTTAAGGTGAGAAGAAAAAAAACCCTAGGCTAACATTTTTTTCTTTTTCAAATGACAATGAAAACTAATGCAAAGAAAGAAAGAGACCTAACCAGAAGCAAATCTGGTTTTTTTTTTTTTTTTTTTTTTTTTTTTTTTCTACCAAGGAAAAATTATCAAAAGATGTTAAGAGAAACTTCAGGATATATGATTCATTTCACTTTGAAATCCAAGCTAAAAGTAAGCCATGAACACTAGGAAACCAAGAGAATGATCATTTCTGTAACTTATAACTTTTCAAATACTTAACGTAGTGATATAAAGAAATCACAAACTCAGGAAGTGAGGATAACCTATAGAAACCCATAAATCTACAGAACACTAAAGAAAGAAAATATTTTTCAAAAGTTGCACACAGATACGTGACTGTGTGAACCGAGACTCATGGATTTCCATGGTTCATACATAGTAAAAACATGAATATATGTGACTGACTTTCAAAATTGGAAAAATAAAAAAGTACTTTCAATGGAGAGACTCCCAAAAACTTATGGAAAAGTTTCCATATAATAAAATCTTTGCAAAAAATCTAGGGAAAAAGGAAAACTGATAGAAATAAAAAAGGATACACAATGCACCCTACAACCAACCCAAACTAGGAGACTCCCAAGTATAGTCACCAATTCTTATTAAGGGATTTCCCCCCCATGACCTTGGGTGAAGTCACAACAGAGAAAGACTAAATTTATAAGATAGAACCTACCCTCATCTATATCAATGCATATAATAAATAACTAATTTTTACAAGGAGAGAGAGAGAGAGAGAGAGAGAGAGAGAGAGAGAGAGAGAGGAATAAGGATATGTCTCACAACTTAAATCCTACATTTGATGTTGAACCCTGCTCTCACTTCTTGAAGCACTCATGATCCCTATTGGAGCTAGCTTGCAATAGGAAAGAAAGAATAAATGACTACAAGGTAGTTATACATTCAAATATCATTTATCATGTATATATATTCAAATACATATGAAAGACATTAACATATATCATTAAAATGAACAAATAAACACACAATAGGAGGGAAAAATAACTATTTTATTAACAACAATGTGAGAAAGGTGGTTACAACCTGATTCAACATTTGATATTGGTTAAAAGCCAACTACCTTGGGTTGCTCCAAAGGCCTTCAATAATCGACTCAATGATGAGTCTATTCCTTGTATAACTCAATAGGGATAGGAACACACCCTATATCTATATAGATAAAGGAACAAACAATGGAAAATGATTTTCTAGGTATGGGATGCTACTCAGAGAATGAAGGGATTAGGGAAGCTTGATAAAACATTTCAAGCATGATATTTCACCTTAGTTCTTATCTCCTCATCCATGCCCTCAATTTTTCATGTATACCATCCTTGAGAGGTTAAGGAGTTTGAATTTCATTTGATATGGGCTTAGGGAGGTTGGGAAATGAGCCTAACCAAAATCCCTTCTTGAAAAGTGGAATTATTTTATTTTTTCCATTTTTGATGGAATCTACGGGTTACAAGCTAGCAAGGTGTGAATGTCCTGTTGTTGCACAAGGGAAACCCGCAGATGTAATAAAAAGTCAAGTTGTTTAGGTGAATTTGATGAGGGAAGTTTCAATTTTGATTATAAATCTAGGGAAAGGGTTGGACCATGTCACAAATGCATAGGTGTGGCAATTTGTGCTATAACACTAATGCATGACAATATTATTGGAGTAGTCTCTTCTATATTTGGATCTTGTGGTGGTTCCAATTCCTAATATTATTTCTCTTCAGAGTCTATGTATAATAATTTTGTGTCTCTTCATTTATTCCCCTTGCTATACGTGTTGTCAACATTGAATCAAAGTCCTTTTTCTCTTATTTCATTGATTTGTTGAGGTGTTAACCTTTTCGGTTGAGGTATAATTGTCTTATGAACCACCAAATGATCTATGCTCCATGTGTGTGCAACATTAGTATACTTGTGTGTATCCTTATTATTTTCTTGAATATGACGAGTAGTTTTAATAGCTTCCATAACATTTTTAGGGTGTCTTAAGAGAATCACATGCTTATTTTCCTCTTTTAATCCACCCATGTAAGTTTGCAACAATTTTTCATCACTTATGTCATCCGCCCTTGTAGCCAATACCTGAAATTTTGAATTATAATCTTCAATGTCCCCTAATTTCTTGATTCTTATCAATTGACTGAAGAAGTCATGTTCCTAAACATTCCCATACTATGCTTCTAAGTATCTTGTAAATAAGCCCCAAGTATAATGATAAGAAATGGTTTGCCTTTTTATTATCCATTGGTACCATTGATATGGTTTTAACTCAAACTTCAAAGTGTATATGTGAATCCTTTTCTCATCATCCATAATATTATGTAGTTCAAAATATTTATGTATTTGGTTCACCCAGGTAAATACCTATGTTCCATCAAACTTCTTTAATTCAATATTGGGAAGGTTGAATTTAGGACCGCCACCATAATTAACTCCACTATTAGATTTAAATCCACTTGAAAATTTCTTATTTTTGGAAGGTTGTTCAACATGACTAATACCTTTATTTTCATGGGTTTTTGGAATTTTGATATCTCCTTTAGGGATTTTTTCATATAGATTTTGAATGATCAGGGAAGACATGGAATTTTTCAATTCCTTCATACATTTTTGTATTTATTCCTTATTTTCATCCATCTTCTTTTTCATGTCATTCTTATTTTCTTCCATCTTCTTATCTATATTATTTTCCATTTCTTCCTTATTTATTTTCATCTCATTGTTTTTCTCATTCATCTTATTATCCATCTTGTTTTTCATTTCAATGATCCTCTTTTCCCTCTCGCAATAAATCTCATTGATTTCATATTGAGTCATGGTTGAGCTTTCTGGAGGTTTAGATGGTGAAGTAAATTTTGGAGGATACTTTGGAGCCATGAGAGAAAAAAATAATTCTTCTATTTTCCCTCTTTATTACAAATTTTGAATCACAAAAAATAGATCTTCTAATAAAAAATTATTCCAATTGTAAGTTGTGTACCATTTTATCCCTTAACTTGGAGTTGGTCCTCCTAGCCGACCTTCCTTCCGATGTAATTATGAAATTTTGGCCCCTATGAGTCTAAACTTTGGACCTATAGTACTATGAAATTTCCTCTTTTCAATTCCACGGGTATGATCAAAATTGGATGTGCCAAGTGGAAGTTAGGGTAACTTCCCACACCTTGCTGAGTTTTGGAATTTCCAGGAGAGCATAATTGTAAAGTGTGCCACCTGCACAATATTTGATATCCAATTCAGAAACTTGTACAATAAATACTACATACTTTCCTACTTCCAATGGAACTAGTCCCACTCAATTTGGATCCTTTATGAAGAAGATATGACTATTTTATCCACAACACCTATTTGAGGCTAGTTAATAGGACTATCGAGATGCCCTATATTCCACAAGGTGTATCTCCGAAAGTATGACGACAAAAAATATGAAAGTTTTACAATAGATACCTTGGTATGTCCTTTGAATAACCTCCAAGTTTCATGGTCTGAATCGTCCCAGACCAGAAGTTATAGAGAAAATTATAAGATGCATTTTTTGGAGAAGAAAAACCCAAGGATCAATTAGCTTTGATACCAAATGTTATGATCCAACGCCTTAAAAATGATGAAAAGTCAATAATTACCATCCATTTCAAGGGGGAAACCTCCGTTTACAAAACATCCACTTCATAATACAATATCATAAGAGATAAGATGATCCTAATACTGGATCTCCTTAATATATGTATACGATATAGTGGGGTACAATTATGATGAAATGGTGCAAAGAAGGGATTTAACCGACCTACTAGAAATGTAATAATTCAATACCTTGGTATTAATAATTGGTTTTATAAACAACATAGGGATTTTTATAGGGATTAACACAAACCACTTACACAAACTTGAAGTGGGAAAAAAAAGAAACCACATATTTTTTCTTTTCTTTATAATAATATATAACTTATCAAACTTTAGGAACTAACAATAAGAAAAAAAGAGACAAAGGAATTTAAAAACATCCCAAGAACCAATCCCAACACCCTAAAAAGACAAGGAAGAGTGAGAAACCTTTTCTCTAGAGATGTACATGATTATGTATAAGGAAAAACATGTATGTAGACAACTACCTCCAATTGAGACCTAAGTCTGCAGCCCTGGCCATTCTACATATTTTCCCTATGCCTTCATCATTATTATTTCTCTTATAGTTGGTTAAGTCGGTTTCCCTCTCTAAATTACTTGGTTTCTATCGTTTTCCTTTTAGATTGAGTCTTTGCACAATTGTTTCTGTTCTTTTGAAGGATAATTGCATGTCATGATTTGGTTTGAAATACTTGTCATCGTGTTTTCCACTGATTGAGCATGCAACAGGTCCACCAAGTTTTTTTGTGTGCGTAGGAGACATCTAGGACCACCAAGTCCTTTGTATGCATAGAAATCTTTCAAAAAACAAAATGCAAAAATTCAGAGAAGTTCATTTCGAGATTAGATTTCAAGCCAAACAGACAGGTTAAATTTCAACAATTGAGATACAACAGGTTGTCAGATCAACAAATATCGTACATTTTTATTCCATAAATTGCACGAGGTTTAATCACAATATTCACACATAATTCACTCTATGACTTCGATGACAAAATTTCCAAGAACAACATCCAAAAAATTTCGAACGTCGAACTGCCACATCGCTTCAGCAATTGTCCTCTGGGGATTTCCAAAAAAAACACTCAAAACCTCCCAAATTACAAAATTCCAATGCCACATCAGTGACAGTGATGTCACATACATGTTAGAGCCCGTCAACCAAAGTTTCTAAGAGCCAAATAAACGTGGCACTCTTCTATCATGACACATGGAACTCATTTCAAGAATATTTGGGTATGTCATATATACTATTTCAAGTAACACGTGTCACCTTTCTTCATGTAAAACATCAGTGATATGACGTCGGGCTGCCACTTCAGATTCGGAGGATCATCCAACTGAGAGGTTTTACATAAAGAAAATTGTGAACCCACGAAGTACCAGAGCCCTGAACTACCACATCACTCTAGGAGGTTAGTTGTCCAAGAGATTTCCACACTCTACATTTAGAAAATCCTTAAGAGTCGAAGAGTCGAAGTTCGAAAGTGCCAGAGACATGTAGTGTTGATATATAGAGACACATATCACTCATATACACTGACACATAGCATTCATCTGTGGTGACATGTGACATCCATCGGTCACTGACATGTGGCATTCATTTCGAGCATTTTCAACACACCATTTTTCCCATTCCAGGTGACATGTGTCACTCTTCTTTTCATGAGACATCATCGGTCATGACATCAAAATGACCATGTCACTCTGGAGAAATTTCCTCTGGGATATTTTGATTGAGATTTAATAGAGTTTCCAAAAGATTCAGAGCCATGAATAGTCGAAGTGGATCCCAAACTACCACGTCACTCTGTAGCATCATCACTCCGGGAGATTCTCAAACTTAGTATTCACAGTCTTGAAATCTCAAAATAATTAATGATTAAAGTCTTAATCTTGATTTAATTAGCATAAGTGGTGGTTAATGATTCTGGGCCCACGAGAGATATGAATATTCTATATTCGAAAACTCTCGAACATTGAAATCCCAAAATGGCTTATCTATGTTAATGGAATATTTTAAAGTTTGAAAAGGGAGACAAAACAGGGAGCGAAAAGCTAGTCCACGTCATCATATTTCTCATATGGCAGTAGTTTGGCAATAGCTAACATGTATAGAACACAAGTTATGGAATCTAGACCCTGCAACACCAAACCAGAATTGGGGAAACTATAATCTAGATTGCAAAACGAATATTAAAGACTATGGGAAGACACCAAATGATTTGCTTCTTTCAGTTCCAATACATTCAGTTATCTCTAGTGGCCTCCAATAGAGAACATGCATCCCCATGGTCAATACATAACTCATTTCTGTCACTCCTAGTCATTTTCTGCCAAATCTCAATTCGCTCCAGTGCATGCATCAGTGTAATTTTATTGCAAATAGCAATTTTTAATTGTTTAGTTCAAAAATATTTTAGTTTCATGCATAATGTGTGATAAGAACCACTATTTTTTATTAAGTCAAGTTTGAAGTATACATTACTATACTCCAACATTTTCTAGTTATGTTAATAAATTGTTTTGCAACTGGTATTGTAGAGTTAAGTCTCAGTCCCAGATGAATGAGAGCCTTTGCAACTCTGATAAATATGTAGTTTTTTGTATGTTTTGAGGGTTGAGTTTTTTTTAGAGGAAAATATCAATACAACAACTAGTTGGACCCATTCTGTACCTGCACTAAATCTCTCTACCTAGTGAAGATATTATTAATGATAGTGTGTTTGATTCCAAATTTGTATGTGTTTCTTATCTTGAATAAATCTGCGATTTATGAGAAGTACTTTTCTTTTCCTTCAATTGTTGTATAAATTTTCTTTATTAATATGCAACCTATGCTAACATCTATACTTTGTTGAATATTTTTTTCTTTTGCAACCTGTGGGAATGACTATGTTTTTGGTACAAGTTTAATGCTTGAAATTACATTTTAGGATTTAAAATTCTAGCAACAGATTGTTCATTGAATGGTTTGTTGTTTTTATTTGTTTCTTACCTTTACTATATCACTTGTCTGTCTTTAGTGTTCCATGAGTCGAGGAGGACTGATTCGAAAAGATCTTTTAATGACTATGGTTGAGTTATTAAGCATGTGTTGATTAACCAATTAGGAATCTTAATGAAAGAGGAAGAAGATATGAGAATATATCAAATCCAAATACACATGTGTAGATATGAAATAAAGCATAAACAACAACAAACCATAACACAAATGTGATAACAAAGTTTGACAATCTCGCCTACGTCTTTGGGCCTTGTCTTGGTGGGGTTTGCTTACTTATGTTAGAATATTTACAAGTACATCATGATAGTTCCAAAAGGTTACAAGACTGATCTGGTCGTTTTCTACCATATCTCATGAACCCATCAAAACTGACGACACCAAAATCAGATGAACGAGGCTCCTAGAAATGGCCCGCAAAGGTACACTCCTCAAGAGCTTCCCTACATAACAATGGCTTGTGGCTCAACAATATAGAATCATAGCCTTGTTTTGAACCTATTCTGATATCTCCATGGCCTCAAGAAGGCCTCGTTTATATAGGCCTGAAGCTGGTTATCATTTCCCCAACTTCCTCTCAAGATCTGGCCTAAAAAAGGGCCCAATATCCCCCAATATTGGCCAAAAATCTCTAATAGCAGGCCTAAAATAATTTAAAATACACTAACCCAAAGTTAGAAACCCAATTTTCATAAAATATTGGACTAATCCCTTTTTACTTGGTGCACTCCCCTTCTTATTAGTCACATGGCAATGTATATGGCCATGCGCCAGCCCAAAGGGCTAAGCGCTGGCCCTCTTCCCTACAAATGAAGGTCACATGCATCCATGTGGCCAAGCACCAGCTCCTAAGGGTTGTGCGCTTGCCCATATACCATACAAACTGGCCATATGGTGGATGGTCATAGGACCATGCCCAACTGAACTCCCTAACCGTTGGTCATATGGAATCCCCATGAGACCAGAGTCCAATCCCCAAGCTAACAACAAACCTGATGTTCCATAACCGTGTGGGATATGTATGGAACGCCATATAAACTTGGTGTGGGCATATGTTTACACATTTTCATGGGATGGATGTGCCATGTGTTAATAGGTGTGGGCTGAGTTTTATATGGAGTGGTCTGGTGGTCACCAAATTCGAGGGCTGGGAATTTTCCCCAGCCCTTTTCGCCTTCATTTAACATATCTTTTCACTTTAAATAAAATAATGTGGGAATGTTATAACAAGATACACCATGGCCCAATGGAAATTGGACCATCCCCAAGGCGTAGGCTCTACCAACAGGTCATGGGTTTGAATCCCATGAGTTCCAAAATATTTTGTTCAACCAACGAATGTTGGGGTGCCACATAGCAACCTACGTTTGGGCCATGTGGAAATATTTCATTGGATCGTGAGAAATCCACTTCTCACAATGGGATTCACCCATGTTTCAGCACCGTACTCTACCTAGTCAGCATACTTCCCAGTCAGCAACCACCACATCAGCACACCTATCTGCCACGTGTCCACTGATCATACCTGCCACTAGTACGAGTGTGCCACATGTCACCCTTTTAGTGGTGAGATGTGTCACCTCCTGGTTGGTCCATGTCAGCTGTACGAAACCTGATTCCAATTGTGCCTATGCCACGTTTCACGTTACCATGTCATCATAACGTCATGTTGACGTCAGTGTTGACTTTTTTACTATTGACCTGTTGACTTTTTTACTATTTGGCAAAACGATAAGAGTGTGATAACTCTCGCATATGAAATTTGTTTGAGGAAGTAAATATATGGTCGGAATCAGTGTGACGAGCCCTTCACAATGGAATTGGTTTCATCCGATTCTAATAACTTTCATTTTTTGAGCGTTTTTTAGCTTTGTCAGGCTCCTGGATTCGATTCTAGATCACACCTCCACACCAAAGAACCTTTTGGTCCCCAAAAGGTTACAAAAATGGACTTTGAGTGATTACATACTCATAAAGAGAAAAAAAAACATGATGTTGTACAAAAATGATGTTATAACAGATCATCATTCAACATGTGTGATTACATTAATGGAAGCAAAATACAATGAAGTTGAGACATCCACTTCTGGAAAAACCAAGTGGTTGGTTTCTTTCCTTCACAATGCTCCTCTTGCTTCACTGATCATATTTCTTCCTTCACGAGTAAATGGGAAATACTTTTGTCCTTCCTTGGATGAAGCTCTAGATTAAGCTTCCAACAACTAGCATTTTGATGTCCACTCTTGCTGCAATGAGTGCAGGGAGTTTTTTGCATCCACATTTGTTTACCGTTCTCTTTGTTCTATTATGGAGTTGAGACTTTATGTCGTGTTTTCTTCCTGGTTGACATAGGTTTTCTGTAGAAATTTTGTCTCTTCCAACACTTGGCAGCACAATCCTTGGGTGAATGACAATAAGTACATGGATAATGATTCCACAAGTTCTGGATTACTTGAGTATGCTTATTACAATCAAAAGAAGAATTTATAAAAACATGACCATGATGACTTCCATGCTAATATTCACTTTGATTTAGATATGAATTGCATTCACTACCACAATCATGGAGTGATACGGCATTACCTTTTGTGAAGTGTTCCTGCAATGTCTTAAGCTGGCCATTTGAAGCATTACTTGCTTTCGAAGTTTTGGAACCTATCTTGGATGACTCTCTAATGTCCCTTTTCCATATCCCAATCCTAAATATTGATTCCTTTCCATAACCTCAATGGGATTCACGATACCTTGACTTTTACATCAAAGGTCCTTTCCTACTTCATAACCCATCTTGGTTAATATTCTCAAACCTACACCTTTTGTATGTTTTTCAAATGCACCAAAATCAACTTGATGGGAACAAGGAAAGTTTGATGAATGACCTTCACTGCATACCTCAGAGACATTTTATGAAATAGATGTAGAAGGAACTTCCTTCAATCCTTCTTTGACTTTGTTGTTCTTTGAAGCTTTCACTTGAACCGAGCTCTTTCGTTCCAAGTAGTCCTTCATACAACACTTTCACCATCTCGGCCATGGGAAACACTAAATTTTGGAACTCCTTCTCATGTTGAGAAATTCCTCCCGTAGATTCCATTTTATCCCTTAAGATGAGCTCTTTCCTGGTTAACATGCAAAACTCAAATTCCAAATTTCAACTGGCTCTGAAACCACTTGATCCAAGAAGATATTTTAATGACTATGGTTGAGTTATTAAGCATGTGGTGATTAACCATTTAGGAATATTAATGAAAGAGGAATAATATATGAGACTATATCACAGCCAAATGAACATGTGTAGATCTGAAATAAAGAATAAACAACATCATACCATAAGACAAATGTGATAACGAAGTTCAAAAATCTCGCCTACGTCTTCTGGCCTTGTCTTTGTGGGATTTTCTTATTTTTGTTTGAATATTTAAAAGTACATAATGATAGTTCCAAAAGGTTACAATATTGATCTAGTCATTTTCTACCAGATCTCATGAACCCATCAAAGTTTACGACACCCAAATCGGATGAACGAGGCTCCTAGAAATAGCCCGCAAAGGTACGCTCCTCAATACCTTGCCTGCATAACAATGGAATTTGGCTCAACAATCTGGCATCATAACCTTGTTATGAACCTATTATGATCTCCCCATGGCCTCAAGAAGGTCTGGTTTATATAGGCTGAGGTTGGTTATCATTTTCCCAACTTCCTCCCAAGATCTACCATAAAAAAGGGCCTAATATCCCCCAATATTGGCCAAAAATCTCTAATAACAGGCCTAAAATCATTTAAAATCCACTAACCCAAAGTTAGAAACCCACTTTTCATAAAATATTGGGCTAACCCTTTTTACCTAGCATGCACCCCTTCTTCTCGGTCACATGGAAATGTATATGGCCAAGAACCAACCCAAAGGGTTGTGCGCTAGCCCTCTTCCCTACAATTGAAGGCCACATGCATCCATGTGGACAAGCGCCATCCATTAAGGATTGTACATTGTCCCATATCCGATACAAACTGGTCATATGGTGGATGTTCATAGGATCGTTCCCAACTAAACACCCTAACCGTTGGTCTCCAATCCGTGAACACTGGTCATATGGAATCCCCATGAGACCGAAGTCCAATCCCCGTGCTAACAACCAGCCCATTACTCCATAACTATGGGGGATATGTGTGGAACATTGTATATGTCAGGTATGCGTGCATGTTTACACATAGTGGTGGGATGGATGTGCCATGTGTTAACACTTGGGCATAGTTTTATATGGATTGGTTCGGTGGTTACCAAAGTCGAGGGTTGGGGCTTTGCCCCAACTCTTTCCACCTCCATTTAACATATCTTTTCACTTTAAATAAAATAATGTGGGAATGGTATAACAAGCTCCGTCATGGCCCAATGGAAATCAGACCTTCCCCAAGGCATAGGGTCTACAAACATGTCTTGGGTTCGAATCCCATGAGTTACAAAATATTTTTTTCAACCAACGAATGTTGGGGTGCCACATGGTAGCCCACGTCTTGGCCACGTGGCACCAGTTCATTGGCCCATAATAAATCTACTTGTCGCAATGTGATTCACCCATGTGTTAGCATCGTACTCTACCTAGTCAACATACTTTCCAGTTAGCAATCCCCATATCAACACACCTGTCTACCACGTGTCCACTGATCGTACCTGCCACATGTACGAGTTTGCCACGTATTACCCTTTCAGTGGTGACACATGTCACTTCATGGTTGGTCCATATCAGTTGTATGAAACCTATTTCCAAATATGCCTCTACCATGTGTCACGCTGCCATGTCATCATGATGATGTTAGCATGACATCATGATGACATCAACAATGACTTTTTCACTGTTGACTTTTTGTATGTTTGGAAAAAATATCAGAGTGTGATAACTCTCTCATACAGTGTCCATTTGAGGAAGTAAATATATGGTCAGAATCGGCGTGATGATATAGTCGCAATGGAATTGGTTTCATATGATTCTGATAACTTTCATTTTGATCCTTTTTTAGCTCGATCAGGCTCCTAGATTTGATTCTAGATCAAGGATCCTCATCCATGTCATTTTTAAAACCAAATATTGCTCACATATTTCTAAAACAACCCTCTAACTGACCCATAAATAAAAAAACCAACCATTCATAACTTGAGGTGGCCTAGTTCTTCCCTTTAGCAATTAGGTGTAGACTTTAGGACCAACATGTTCTGGCATCGTTGTTGGGGAGTAAAGTAATGAAATACATTTCCCTGGGAGAATGAAAATGATCATATTTGAACTTTGATAGTGAACAAAGATCTAACACATTCAGACTACCATCGTTCACCCGATGAATCCATTGATTTAACTTCAAAAAAGAAATATTGGCTCCTGGAAAAGGACTCAAGAAATCCAAATCTGAGCACACTAGAGCCACTAAGGCTCACCCTAACCCTGAGAATGAAACAATAGTATATGATCTAGAAAGACAACTAAGAAAATCCACCTTAGCTTATAGATATACTTCACCCCTCAAGGGTAAATCTACACCTCAAGAATCTATTATTTTTCATTGTCACAAGCAACTTGAATTTACTAGCCCTGAGAATAACAATTTTGAGGAACCTCGGACACCTTCAACTCCTACCTCCACTTCATCATATAGTCCAACATCCACCCCTATATCTCCAATCAATATTCATATTCCTATTTCCCAAACAATGGATGTTAATAGGATGGATGCCATAATTGCTTCCAAATATGCACCCTTAGTTCTACCTGTAGGCTCACATGCACTCCCAACCACATATTACATGAAATATTTACCCAGATATAATGAGGAAGGGTATGTCACAGTTGAGAAACATATGGTATCCTTCTATAGCTTTGTAGAAAACTTAAACATTGACAATGTAGATGTGTGGATGAGGTTGTTTGTACAAATACTTGATGGGGAGGTAAGAAAATGGTTCTGAGGCCTCCCTCCAACCTCCATTGCAGAAATTGATGTGTTATATGAGGCTTTCATAAAGAAATCGAGGGATAGAAGGGATTATCTTTATTACATCACTGATTTTGGGGCCCTTAAGAGAAAGAATGGTGAGTCTATTTTTGACTTCACTAAGAGATTTAATAATATGTATGGTAGGATCCCATATGAGATTAAACCAACTGAAGCCTCTACCAAGATCACCTATGCAATTTCATTTGATGCAGAATTATCTCTTCTGTTTAGGGAGAGAACATACACTACCTTTCTATCCATGCAAGAAGCAACCATTAACGTTTAATCTAACATCTTGGCATCATAATAGTTAAATACCATATCTAAAAAAGACATGAAGAAACAAAGAGAGGATTCCCCTGCCTCCTCTAACCCAACCACATATGATCCTAAAATTGATGAAATGAACAAAACTTTGAAGGATCTGACATCTGAAATAGCTAAGATGAAATGGGAATCTAAACAACCAAACAAATCTTTTCAAGGGGATGGAAAAAAAAATACCAACCAATTTAGAAGGCAGAATGATGCCCCTTTAATAATGTAGAGGGAGAGGAGGAATGTTGATGACTAAAGAGTAGTACCTCCTTTCCAAAAAAAACTTATTGAGCATATGGATGTAGATAGTGATGATGTGGATGATGCTACTGTACTTTTCAATGAAACCTATTTTCACACCAGTCACTTAACGCAACAATCTTATGAGGTAGCACATTTGTTAGATAAGTGTGATGCTGAGATAGGGGAAGATTGAGGTATTTAAGGCTAGACCCAAAATAAATATGACTCGAGGCCTAGAATAGGTGCTCCAAAATCCACCACCTATGATCACAACAAAAAAACAAAGGTTCCTTCCAAGACAAATCCAAGTAATGGTGCAGTGGATAATGTTAATGTTTAAGCCATTATTATAGTTCTTTGCATATTAGATAACAATAGCATAATACAAGATCACTGAGAAATACACAATCACAAGAGACACAACATATATCCTGGGAAACCCTCTAGGGGAAGAAAACCCAACAAAACTTCCTTAATATAAATAGCCAATACAATGCCAAGAGATCTCTTAAACCAATGCAGAAGATCCTCTCCCAGATATGTGCCACTCTCTCCCCTTCTTCTCTAAATGCAGATCCAAAACTTGTCCTCACAAAATGAGCAAGTGAGTTGTGTGTCTAAGTGAGGCGCTAGCCTCCTTATTTATATTCGACTGGCACGTGTGAAGTGTCTCTTCACTGGTAGGGATGACTTCTCCCATTGGGTGGTTATAACCACCTTAATTATATTCTGGGGCCTATTAAATATATGTTGGGGCCGACTTCTTATTCTTCCTATTATAATTATCATTTGACCAATCCGCAAAAGGGGATTTGGTCCTATTACAATAGTCGACATGATCAATCTGCAATGGGGATTGATCGAATGAATAATATATCAAATAATAATAAGAATACTCTTTGCAGTTACATTATTTCAACACTCCCCCTTAACAAGAAGGGTATTCTTCAACAACATCATGTGAGAGAGAGAGGACAACATCATAAACAACATCAAATGGGTGAGAGGACAACATCATCAATATCATCTTGGAACATTGACTGGTGTATCTATAAATCATCAAAGTTTTCTTCATCGACAACATCATCATTCTCAAAGGAATGCCATCATCATCTGCATCAATATGTATTAGTATAAAAACGGATACATCATCATCATCACAGCACAAGGCTATCTCATCATAATACAAGACTGGCTTTACGTCACAACTGTCAAGCTGGAAGCTCAGTACTTGTATCATCTCAATGTCTTGCTTTACGTCGCAACACTCAGGATGGAAGAAATATACTAGACTGGATTTACGTCACAACTATCAAGATGGAAGCACAGTACTAGTCTCATCTCATCATCTTTCTTTATGTCACAACACTCAAACTAGAAGAAATATACTTGTTCTGCTTTATGTCACAACCATCAAGTTGGAAGAAGGATACTAGAATGGATTTAAGTCACAACCATCCAGCTAGAAGCTCAGTGCTAGTCTCATCATATTATCTTGATTTACGTCACAACCATCAGGTCAAAAGAAAGGTACACATCCTACTTTACGTCAAAACCATCAGGTTGGAAGCATGGAACTAGACTTGCTTTACATCGCAACTATATAGCTAGAATCATAGTACTAGTCACACATCATCTTGCTTTACGTCACAACCATTAGGTCGGAAACAAGGTACTCATCCTTATTTACGTCACAACCATCAGATCGAAAGTAGGATACTAGATTGGATTTACATCACAACTATCCAGCTAGAATCACAGTGCTAGTCATATCACGTCATCTTGTTTTACATCACAACCATCAGGTCAGAAGCAAGAGATTTTTTATCACAACATCTACTCCCCCTTTCGAGGAGGGTCCTTTCAGACTATACCAAGATTATCTCAAGAGTACTCAAACTTTATACGAGATAGTGGCTTGGTCAATGCGTCAGCAACCCGTTCATCCATGCTAATGTACTGGAGCTTTAAGGCTCCTCTCTGCACCATGTCACAGATGTAATGATAATGGATCTCTATGTGCTTCGACCTGTCGTGTAATACATGATTCTCTGTCATCTTTATGCAACTCTAGTTGTCACATAGAATCAAGTTTTCTCTCATCTCTAAGTCAAATAGGTCGGTCAAAAAATTTTGAAGCCATATAGCTTTGCAACTGGTAGAACATGCAACAATGTATTCTGCTTCCACTGTGCTGAGAACAATACTAGATTTCTTCCTACTCTGCCACGAGATCATAGCTGATCCCAAACTAAAACAACATCCTGGAGTGCTTTTTCTGTTAGAAACACTTCCTTCCCAATTTGCATCAGTATATCCACTCAATGTGAAATCATGATCTCCATCATAGCTGAGACCATAATCTATTGTACCTTTAAGGTACATCATCACATGTTTTGCAGCCACTAGGTGAACATGTCTAGGTTCTACTAGAAACTAACTCAAGGTGTTCATGGCAAAAAAAAAATTTGGTCTGGTGTTTCTCAGGTACATCAGCGATCGAATAATTTGTATGTACAATGTGGTATCAGTCAACTCTGATGAAGTATCGACCAATAGTTCAGCTTCACTTCCATGGGTGTATTCATGGGCTTGCATTCCAACATGTTGAATCTCTTCAAGATTTCAACCATGTACTTCCCTTGGTTAAGGAATATCCTCTCAAGACTCTGCCATACCTCAAGACCTAAGAAATAATGCATTAGGCCAAGGTCTTTCATTTCAAATTCTGAGGCAAGTCTCCTTTTACATTCAGTGATGAGCTTTTCTTCTCTAGTTAATAATAAGTCATCCACATATAGCAGTAATATTACTGGCTCATTTTTCATGATTTTGAAGTAGAGGTTAGAGTCTGCTTTACTCTTGGTAAAGCCTAATCTCGTCAAGAAACTGTCTATATGGACATACCAAGCTCTAGGATCTTGCTTCAATCTGTATAAGCCATTCTTCAATCTGCAGACATGAGACTTCCTGTCTTCAACCTCAAATCCTTGAGTTTGCTCTATATACACTTCCTCTTCGATGACACCATTTAGGAAAGTTGTCTTCACATCCATATGGTGCAACTTCCACTTCATCTTAGCTGCAAGAGATATGATGGTTCTGATCGAAGTGTATCTAGCCACAGGAGCGAATGTCTCTTCATAGTCAATGCCTTCCTTCTGGGAAAATCCATGAGCGAGAAATATTTCTTTATACTTCTCAATACTTCCATCAGCAACATGTTTTATTTTGATGAGCCATCTGGAGGATACCACATCTTTGTTCTTCGGTCTGGGAACTATTTCCCATACTTCGTTCTTCATTATGGATTGGTATTCCTCTGTCATGGCATCTGCCCATTCTTTCCTTTGAATGGATTCTTCAAAGCAAGTAGGATCCTCTTCTAGGATATCGCACACCAAAGTCGTATAACTAGAGAATGGCTTTGGTATTTTCACCTGTCTCGTAGTTCCTTGGGGAACACCGTACTTCTCTCCATGTTGAATGAGCTCTCTAGCCCAAGCTGGATTTATTTTATGGAGGATCATCATCTAAGCTGGTTCTTGCACTTTTACTATATCACGGTCTTCTAGAATTTCCTCATCAGGGGAAATTACGACTTCCCTCACTAGTTCTGCAACTCTGGGAACCTCCCTCATTGCAGTACTGGGGATTACGGGTTCCTCTTCATATACTTCTTCAGGCTGACATAGTTTAGATTTCTTGAGCGTTGCATATTCATCAAAGGCCACATCCCTATTGATCTCAATGTGATGTTGACCTGGTATATATATTCATAAGGCCTTGGAGACCTCATAGTATCCCACAAATATTCCCTTCTTTCCTGAAGGGTACAACTTTTTTCTCTTTTCTATAGGTATATGAATAAACACTGGAAAACCAAATATTTTGAGATGGCTTACCTCTGGCTTCTTTCTGGTGAACATCTCTTATGGTGTCTTGAGCCCAAGTGCACTATGGGACAATCGGTTCTACACATATACAGCTGCCATTGTTGCTTCTGCCCATAAGCACATAGGAAGATATTGATAATGGATCATAGTCTTCACAACTTCCAGTATGGTTCTGTTCTTTCATTCAACTAAACCGTTTTGTTTTGGATTATAGGGAGTAGTGAGTTCCCTCTTGATCCCAGCATCTTTGCAGAAGTTCACAAAATCTTTTGAGATATATTCTCCTCCATTATCTAACCTGAGTATCTTAATATTCCTTTCAGAAAGGTTCTCTATCAAGGCTTTGAATTGCTTGAACTTGTTGAACACTTCATCTTTAGTTTTCAAGAAATATATCTAAGTTTTACGAGAGTAATCATCAATGAATGATACATAATATGCATACCTGCTAATGGAGGATGTTTTCATTGGGCCACATACATCTGAATGAATCAGTTCTAGGACTCCTTTTGTCTTGTTGTCCCTCTTCGGAAATGGGTTCTTGATGTTCTTCCCTTGTGCACATCCATTGCTTACACCTTTATGGTCACCTTTGAGTTCTGGTAAACCTGTGACCGCTTTGCATATGTATGGTAGTGATTTGTAGTTGATGTGGGCTAACCTTCAATGCCAAAGTTCACATGAATTTTCAATGGCGTGGGTCATGGCAGCCTCTGAGTGACCCTTTAGTTTATACAAGCCATTTTCTTCACTTCCAATGATAATTGTTTCATTTAAGGTTTCTCCTTTAACACACATAAGAACTTCTCCATTTATAAAGGAAACTCTGAAGCCTTTCTTTTCTAAAGATGAAATGGAGAGTAGGTTCTTCTTCAAGCCTGGTACATATAGTACATCCTTCATTTTTAGTGAATTCCCTAAATTCAGTTTGTGGTTTGATTCTCCCACTCCCTTGATGGGATATTTGTAATCATCTCCAAGTGTCACTTTCTGAGAAAAATTATTTTCTGAGATACAAGAGAGAATGTTTCTTTGTCCCGTCATGAGCTTGGATGCACCACTATCAATGAGCGAAGTGTCCTCTCCGGGTGTCACATATCCTGAGAGGGTTGAGATCAAGACATGGTCTTTGATATTCTCTCTTATCATCTTTGTGGGTGGCTATTCATATTCGACTACATGGGCATGGAGCCTCTTATGTTTTCTCTTGTATTCTTCTCATCTGGCAAGACAAAACTTCACAATGTGTCTCATCTTGTCACAATGATATCATTGTACAGATGAGTAGTCCCTTTCCTTTCGTTGTCCTTTCTTTTGAAATCTCCTTGGATGAGATTCTTAATGATTGAATTTGTTTGACTGCTGAGGCTCTTTATGAGTCTCCTTCTAGAAGTAGGGTTTCTTCCTTCCTCCTTTGGTGTGATTAGCTAGGGCTTGATCATCATCTCTTGCTAGTAATGATTCACGGTTCGCTACTCTTGTTTCTTCTTGGATGCATTCTTCCCATAGACTATCAAACTTTAGTTTCTTCGTTCTGGCACATATCATTTGGATGAATGCATCCCAAGGTCTTGTGATACCAGTTAGGGCCATCATTATGAGTTCATCTTCATCTATGGTATCTCCAATAGCTTTTAGATTTTCTTTGAATTCTGATATTCTGGAGAAGTATTCCTGAACTGTTTCTCCTTTCTTCATCCTTGTATTCTTCAATTGAGTTCTTAGATTCATCTTTTGGTTTATGTTGTTTCCTTCATATAGTCTAGTCAAGGCATCAAACATTTATTTCGAGGTCTTTTTGGATGACACATAAGGAATCAGGTGGTCTTTGATTGAATCTGCAATGATTCTTTTGGCCCTGATTGTGTCCTTTTGATGCTTTTCCTTTTTTGCAGCATCGATGGGTTCTGGTACTTCTTATTTGATGAATCTTGATAGGTAATTCTATTAAAGAATGAGGCCAATCCTATACTTCCAGGAATGGAATTTTTCCACTCCTTCTAGCTTGTCAAAAAGCTTAACACTTGTAGACATCTCTACCTGGAGCTAGGAAAATGACCGAAAAATGAAAGTGCTCAAAATCAAAATCTGAACTTACCAGGAGGTGTGCTTGGCTGAGGCGAGTAGCCTGGTGTGTTTGGATTTGAGAAAATCCAACTTTTTCTCCTCCAAATTTGATCTACGGATTTTTGTACTGGTGCTTCTGGTACCTCTGGTACTCCGGTACTTTTGGTACTTTTGTTACACTGGTTTTCTAGTACTTCTGGTACTTTGTGAAACTAGGGTTTCACTTTCCGAGAGATCCAACCACTGAAAATGTGTGCTGAGAGTGCCAAAGTGATCCTTAGGGGAGGGTACACTTTTCTAGATTGTTTTGGGGCTGAAAAGATTCACCATCAAAAAGCCCTAATTTTCATGTACGACAACAATGACGTTTTTCACTCTTGTGAAAGATGCTTCCTTCAGCTTGGCTCTGATACCATGTTAATGTTTAAGCCATTATTATAGTTATTTTCATATTAGATAACAATAGCATAATACAATATCACTAAGAAATACACAATCACAAGAGACACATCATTTATCCTGGGAAACCCTCTAGGGGAAGAAAACCCAGCAAAACTTCCATAATATAGATAGCCAATACAATGCCAAGAAATCTCTTAAACCAATGCATAAGATCCTCTCCTAGATATGTGCCACTCTCTCTCCTTCTTCTCTAACTATAGATCCAAAACTTGTCTTCACAAAATGAGCAAGTGAGTTGTGTGTCTAAGTGAGGTGCTAGCCTCCTTATTTATATTAGACTGGCACGTGTGAAGTGTCTCTTCACTGGTAGGGTGGAATTATCCAACTGGGTGGTTATAACCACCTTAATTATATTATGGGGCCTCCTAAATATCTGTTGGGGTTGAATTCTTATTCTTCCTATTATAATTATCATTTGACCAATCCGCAAAAGGGGATTTGGTCCTATTACAATAACTAACATGATCAATCCACAATGGGGATTGATCCGATGAATAATATATCAAATAATAATAAGAATTATCTTTGCAGTTACATTATTTCAACAGATAAAGATCACCAACCTCCTCCATTTAAGCCTGATGTACCTGAAGTAAAGGAATTTGATAGGCCACAAGAATATTTCATCCTAAAACATGAGTCGAGCAAGATCAATATCCATGTACCTCTGTTGGACTTGTTGAAAAATGAGCCTTTCAAAGAATCCATTATGAAGGTTCTTCTAATGTAATTAGTCAGCAAGATGAGAACCCAACCATTACTGTGGGACCACACATTGAGGTTGGATATGATGCTTCTCCACCATTATACATATCTCTAAATGTCCATGACAAGATCCTACATAACTATCTCATGGACTCAGGTGCCTCACACAATGTCATGCCTAAAATTGTTATGGAGGAACTTGGTCTAGATATCACCAAACCCTAACAAGACCTTTACTCCTTTGACTCCAAAAAATTCAAATGTTTGGTATTAATAAAATATATGGTGGTTTCTTTGGCACAGTTACCCATGAAAAGTGTAGTGATGTACATAATTGTGGTTGAAATTCCCCAGAAGTTCGGTATGCTTTTGTCCAGGACATGGGACAAGAAGTTTGGGGCATCATTACAAATGGACCTCACATATGCCACCATCCTTATTTTCTAAGGAGAGCATACGAAGCTATACAGAGAGGTCAGATTGGCCTATATTGTCAACAACCATCATAATCCAAGAAATCACCCAATTTATGTTGTTGAGGATGCGATTGGCTCATCTGTTTTTCATCTAAATGGTGAGGAACCAGAAATTATAGTCACCAAATGCAAAAATCATCCTTTGACAGATCAACAAAACAAAGTGTGGAAGATGTGTTTCAATGGCTCTTCATCAAAAGAAGGTTATGGGGTTGGTGTAGTCCTCATTTCCCCTTCATAGGAGGTTATAACACTCTCTTAAGGTTGTACAGATACTGAGTATCGACTCATAACTGAATGTAATTTCCATTCAATGTAATAGTCCTTAGTAGATGAATATATTAACTATGATATGATTGTGCTAAGGTAGTATAGAGGGAAGGCTAGAGAAGCCTCTCCATGTATAAATATATCTATTTTATGACCAAATGAGGCTATTGAATGTTATTTTTATTGTTGTTGAAAGATATTTTGAAGCTTATGAAGAGTTGCAGAGAGTTGCATGAGTCCATGTACATATTTTACAGAATGAATACAAGTAGAGAGTTTTTATTCCAAATGTACAAAGTTTTGTTCATCTGGATTATTTTGGTACATGTAATGTTTCTTTATGTTATTTTTGTTTTATCTGTTTATGTGTCTTTTATGCATGGATAATGCTTTTCATGGTTAAGTGTGAAAACCTTTAATGTCTTTATAAGTTTCAAGTGTTTCTCTTTTGAGATTCCTAGTGCAAGGAGTGCATAGGCCAAGTTGATATAGACTCATCAGATCAGAAGAGATAATGTGAATTTACAGTTGAAGTGAAAGGATTTCACATTTCCTCAGTGGAGATAAAATACTAGAGAAGACCTATGCAAGGACTGTGTCAGGAAAACACTTTGTTTAAGTGTTGAAGAAGTTTCATAGGAGACGAGCGCAAGGAGTGCGTAAGGGAGATTTTTTCAAAAATCTCCAAGTCCAAAAATTATCAGAAGTTAAAGGCTTCAAGGAGTGCGCCAGAGGTCTGAAATACCTCAAGGACTTAAAGATCAGGAAGGATAGCATTGAAATCCTTAAGGAGGAGAAGATTCATTGTTTTAAGAGTCGAATGGTTGAGATCTATTTGGGAGGATCTAGGATCTTTCATCACCCTTAGATGTGGAGAAGTAGTGTGGGGTTTAACCCTGTCACTTTTTGAGACTTTGTTTGTTCAAAAAAAGTCGTGGATCAAGTTCAAAGGAGGAGTTATCGAAGGGTGGAAATCAAAGGTCGATATCCATTCGAAAGTTTGTAGGAGATATGATAGTCATCAGATCAAAAGGACTTGCACCAGAGTTAATTAGTGAAGTCCCTTATAATTTACACATTTGGGTGATTTGTAGGGCAGAGGCATCAGGACTCTCGAAGTCCCGAAGGTCAGAGTTGATCGTGGTCATCCAAATTCCTAAGACATGTTTCAGTATATTGTATAATCCAGTGGAATAGGACTCCGAAGGAAGTTAGAAGTGGATATTATAGAGTGGAGGACTCCAGAATTCACGAAGCCCCGCAAATCATTAGGTTCATACATTATTGAGAACAGACGTCAGAAGATCAAGAGGTCTGAAGGATAGATACTCTGGGAGAATAGAGAGAAAAGGAGCTTTATTTCTCAAGAGTCCCAAAGTACGAAGTTTATCAGGAACATTGATTAGAGGAAGGACACACAACATTAGATATGAAAGTCTAGAGGTTTGACACTCTAGAGGAAATATAGTGCAATTCTATGAGGACTCACAAAGGCCTGAAGGCCAGAGTTAATCCCAGTTGTTTGTTGGAGATGGACGCGTGGAAATAGATCCTATAGTTTGTGTATGTGACACTTGAGAGAAATTTAATCTTCGTGCAAAAAAGAACAAAATCCACGGAGTCCCAAAATCATCTTGGATGTCGATCAGGAAGGGGACACATGGAGGAACGAGAAACCTTTCAACTTTTCAACATCGAGAGATATGATAGGTTGTATCATGTGGAAGATCAAAATAAATCGTCGAAGCCTGCAGAGAAGGAATATGGACCATCCATCCATCTGTTCTTGAGAGCCATCGATCCAATACAAGGGTGTATTATTCAATTCCAAGATCCAGGATATTTGTGAAAAGGCATTGTGGATAAATCATCGAAGCCTGGAGCGAGAAAGAGGTGGAGAGTTATTGATTCAGTGGTGAAATAGGAGCCATTACATCTTCTCTTTTTCAACACCCGACAATTTGCAAATGTTGTGCGTGTGTTGGTGTAGCCAAAAATTGTCGAAGCCTGAAACAATGAATGTTGATATGTCGATATTGGTTCTCGTTGAAGATCATTGATATTGCCACTTAGTGTTCGACAGTTTGTGGATTTTGCATTGAGAGATATACAAGGGATATAAAGTCCCGAACTCTCGAAACTTTAGAGGATTGAAGGTTTGTCCCACTGTTTTCTCCCTCAGTCTCTGGGGAGGCTTTGCCAATGCTCGAGGACTCACAAAGAAGATAATTTTCATTCAAAAATTGGGTTACGGACAATGTATTGAAATTTTGGTCTCATAGGGATCCCATGAGATAATTTCAGCTACCAACTAGAATGATCCTAGACCAGGAGGTCACGTCGACACTGGGACAGGGTGGGGTCTTCATCACTCATGCTTGTTCCCCTTGTCTTCATGAAAGTTCCTTTCCTTTTAATTGTTGTGTCTAATTGTTTCCATCAATTCAAAATAGGGATATTGTTGAAAGCTTAATTAAATGTTGAAACATTAATTATTGCAGGGATTAATTAATTTTTGAAAAAGATTAATTGTTGAAAGTTTAGTTGTTAGAATATTGGTTTTCATTGATGTCCACCGTTCAACACATTGCATTTCAAAGTAACGTATATGTAAACAAAATATAACAAGATGCATGTCAGTTGTAGGTAAAAGTAACTCTAAATAGAAGATAACAAGTTGCATGTGAGTTGCATGTCATCATGAGTTGCATGGAAGTTGTATGCCATCATTATATCCTCATTAAAATAAATAAATATTCAATTGAAAAATCACTTATGTATATCACCCTAACACACATAGGAATACATACCTTCAACTTGTAACTGACTTGATTTTTATATCCTTCGCCTTCACAAATTTTTCCTCACAAGTTCATGACTTTATGCACTGTTTTCTCATGGGTATCTATGATTTTCCTCATTGTATCCCACTAATGTGTTTGTATTTCCTCCTAAAACCCATGGATATAATCAAGTAATCCTTGTATAAAACCTCTTATCCATACTCTGGGATCCTGCAAATTTCTTACTTCACTGGACTTCTCTGCCTTCAACTCACTACGTTAAATATCCAACATGCATTCTCAGAAGTGATACACGAAAGTGATTTTCCAATTGACTCTTTTATATGTATTAGTGAGGATCTCATGATGACATGAAATTCACATGCAACTTGTTATATTCTTTTTACAGTTACCTTGAAATGCAACTGACATGCAAATTTTTATCTTTTGTTTACATCTAGTTTACTTCGACATGAAACTTGTTGAAGGGTTGACATCAATGAAAACCAATCTTCCAACAGCTAAAATTTCGACAATTAATTAATCCCTACAATAATTAATCTTTAAAAATTTAATTAATCTTTCAACCGTCTCCCCATTTGGCATTGATGGAAACACTTAGAAACAACATTGGAAGCACTCATGCTCATGTTGGATCCCCTTATCTTCATGCCTCTTATCTTTATTTCCATACCTCTATTTTTCTCTCCCCCTTTCACATAAATGGAAAATGATGACTTCTCCTTGGGGTTTCTCCCCCTGTTTGTAAGCCTTTGATCTCTATTGATGTTTCTATTCATGGTGTTTACTCATGTAAATCTCTGATAAAAATAATTCAAAAGTCATTCATGTATTTCAAAAAGAATTCACTATGGGGCTGAAACTACTCCAAGTTTCTGTCAAATATACTCAAAAGGCTCCCTCATAAAAGGTTTGGTGAAGATATTTGCAATATGACCTTTTGTCCCAACATAGTCTAACTTTATTTTCTTCTCTATAACATGTTCCCATAGAAAGTGAAACTTGATCAAAATGTGTTTCATATCGGAATGGATCACTATATTCTTAGAGATACTTATAGCACTAGTGTTTTCACAGAATATCGGAATAGGCTCATAATATTCCACCTGTATGTCTTGCAAAGTTTATTTCATACAAATAACATGTGTACAACATGTTGTTTCTACAATATACTCTTCTTCTATTCTGGACAATGATACTGAATACTATTTCTTTCTCAACCAGGATACCAGACAATTACCCAAGTAAAAGGCTTCTCCACATGTACTTCTTTTGTCATCAACACTTCCTTCCCAATCCACATCTGTGTATGCAACTAGAGATAGATCATTCCCTTTTGGATACCATAATCCATAGTCTTATATTCCTTTGATATATTTGGATATTCTCTTTACTTCCATAACATGTGTTTCCTTCGGTGTTTCTTGAAATATTTCAACCTATCCAACTGCTTGCATAAAATACAATCTTGATGCGGTCACATAGAGTAAAATTCCAATCATCGATATGTACAGTCTTTGATCTACATTCTTGGATATATTATCTTTTTTCAATTTTCAACTGGTATGCATGGGAGTACTCACAGGCTTTCAATCTACCATTCCAAATGTATTTATCATTTATCTGATATACTTGGTCTAGGAGATGAAAATACCTATATTTATCTCCATATGCGGAGTCCCAAAAAGAAATATAACTCACCAAGTAATGAAATTTTGAATTCATTATGCATGTATTTAGAAAATTTCTTACTCATCCTATCATCATTATTTCCAAAAATAATGTCATCAACATAAACTTCAATTATCAACAAATTCTTTTGATTTACCTTTATGTAGATATTGTTGTATTAATTTCCTCTCTTGAACCCTTGTTTTTGTATATTCTTATCCAACATTTAATACCATTCTCTGGGGGTTTGTTTGATTCCATATAGGGCCTTCCTCAATATGCAAGCATAATCTTCCTTTTATGACAGTATAAATACTTCTTGTTGTTCGATGTAGACTTTTTATTCTAGTTCACCATTTAGGAAGGATGATTTTACATCCATTTGATATAATTTGATTTTATTCGAACATGCATAAGACAAGATCAATATGACTACTTCCATTCTAGAAATTGGGGAATATTTTTCTTCAAAATCTATTACTTCAACTTGATAATATCCCTTGCATACTAACCTTTATTTATCCTTGGTTACCTGTCCATTCTCGTTCAACTTGTTTTTGAATACCCATTTTGCGCTAATCAAATTCTTATCCTTAGGCCTTGGAACAAGTTCTCATGTTTCATTCTTTTCTATATGAACCATTTGTTCTTCCATATATTTGATCTAGTGTTCATTAGTGTTGGCTTCTTCATAAATTTTAGGTTCAATTGTGGACAATAATTCTAATTGTCATTTTTATGGTGAGCATAATTTCCTCAAGGTTTCAACTCCCGCATATTTATTCCCAATGACTTGTTCTGATGGGTGATTTTTCTGCACTTGTCGGCTAGGAGTTTTGGGAAATATATGAAGATTTTTATGGTCTTCTTCCTCTTTCTCTTCTTCTGGCTTCTCTTCTTCTTCTTCCACTTATGCTTCTTCTACTTCTTCCTTCAAATCCTCTTCTTCTACTTGTTCTGTTAAGCTTTTTCTTTCTTCTTTGGACTTACTTCAAATCCTCATCAATTTTTACGTTGATGATTTCCATTATTCTGTTAAGTCTCATATTGAAACACTTGTATGCCTTGGTTTTTCTTGATTACCTGAAAAATATGCCTTTTTTAACTCGGGATTCAAATTTTCCAATCCTTCCATCTTCTCTTTTGATGTAGCGCTTTCTTTCAAACACTCTAAAATGATTCACATTTGTCGATTTTCCTTTCCATAGCTCGTAGGTTGTCTTATCATTGTTACTTGTGAGCATTCCTTTGTTTAATATACGGAGTGCTATATGTACTTCCTATGTCCAAAAGATGCCACCTAACTTGGAATGTTTCAACAGGGATTTGGCCATCTCCTATGTTTTCTTGTTCTTTCTTTCAACAAATTCATTTTGTTGAGGTGTCTTGGCTGCTCAGAATTTCCTTTTTATCCCATGTTGTCAACAAAAATCCATGAATTATTTCGATGTAAACTCTTCGCCATTGTCTAATCTCAAATATTTTATTTTCAAGTCCATCTCTACTTCAACCATCTTTTTTTATATATTGAAGTGCTCGAATGCCTATGACTTCTTCTTGATAAAGAAAACTATAGTCACTCTTGTGTAGTCATCAATCAATACCATGAAGTATTGTTCACCATTTAATTTGTTTTTTCTCGTTAGTCCACATATATTGATATCAACACTATCAAATGTTTTTGTAGTTGATTAATATAACCTCTCAATAACTATCTGATTACTTATGGTATTCACTTCCTGAATCAAATCACGGATCTAGTTCCTTAGAGCCAAAGTGCATAATGTTTCTTTATTTTTGGCTAACCTCTGTATCCACTCAGCCAAAAAATTCATGAAATCAACAAAGAAAATCTCATGTAAATCTATAAAAACATACCTTTGTAACTATTTCTCTGAGCTGACCCATGGGTTTTTATTTTGATCTCTGGAAAAATTATGTTCCTTTGTCTCTAGCCATTTTCCAATATCTTCCTTATTCTTTCCCCACATTCCCTTCAGTTGCAGATCCCAATCCTGGAAACACAACTATTTGTTGGTATGTAATTGGTAGGCCAATAGTTCAACATTAATTCACAAACAAAAATCCTAGATACTGGCCCATTCGATATCACCAGGTTTTTTTAGTTATGGATGAATTTGAGGCATTCATTCTAACCATTCTACTTAAAATTCCTTCATTATACAATACATCATGTGAACAAAATCATTTGAACAAGTAACATAACCATAATATTCATTCACACATTATGTGTTCCTAATAAATAGAACAATACAAAAACATGTCATAGCATAACAAAGAGACACGATAGTTTAATGTGGTTCACCCAATATGAGCTACATCCACAATGACAAGCTTCTTATATTATTATTCAGAGTCATCCCTTACAAAAGGTGTGCACTTCCCTCATAGATGATATCTCATATATACCCAAAAAATCCCTTGTCGTTCACACATACAGTGCACATTTAGCTCTCAACTCATACAAAGCTTGTCTACTCGTGACTAACTCCTCTAATACAAAAAAACTAACATATTTATTCATTTATAGTAGGTATTATCCCAATACAAAGGACCAAAATTCCTAATGACTTCTAAATAACTTCCTCCTTTCGAACGCATTGATCCTTAAAATGCAACAATTGACTTTCATTCCTTTTCACATGTTGCACGCAATCCAAAACTAGTTCTAAAATGCTTGTCCCAACACCCTTCTTTTTTAATACTCCTAATTACATATAGTAAAGTTACATTAATTTCCAAAACAATCTCCTATTTGGCATTCCATGTGTTGATTTATGATACAACATGGTTTTAGGATTTTTGGATCCTAATTTAGTGGAGTAATACCATTAAGGAAGGAAAGATAATTAAAAGGAAAAACATGAAAATAATACAATGATAAAATAGTGGGGAAAGATAGGAAAGAGTAAAAGAAAATTCAATTTGAGAAAAATCCAATAGAGAACTGCGACACAATAGAAAAAAGAAATATTTAAAAAAAAATAGAAAGATGGAAAAAATAAAGATCACTCGGGAAGACTACTAACAAATATAACGACTAAAATTAATGAAATAAAAATTTAGAAAAATATTTTATCAAAAGATTATAAATACTAAAAACACATGTTTTAGTTTTCTTGGTAGTGGAAAGGAAAGGTAAGAGAAAAAAATGAAATATGATTCTTATTGCATTTCCTTTAAAGTTTGGAAAGATTACAAAATGCTAAGAACAACATTTTCCATTCACATTGTATATTAATCCACAATGTGTATTTGAATGTCCATCTAGACTAACATGAAAGTGTGTTTCTTAAACAATAAGTGAAAACAAGAAAAATTAGGCCAAGAAAAGGAAATTGAGCTCGATTATGACCTCATTACTTTTTCAAAATTCAATTCATCAACCATATATCTGAATTAGTATTGAACCCTTGTCCACATTTCCATTTAACATTTATGCTTTCTAGATGCCCTCAAGTTAATCTTCTTCATTGCTTGATATTTTCAAATAGCTACTTACTATGCTAAGTGAAAGAACATTATTTTTAAATTATGAATGATAAAAGCATCAAGAAATACATCCCAATCCAAGTTTCTCATCTATGGTATTCTTTCTGCAAGATAAACTCACACCCTCATTTTTTATCAAAACAATATGTCTACGAGTTCCATCCCTACCACATATTAAACCTATGGTTTCATGTACTCATATTCTTGGTAGAGTATTAAGTCATTGGACAATGATATTCAATCTCTTAAATAATATCATCCCCTCCTGTGTATTGACCAACACAACCACTATTATCCATAAGCTCAAATCCATGAAGAAGCATCAGATATTGATTTTCAATATTCTGAGGATCTTTAATGTGTGCATTTGTCATGTGACATAGTACTTCACTTATTCCACTCCATGTTGACTAGAGCCACATGCTATAGTTTTATTATAACCAAATGTATTATCACAAAGCGTAAGAGACTGTTCATGCAACCCTGTGAAAAAGCACATGCTTGAAATGCAACTAGTACCACATTTTCAGTTCTAAAGATGTAAACATATTACCACCCACCACAAAAACTTTCTCACTTCGAAAAACCAAATAATTTGGTTGAATGTGAATTTTCATTGATGCAAAACAACCTGATTAAAGAGGAATGTCAACACCCACAAGGATATCAATTTCCATATTCCTCCATACTAGTTCCTTCAAAGTCAAAAAAATATATTGTACATTATCTTTGTCCATAGTAATCTTAAAATGTATTATATACTAACTATCCATGTAGTATTCCACCACTAATGTATAAGCGATCCATGCTTTCTGGTTTTGATCGTTTTCTACAACTTGAGTGGAAATTGAATTTAGAAATTCCCTCATAGTCGCCTTTGTATTTGTCTACACATGCATCATGTAACACACCCACTACAGCATAATAAAATTTTTGCCTTTTCTTGAGGGACAGAATCCCTGAAGTCCTACGAGGGCTTAGTGAAGGCTATCTCTTTCCTTTTTCCACCTCCATGTGATCGTCGGTTATGACCACCGACCAAACAACTAGGCGCCTTTTCGCATTTCACAACTCAGGGATATAAGCGAGTTGAGTCTTTCGACTCTGCAAACCTTGAAATACCTAAATTTCGAACCCCGAAAGGGCTAGCGAGTGACAAGCTCCCTGCTTGGGTCTTGTCCACATGACCATGTTCTGTGACCACGCGCTAAATTGACAAGGCACTTACCGTCTTTTCGCGATTCGGGGAATCACGATGCGATATCTCTTTCTCTCCCTTTCGAATCCCCGAAACTCTGTAATCTCCGAAGTTCCCCTCCAAAGGGAGATCAACGGCTATAAGCCTCCCCTGATCCGACGGTCCTGGATGAATCGAGATTTTAGAAATCGAGAGTTTGAAATGCAAGAGAGTCAAGTATTTTGACTCTTCAAACCCCGAAACCCGATACTCGAGTTCTTGTATCAGATCCAACAACTCTCAATGTCTTGGATCCAATGTTTCAGATATTTTTAGAGTTTCGTGAACCATGAGTTCACAATGCAATGACTCCAAAACTCTTATCACTCCAATCCCTGAATCCTGATATGGGGATTCGTGTAAGAGATCAATGATCCTTGAGGATTTGGATCCAATGGTCCATGGGACTTCGGATCTTTCCCCGAACTTTGATCGCTCACCATGCGTCTCCTTCGATGGACGATATAGATCCTTTCGGGACTCCTCCTTTCTGCAACAGAGCGCATCGGGGTTTTGGGTACCTGGATTTTGCGACTTGCGAAGACAAGGGTTCTTTCCCTTTGGTCTCTCAGGTGCCGAAACACCGACCAACAACCATGTGTCCTCTACAAATGGATGGTCCAGGTAACTTCCATGGATCTTGGAATCTACGGTCCCGATTCCTCCGCTACTCACAAAGATAAAAGAAAGAGGTTGAGGCATTTAACGCCCTCATTTCTTCCTCCAATCTAACGGTCGTAACTGGCCTCAGATATTTTGACAGGATCTCATCCGTTGATCGATACTTAGCCACACGCTTCCATTTCAAGATTTCATAAATTGGGGTTTCGGGACTCGCGAGTACAAGAAATCTCGCACCTAGATACTCCAAGTGCTGAAACTCCAAAAAATCTTCATTTTACCCCACGCTAATAATTTGGGATTTCACAATTCAGGGTTTCGAGACTTGCGAGTGAAAGGGGACTCTCCCTTGGGTACTTCGGGTACCGAAATGATGAAATGTTGGGATCTATGAGGACCATTCTTCCTTGCACAGGATGGCTAAGGCTTGCGCCACCAAATCCTCTTTCAGGTTCTTGGTAAGCTTTCTAGAGAGGGTATCTATGTGGAGAGATCTATTCCGGGTATTCCTGGAGACGAATAAGGGAATAAAGCAGACTTGAAGTCCGAGTTAGTTCAATATATGTATATATAAATCTATCTATAAACATAAGCCATACGTGGTCCTTCCAATAAAATCATGCAACCACCATTTCTGATCAAAACACCACACAAACAGTCTTATACTCAAACCATTCATAAATTGCATAGACTATGAGCATACATGTCAGCATATAAATTTCAAGATACAAGATGCAACACTTATTAGAAAAACACCAGAGGTGATGGAACTGCTGAGAGGGGTGCTCGTTTCCACCCAACCGTAGGCTCAACGACTCCAAATGGATTTACCACTAGCCACCCCCAAGCTAAGACCATGATGTTGCGAGACTGAGTCTTTGTTCACCAGGGATCGAGAATGAAGGTTACTCTTATTCTTCTCCGCTATCACTCACTCTGTATTTTCTAGAGTTCTTTTTCCTCTTTTTTTTTTCCTTCCCTCGCGTCTGCCCGTCTTATCGCACACTCTTCCTACCTTTTCTCTTTTTGGCAAGCTTGTGTGTGGCACGATCTTCCTCGTGGTGGTCAGGTCTGAGGACTCTACGGATGGGCATTTCACCCCCATCCATCATTACTCATGAGGAGTCATTTACCTACCAACCTGGCTAGTCATTTAATTTGGGGCCAGCGAGCCGCTCTTGGTTCTTCGAGCTAGTGAAGTCCAAATACGGTATTGGTTTCAATGGAAGTTAACGCCACCATTTTAGGTGCCTTCCACCACCTTTAT
>SNQJ01S0000071.1:563331-579479 GCA_010110895.2 Picea sitchensis | reverse complement strand
AAGAGAGAAAGGGGGGAAGAGTGGGAGAGAGATAGAAGGAAGAAGGTGTTGGGGCTCAGAAATGCCATGTTATTATCCACCTTTCCCTTCATTATTCTTGACATTTCATAGCCCCATTAACCTTTCATGATATCATTTCATAAATATACTTGGGTTTCACCTCATTATTATCCACTTTATTCATTTTAGTATTAAAAGGGGAATTTGTGATTAAATATTAGAAAATCGACATATTTTCATATATATCTCAAAAATGTGTGGGCTTTGTAATGTGTAGGAATATGTGAAGGATTAATTCAAAAGTACTTCTCGAATACATCCTACACCATTTCAATATTTGAGAAGACAATTAAAGGAGAATATCATGGATATTTGGTTGGCATATCTTATCCAATATATATGAGAGATATGTGTGAGGATTTGAAGGGATTATATTTTGTAATAATGGAAAATAGTTGAGAGAAAAGTGGATCTGTAATTATGAGATGGTTATCTTATGTTCAAGGCTCTCATGTATAAAATAGAGTGCTCTCTCTTCATGAGGTAGTATTTGAGTAGTAATCATTTAGTGGTAGTAGAAATTGAGTAATTAGGATGATAAAGAGAGTAGTCATTAGAATTTGAAAGAAACAGATTCTTAGCCTTGATTCATAGTTTTGGTTTTCATGCTTTCATTATTCTGTTATGAAAATTGATTTGATTATTGTAATGCAATATTGATTCATTGGTGTGAGATCACATATGTCATTGTGTCATTAAACTCTTTACATGTTGTATCTGTTTTTCCTTCATGAATTTATCCATTCTTATATTAGTTTCATTTACGCAATTTCATTTCAGTCATAGGTTGTAGCAATTCAATTCTAGGTCATGTGTTTCAATTTTGTGCATTAGATTAATGATTCAATTTCAGTCATAGCTTAAACATTAGATTAGATTAGTCCCACTTCAATCTCTCATATACTTTACATGTGCTTCGTCAGTTTACGAACCCCGGATTGAAAAATTAGATAGTCGGGAAAGTACTACAATGCAATTAATTCAACATTAGTTTGACCCAATATAACGATTGTCGTTCCCTTGTTACCATTGTTTTTCCCTTTACAGGAAGTGTCATTCATTTGAATAGAACAAATGTCATTCCCTTTATGATTGTTGTTCCTTTACAGGTGTTGCATCTCTGGAGGATGGGTATTGAAAATGAAAGGTAAGAAACTATGTAGGCAACAAGTAAAATGTGTTGATTAAGGTTGGTTGTCATTGATGTCAACCCTTGAAGAAAGCCCCGTAGCACAAAGGTTGGATAATGGACCCAATATTATTTGATGTAAATATGACTTGTTATTATATTTTCATGGTTGATAATAATTAGAAATGGATGAACTCCAAAATTGTCCCCTTATGTTGAAAGCCCTTATGGGAAGATGCTTTGTAGATTGAGTTATCCTATAAGTATGGTTAGAGAACCCATGCGTATTTGTGGAATAATGAGATGAAGGTTAGTGAATTTTTCAGTGAAACTATCCTATATTGATAATTCTTGTCATTCCATTTTTAGTGGTATGTGGAAGTTCACATAAATCCTCACGGTTAGAGAGTTATGGCCATGGCAAGTTGGAGAACCCAGGTTTGGGTAAGGGACCCAAATTTGTTTAATGGATAAAGGTATGAGTTTTGATATGTTTTTAGGTAATAATAGTATATATGGATATTACATATCATTTCATTTCTGGTGGTATGTGGAACGTCACATAACTCCTTACGGTTTGAGAGTTATGGCCGTACGAAGTTGGAGGACCCTCACATGTCATCTAGAAGCCCCAAAAGGTCAAAGTAGTGAAAGTGGTTTAAGAGATTTTAAAAGGTAAATAATAAAGTGAAGTGATGATTGTACTATAATTCAAATTGAATACAAAATAAATTAATTCAATAATAAATATAATGGATAAATTAGAAGTGGATTAATCCTAAAATAAGGAAAGTGGGCAAAATGACCTAGAAGATGTTTTTAAGGAAGCTACTTGGAGAGTATAAATAAGAGGCAAGGCTCTCTCATTTAAGATAAACTTGAGAATATTGAATACCTATATGTGTCTGAGATAACCAAAGGATATATAATCCAAATTTATGAGAAAAGTGAAGAAAAGAAGACCGGAATTCAAGGAAGGATCAATTATTTTGATGATGTTTTCTAAGGTATGTTTTTTTCAGGTCATCTGACCATTTTCAAAATAACTTTTTTTTCTAGAATGATTCAGACCATGAAATTTTTATTACATAGAGGAAACATATCCAAGTATAATTGGTAAACAATTTATCTTGTGGTTCGTTGTATTTTTGGAGTTACACTCCATGGAAAATATGATTTGTGGCTAGTCCTGAAACTAGACAAAAACAAGTGTTTCGGGTAAAAATGTGATAACTTCTTCATAATAGATCCAAATTCAGTAAGAAAAAATGTTTTGGTTAGAGTAGAGTGTGTAGTATGTTTTTAACATTTTCATATCAATTAAACAAATATTTTATGCGGGGAACTCCCTACAAGGTCGCTCTCTAGAATAAGACAAAATTCAGCAATGTGTGCCATTTTTGCCATAACTCCTTTTTTGAGAGGTGCCAAGTAGTGAAAATTGGAGGAATTGCATAAAGCACACTGAATAACATTGTGTATCAATTTTAGATATTTATTCATTACAGGTAGAAAGTTATGATTATTTCAAGTTAGGGTTGTTGACTAATCCAAAACTAGTCTTGTGAGACTAAAGAAACATTTGATGAAAATACTAGTCTCTTGTTGTTAAAGTTAAGGAAGGCTTGAAGGTATGTGATCATGTACACCAGGTCTATTACAAAGTTACAAATCATATTTGGATGATGAAATTGATGAGGGATTTTGGTTGAGGTACAAGTTGGGTACATGGTTAATACAAGTAGTTGATGAGTTGGCACATACATGAGGTGTATAGTTGATGATGTTTGTACATATTAATGAGTCATAGTTGATGAGTACTTGACACATGATTAGTACATACTTGGTACATGGTTGGTTGCACTTGTTTATGGTACAAGTTGATTACATATTGTTTGGTACAGGTTGGTGCATAGTTGATACACTTGTTTATAGTATAGGTTGATTATAGGTTGAGGTATAGGTTGATGCATGGTTAATGCATGGTTTAGGTTTATTGGTACATGTTTATAGTGGTATATCTCATAGTGATAGTGTGAAAATGACTCCATCATTCTACTTATACTTCAGGGCGGTTGGACGGGGCAAAGACTGGTGGTTGTAGCCACCTTTTGGTTGTAGCCAGAGAACATAGGGGGTTGTAGCCTCATTCTGGTTGTACCCAAAGAATTGGAGAGTTGGATATTCCCTCAGGTTGTATCCTGAGAAACAATGGGGGTTGGAGCCTCCTTCCAGTTGCAACTGGAAAACAAAGGAAGTTGGTGCTTCCAATGAATGTAATTCTTCAAGACATATAAGAAAAAACATTATGTGTTTTTTTCCCGCTTTGGGTTTCCACATAAAACACTGGTGTATTGTGTATGTGTATGATTGTTCATTTGTTCATTGCTTATTTACTCTGTAGTTATCAGATGATAATGCTACATTGATATAACACTTGGATTATATGGTTAAAAAGGATTAAATTTCTCTATTACGGATTCACCCCCCCTCTCAGTAATCCAACAATTGGTATCAGAGTAGGTTCCTTGAGGAATTAATTTAACCATTGGAAGGAGATCATGGATTATTCTAAGAATGGAGTACCAATGTTTAATGGTCAGAATGGTTTTAAGTATCAGATGTGGAGCATAAGGATGAAAGTATTTTTACAGGAACATGGACATTATATTTTTCTATCAGTTGTTACAGGATATGATAGTTCAAAAAGGGAAAAGACTGTAGCCAAGAAGGAATTGAGGAAGAATAACAAGATAGCAATGGATTTCATCTGGGAAGGATTACCTAATCTGGTAAGAGAAAAGGTTGGTAAATTTTCATCAACAAAAGAACTTTGGGATAAGTTAGATGACATATATTCTTCACCCATCACAAATTCAAAAAATGTCAAAGAAGATGCAAATAGAAATCAAGAAGAATTATGTTCACCATGTCAAGCAGATTCAGAATATGAAGAGTACATAATCACCAAAGGTATGTTGTTTTGTTTTAATTGTGAAATATATGTGCATCTTGAAATAGACTGCCATGAAGGAAATGAGACAAAAAAACTAATTGAAAAGGAAGACAATTATGAATAAGAATTGATTATTGCTTTAGATAAACTAAGAGAAGAAAACAATTCACTCAAGGTAGAATTGATGAAATAAAAGGAAAGTGTTCACATTTTTTAAGAAGCCCAACAGTTCATCAAGAACTTAAGAATTTAACTAGAAGAAATCAGAAAGATTGAAGAAAATCTTGAATATCAAAAGCAGTGTTTGGAAACCAACATAGCAGCACAGAAGGAAGAAGAAGAAATGAGAGAGAAGATATTGACAAATCATCTTAAAGAAATAACTAACGATCTAAACCAGCTTGAGTTAGAGTATGTTCAAGAAGTGAAAGGGCTTGAAGAAGAAATAATCACATTAAAAATTCAGCTTGAAGAAGCGAAAAGAACAGAAGAAATCATGAAGTCTCAGATAATAAAGAAGAAGAAGAGGTTGAGAATCTTGAAGAAGAAGTTGTCACATTGAGAAGTAAAATCATCAAGGTCAACAAGAACGTTGAAGAGATAGAAAAATACACATCAGTTATAGAGAATGAAGATAAACACTCTAGGTTGATAGAAAAGAAGAAAATAGAAAGAGTTATGCAGAAGTACTCAAAGGAAGGAATCATGGTCAACCAGAATCTAAGAAAACCATTGAAGATACATCTTCAAGAAGACCATCCATGTTTAATCCACAAAGAAGCTTCAATCATGATCATGATCAGTCAAGAAAAAAATTCAGAAGGACTACGCCACAAAGAAGATAATTCACTCCCAGGTATGGAAATTTATTTATGGTCATTTTTTTTATTGTACTGACTTTGTACATAAGGTTTAGATTGCAGGGATTGTAAAAAAATGTTCAAGAAAGAAGTGCCTATGTGACTGCACATAACATTGAGTGTTACAAATTTCATAACTATGGAAACATAGCCAGTGATTGTAGAATCATGATCGATACTTCCATGAAAGATAATACTGATATCAGATATAAGAAAGTATGGATAAGAAAATAGGAAGAACAAGTGAGCAAAGACCAGGTACTAGAGATCGCAAGATTGACAATAAAACGAGATGAAGAAAATTCTATAGAGAAAAAGAAAGATGCCAAATACAGAAAGGTTTGGAAAATAACTGAAAGACAAGAAGAGAAAGTAAATAAGAAATAGGTTCAAAAGATTGTACTTTCAGGTATTGTAGTGAAAGATGAATCCATAGATAGAAAGAAATAAGTCAGAGTTTAGGGAGATAATGAATCTACCAATGAAGATGATGATGAATACACATTAGAGTAGGAATTGTTCTGAGCCATCCGACTTAGAGACTCCCAAGTAATATGAATATTAGACAGGGGGAGTCTATGCGATAGTTGTGACAGACCAAAGAGTCATCCTTTGAGAAACTTGGAGAGTTTGAGAAGACATATTTAGAGCAATCAGTTAGGAAAAGTACAGTTTGATAGTATAATGATAAATGGGTTAGTATTATGGACAGTTGTGCAAGTAGAGTCTTGGATAGTATGGACATATATATGGATTCGTAAGAACACTTAGTAGGTTTGTATATATATATGATAGTGGATGAGATCATGGATTCATAGATTGGTTCAAAGAGTGGTTCAGAGACAAAGGAACATTATCATAATGGATGATAATTACATAGGAAATGGCTCAAACAATGCTAATGGATTACAAATTGATAGATATTTTTTGGACACATGTAGTGCATACAACAATTCACATTCAAAATAGAGTAATGCTCAGAAACAACACTGACAAAACTCCCTACGATCTATGGAAAGGAAGACCAACAAATGTGAAGCACTTCAAAGTTTTTGGAAGCAAATGCTACATCAAAAGAGAAGATGGAAGAATGGGAAATTTTGACTCTCATGTGAACAAAGGAGTACTTGTTGTTTACTCAAGTACAAGGAAATTATACAAGTGTTACAATATAATATTGAACAAAATTATGGAAAGCATCAATGTAACAATTAATGAAATAGGCAAACCATAGTCAAAGGAAGTAGAAAATGAATCAATGAAACAGCCTTCCAAAGAAGAAGAAAAAGATGAAAAGGAAGTAGAAGAGGAAGATGAAGAGAATCCAACAAAAACAGAAGAGCAAGTTCAACAAGTGTCTCCAAAGACACCCAATAAACGAGTATAGAAGAATCATCCTTCATATCAGATTATCGAAAACAAGGATGTAGGAGTTGAGACTAGAAGAATAATATGTTCATCAGAACAAACACACCTAGAACTCTTATCTACAATTGAACCAAACTGTTTTGAAGAAGCTAGAAAGGATGAATTTTTTAATAAGGCCATGGCTGAAGAATTGGATCAAATAGAGAAACATGACACTTAGGAATTTGTTCCAAGACCAAAGAATAAGAATGTGATCGACACAAAATGGGTTTTCAGGAATAAATTAAATGAATATGGACAAGTTACAAGGAACAAAGCTAGATTGGTATGTAAAGGATATGCATAGATTGAAGGAACCGACTTTGAAGAGACATTTTCCCTAGTTTCCAGAATGGAAGCAATCTATTTTCTTTTAGCCGATGAATGCTCCAAAAATGTTAAAGTATATCAAATGGACGTAAAATCATATTTTCTGAATGGGGAGCTTGAAGAAGAAGTCTACATTGAACAACTGGATAAGTATCTGCATTAGGTAGGGTTCAGAAAAGGAAGTGCAGACAACAACCTCTACATCAAGGTAAGTCAAGGTAATATTTTATTAATTGAAGATTATGTTGATGATATTAGTTTTGGTAGTGATGATGATAGGTTAAGACAGAAATTTGCAAAATATATGCATAATGAATTTTAAATGTCGTTGCTTGGAGAACTGTCATTCTTTTTGGGACTTCATATACATCAAAGCAACCAAGGAATCTTTATTTATCAAACCAAGTATATCAGAGAAATGATAAAGAGGTTAGGAATGGAAGATTGCAAACCAGTTATCACTCTCATGCAAACCAGTTGCAAGTTGAGCAAAGATGCTGATTCAAAGTCTACAGATCAGAGGCAGTACAGGTCAATGATTGGCAACCTACTATATGTGACAAATTCTAGACCAAATGTAATGTAGGTAGTTGGACATGTGGCACGATTTTAAACAGCACCAAAGGAGTCACATGTGTTAGTAGTGAAGAGGATTTTCAGATATCTCAAAGGAACATAAGAGTTTGGATTATGGTATCCAAAAGGAAAGGATCTATCACTTATTTCCTACATAGATTTAGATTGGGCAGGCTGTATTGATGACCGATGAAGAACTAGTGGAGAAACGTTCTACTTGGGTGAGTGTTTAGTATCATGGATAAGCAAGAAATTATCATTAATATCCTTATCTATAGTCAAGGCAGAGTATATTGCAACAACATCATGTTGTACACAGGTTCTTTAGATGAAACAAACTCTGACAGATATATAGTGTGAGTATAATGAGCCCATTCCAATATATTGTGATAATACCAGCACCATCAGTATCTCGAAGAACCCAATGATGCACTCCAAGACGAAGAACATTACAATAAAGTATCACTTTCTATGGGAGCAGGTTGCCGAAAAGAACATCAAAGTTGAGTATGTGGGCACAAAAGAACAAGTGGCAGACATCTTTACAAAACCACTTCCACAGGAAGCCTTTGAATATCTTCGTCGGACACTAGGATTTATTTCTACTACAAAATGAATTATTTTTTGAATTCTTATATTATATGTCTTATATGTACACAAGGAAGCACCATAAGAGGACAGTTCAGTCAGGGGGAGCAACCCTCGATGGAAACATACCTTTTACATTGATGACAAAGGGGGAGAGATTTATCAGATGTAAAGGACAGAGGCATGGTTCCAGGGTGATCAGATTTATGAAATGCATAGGACAAAGGCATGGTTCCAGGGGGAGAATGAGTGATATGATTTCAATATTTCATCAGAGTGTTGACATCGATGCCAAAGGGGGAGATTGTTGATTAAGGTTGGTTTTCATTGATGTCAACCCTTGAAGAAATCCCTGTAGAACAAAGGTTGGGTAATGGACCCAAGATTGTTTGATGTAAATATGACTCGTTATTTTATTATCATTTTTGATAATAATTAGAAATGGATGAACTCCAAAGTGGTCCCCTTATGGTGAAATCCCTCATGGGAAGATGCTTTGCGGATTCAGTTATCCTATAAGTATGGTTAGAGAACCCATGCGTATTTGTGGAATAATGAGATGAAGGTCATTGAATTTGTTAGTGAAACTATCCTAGATTGATAATTCTTTCCATGCCATTTTTTGTGGTATACGTCACATAACTCCTCACGGTTAGAGAGTTATGGCCATGAGAAGTTGGAGAACCCAGGTTTAGGTAATGGACCCAAATTTATTTGATGGATAACGGTATGAGTTTTGATATAGTTTTAGGTGATAATATTATATATGGATAGTACATGTCATTCCATTTCTGGTGGTATGTGGAACGTCACATAACTCCTCACATTTTGAGAGCTATGGTCGTATGAAGTTGGAGGTCCCTCACATGTCATCTAGAAGCCCCAAAAGGTCAAAGTACTCAAAGTGGTTTAAGTGATTTTAAAAGGTAAATAATAAAGTGAACTGATGTGTGTACTATAATTCAAGGTGAATACAAAATAAATTAATTCAATAATAAATCTAATGGAGAAATTAGAAGTGGGTTAACCCTAAAATAAGGAAAGTGGGCAAAGTGACCTAGAAGATGTTTTTAAGGAAGCTACTTAGAGAGTATAAATAAGAGGCAAGGCTCTCTCATTTAATATACACTTGATAATATTGAATACCCATAGGTTTCTAAGGTAGCCAAAGGATATATATAAGTTGAATTTCTGAGGAAAATGAAGAAAAGAAGGCCAGAATTCAAGGAAGGATAAATTATTTTGATGATGCTTTCTAAGGTATGTTTTTTTTGAGGTCATCTCACCATTTTTGCAATAAAATTTTTTCTAGAATGATTCAACCCATGAAATTGATATTCCATTGAGAAAACATATCCAAGTATTTGTGGTGAAAATTCATCTTGTAGGTCGTTTTATTTTTGGAGTTACAGTACGTGGAAAATAGGGTTTGTGGCTAGTCCTAAAACTAGTCAAAAACAGGTGTTTAGGGTAAAAATGTCATAACTTCTTCATAACAGATCCAAATTCAATAATACCAATTTTTTTGGTTAGATTACAGTCCATAGAATATTTTTTAATAGTTTCATATAAATTCAACAAATATTCTGCATGGGGCACACTCTACAAGGTCACTCTCTAGAAAAAGCCAGAATTCATCAAGGTGTGCCATTTTTTCCATAGCTCATTTTCTGAGAGTTTCCAAGTAGTGACACCTGGAGGAATTGCATAAAACACATTGAAGAACATTGTGTATCTGTTTCATATATTTATTCATTATAGGTACAAATTTATGATTATTTCAAGTTAGGGTTGTTGACTAATCCAAAACTAGTCTTGTGAGACTAAATAAACATTTGATGAAAATGCTAGTATCTTGTTGTTAAATTTAAGGAAAGTTTGAAGGTATGTGATCATATACACTAGGTATATTACATAGTTACAAATCATATTTTGATGATGAAATTGATGAGATCTTTTGGTTGAGGTACAAGTTGGGTACATGGTTGATATAAGTAGTTGATGAGTTGGCACACACATGAGGTGTATAGTTGATGATGTTGGTACATATTGGTGAGTACTTGAAAAATGAATGGTACATAGTACATGGTTGGTTGCACTTGTTTATGGTACAGGTTGATTACATATTGTTTGGTACAGGTTGGTGCATGATTGATGCACTTGTTTATGGTACAGGTTGATTACAGGTTGAGGTACATGCTGATGCATGGTTCGGGTTTATTGGTACATGTTTATAGCGGTATATATCACAGTGATAGTGTAACAGTGGTTCCATCATTCGACTTCTACTTCAGGGCGGTTGGACGGGGCAAGGACAGGTGGTTGTAGCCGGAGAACATAGGGGGCTATAGCCTCCCTCTGGCTGTAGCCAGAGAATTGGGGAGTTGGAGCTTCCCTCAGGTTGTAGCCCAAGAAACTATGGGGTTGGAGCCTCCTTCTTGTTGTAGCTGGAAAACAAAGGAATTTGGTCCTTCCAATGAATGTAATTCTTTAAGAAATATAAGAAAAAGAATTATGTGGTTTTCTCCCGCTTTGGGTTTCCACGTAAAACACTGGTGTACTATGTATGTGTATGATTTTTCATTTGGTCATTGCTTATTTACTCTCCAGTTATTGGATGATAATGCTACATTGATATAACACTTGTATTATATGGTTAAAAAGGATTAAATTTCTCTATTACTGATTGACCCCCCCTCTTAGTAATCCAACAATAAATGCTTGTGCCAATGCCTACCTTCGGTTGATGCATAGAGGTTTTTTTTAGGACATCTTTAGATCCAAACAACAGGGAGAGAGGTGAATAGGGGGGAGAGTGTAGAGCATGGGGAGACAAAAAGTTAGTGAGCAAGTGAGCAAGGGAGAGAGAGAAATAGTGTAGTGTACCTTTAACGTGCAATATAACAATCTGTACACACTTACGTTGGATTTACATAACACATACAGTCCATTATATATGCCACATGCATTTAACAATTAAACACATTCAACACAGAGTATTCATATGAATTACTGCCATAATCAACAAACAATTAGCTTTTCATATCAACTCATATACACAGCGGAAAACATGATACATAATATATATATACATCACAGTCATGCCAAAATGTGATAAGAACATAGTTAGATACTTATCTTGTAACAGTGGTGAAATCCACCAACCAAGTGCAAGCCTTCCACGAACCTCCCAGCCTTAGACCACACTGCTCATCATCTCAATAGTGGGTCACCCCCAAGCTGTGACTGAGCTCCACCCCAAGGAAAGGAATTCTAGGCTAGGCTGAGGTTACAGGGAAACAACACAGAAATATCTGGAAGGATTCTTCCCCAAAGATGCCATCTTACGCCCACTACTACCAGACTCTCATTTCCCACATGCTTGTTCCACCCGAGAGTATACACCTTCACACGCACAGTCCATCGGTGCTAACCTCCCTCTCTGGGTCTCAACAACAAGCTGGATCAGGAAGTCTCGGAGCCCGTAGCTGGTACTGGGCACTCTCTGGAAGAACCACTTCCCAGCAAACTCTTTCACTGGGACAGAGTTGCTCACAGGCCTGACAACCTGCCTCTTCCAACCACAGTCGCCTCCCTCACCAGAAGAGAGGTCATACCCAAGCTCAGCACGAGCTTACTCTGGACAGTATACCACGCGCAGTCCAGCACTGTGTGGCTGCAACAGCCAATTGGGAAAACAGACACGCGCTCCCCCAACCGGTTCAACAATCATGGAATCGTATCACGGTTTTTGTTTTGGAATAGTACGAGGGTAATCTTGTAGAGGTCGCACTGGTTCACGCTCAGATGGTCGGGTAGAATGGAGAAGATCCCCCTCACATGGTTCATCTCGGCTCTTATATTTGCATGCACCAGGGTTGACACTTGTCACACTGGGAAATGCATGTGTTCCCATAGCATACATCCCTTTTTCATGTTTCCCCTGCCAGGAACTTAGGATAAAATAAAAATACACATGTCTTTTGGGAAATAATATTAAAATATTATACCCAGTCTTAAGCCCCCTAGGCTTAGCCCCTAGGCTCAACACTTAGCCCCTTTTTCCCACCTTCCAGCCCCTAATCCCTTGCCCACTCTGTGGACACTCAGTCCCTCTTCACTCATTCATCATGGTCGGTCTGCACCTGGCAGTGTTTATATTTTATTAATCATTCTGCATACATACAAGTACATCAGCAAGCTCCCTGGCCTAACAAACACATAAGCCTACCAACTTATACAAAACTTGGCTCACCATCCTATAGAACATATTTACAATTCATTTCATATATCATGATTTGCAACGGGGCCTCCCCTTATTTTTCCAATGTCCTCAGTGCAACTTTACACAGTATCTGCAAACCTTTCAAAATTTTCAAAAAGATGGGGGTACTCTATCCGCATAACCTCTTCATGCTCCCATGTCACGTCCTCAGGACCATACCAGGTCCACTGGACCTTTACAAGCTCTATAGCTTGATTCCGGAGCTGTTTGCTTTTCCTGTCCAATATGTGCACAGGATGCACTTGCAGGACACCTTCTGGTTCCACCTGAATCACAGTCCAATTGATAACATGATTAGCATCAAGTACATATTTCTTAAGCTGGGAAACATGAAACACATTATGTACATTCATAGATGCACGTAATGCAAGCATGTATGCAACTGGCCCAATCCTTTCCAGGATCTCAAATGGCCCACAAAATCTTGTTGCCAACTTGGTACAACTTCCCAGCTTCAGGGAACTCCTGTTAGTTTTCACTTTCAGGAAAACATGGTCACCCACTTTGAATTTTCTATGGGTTTTGTTACTATCAGCATAACTTTTCTGCCTGTCCTGGGCAGCTTTAAGATTTTGTTTGATTTTTATCATCTGATCTTCCATCTCTTTGAGTAGTTCAGGTCCAACTACTACTCTGTCAGCTGGATTATCCCAGCTCACTGGAGTGTTGCACTTTCTTCCATAAAGTGCTTCGAATGGGCTCACCTTCAGAGATGTATGATACCCATTATTGTAGGTGAATTCTACCAAATGCAGGTAGTCTTCCCACCTCGATGGTTTATCCATCACATACATTCTCAGCATGCCTTCTATTACTCTATTTAGTCTCTCTGTCTATCCATCAGACTCAGGATGATACACTGTACTAAAGTTCAGATTCGTTCTGAATCCTTTGAACAGTCCTTTCTAAAAATTTGAAGTGAATTTTGGGTCCCTATCAGACACAATTGTCTTAGGAATTCCATGCAAGCGTGCAACTTCTTTTAAAAATATATCAGCAACATCTGCTGCTCTGTGGGTGGTTTTCAGTGGAATAAAATGGGCAGCTTTAGTAAGCTTTTCCACCACCACCATGATTGAATCATGCTGCTTGCTTGTTCTGGGCAATCCTGTGATGAAATCCATTGTTACCACGTCCCATTTCCATTCAGGAATAGGTAAAGGTTTCAGCAACCCTGTTGGGTGCCTATGCTCCGACTTAACCTTCTGGCACTCCATACATCTGGCTATGTATTCAGCGATTTCTTTCTTCAGACCCGACCAAAAATAATGGATTTTGACTGCTGCCACAGTCTTATGATATCCAGGATGTCCAACATAAGCCACGTTATGCATCTCCTTTAGAATTGTCAGCCTCAACTCTCGGACATTGGGTATATATACTCTGTTTTTGTATAGAAGTAGACCATTAGTTCCCAAGGTGTAACTTTCCTTGGGCTGTGGTTTCTCACGCTGATGTAGCTTTGCTACAAGATTTTTGTACTGCAAATCAGCATTTACAGCTTCCAAAATTTTGTCTTTCATCTCAGTCTGGTACATGCTAATGGTTGTAGCATGTAATTCGTGCACTTTTCTGCTGAGTGCATCAGCCACCTTATTTTATTTCACTTTGATATACTTGATATCAAAGTCATATTCACACAGAAATTCCAGCCATCTAATTTGCCTGGAATTTAAGGTTGGCTGATCAAATAAATATTTCAGACCGTTATGATCTATTCTCAACTCAAATCTCTTGCCCATGAGGTAATGTCTCCATTTCCTCAAGGCGTGGACGATTGCTGCCAGCTCTAAATCATGAGTGGAATAATTCTTCTCATGCTCCTTCAACTTTCGGGATTCATAACAAACTACAAATCCCTCTTGCTTGAGAACTCCTCCCAGCCCCTCCTTACATGCATCTGTGAAAACTACGTAATCCTTGTTTGGATCTGCAATCTTCAAGATTGGAGCACTAGTTAGCAGCTGCTTCAATTGCTGGAAGCTGCTCTCACATTCTTCAGTCCACTGGAACTTCTTTCCCTTCCTTTGCAAGGAAGTGATAGAATGGGCTATCCTTGAGAATCCGGCTATAAACCTCCTATAGTAGCCTGCCAGACCCATAAAAGATCTAACTTCTATCACATTCCTTGGCGCTGGCCATTATCGAATGGCCTGTACCTTTTCAGGATCCACAACGATCCCTTCTTCAGAGATTATATGCCCCAAGTAATGGATCTGCTTTTGGTAAAAGGAGCACTTGCTCAGTTTTGTGTACAGTTGGTGTTCTCTCAACACCTGTAGCACCATTCTCAGGTGTTGTTCATGTTCTTCCTCTGTCTTGGAATACACCAATATATCATCCAAGAAGACTATGACAAACTTGTCCAGATAATTTCTGAACACTCCATTCATTAAGCACATAAAGACAACAGGCACGTTGGACAATCCAAATGGCACCACTGTAAACTCATAATGACCATACCTTGTTCTGAAGGAGGTCTTGCTAATGTCCTCATCCTTTATTCTCACTTGGTGATATCCAGATCGGAGATCTATTTTCAAGAATATTTTCGCATCCTTCAACTGATCAAAAAGATCATCAATCCTCGGCAGAGGATACTTGTTCTTGATAGTGACCTTATTCAACTACCGAAATTCAATTCACAGCCTCAACGTCCCATCTTTCTTCTTCACGAATAGGATCGGGGCTCCCCATAGTGACACACTGGGATGAATGTAACCTTTCTTTAGTAGCTCTTCGAGATGCAATTGGAACTCTTTCAACTCTGGCGTACTCATTCTATAAGGGGCTTTCAAAACTGGAGGTTTTCCAGGCATCAGATTTATAGAAAAATCGATGTCCCTCCTCGGAGGTAGTACAGGCACCTCCTGAAATACGTCCTTAAACCTCTTGAGTACTTCATGGTCTTCCAAATTCAATTCTACATCTTGGGATGCTTCTTCCACCCGAGTTGCAAATAATTGACAACCTTTACGGTAACACTTCTTCATCTGCATGGCTGAGATTTCCCTCACAGCCACGGCTCTGGGAATTCCTTGGATTGTTACCTGATTTCCCTCTTCGTCCAGACATGTGAATCTCTTGTTATGGAAATCCAGAAGGGCATGGTGTTGGTCTAGCCAGTCCATCCCAATTAATCATATGAGCCTAAAGGTGGAATGTTCAATTCATCCTTAGTGCTAATTCCTTTCATGTCCACTGAACAGGATTTAACCAATTCAGTGACCTTCCTCTTGGTCCCTGTGGCCAACTGCACTAACCAAGACTTCTCATGTTTTCTCCTCGTTAGATGAAAATTTTCCACCACTCTAGGATCTACATAGCTATGGCTAGCCCCTGAATCAATTAAAATAATAAGGGGTCGGTTGTTAATCATACCTTCCACTTCAATCATGTGCGACTGAAATTTTTCTTGTTGGTTGTCCAGGGCTGTGTAGATCCTCGACATTCTGTTGCCCATATCCTCCAATGTTTCAGCTTGTTGAACAGTATGTACAGTTTTCGCCTTACCATTTTTATGGGGACAATCTCTGTACTTGTGGTTTCCTTGACAGCCCCAACACTGAATGGGCGCCTGTCTCTGTCTTTGTGGTCTCTCTTCAGTCATTCTCGGCTCTCTAAACGATGGTTGTCCCTAAGGACTATTTCTGAAAAAGGATGGCTTGTCTCCCTTCTACCTCTGTTCTTTCTTAACCCTCTTCTGGTCATCCCAAGCCTTTCGAAAGGTAGGATTTTCTCTTTGTTGTTCGTATAGGCATTTCTCCCTTCTTATGGTTTCTTCCATGGTCTTAGGATCATCATATTGAATCTTGTCACCAATGGAAGGTGGCAGTCCACTCAGATACCTCTGAATTTTAACAGCCTCATCTTTGATGAATAGAACATACTTCAGTTGTTCCAGAAAATTTCGTTCATACTCATCAATGGTCATACTGCCCAACTTGAGTTCGAAGA
>SNQJ01S0000071.1:537976-554840 GCA_010110895.2 Picea sitchensis | reverse complement strand
AAATGGGGCATTGACTTTATGACTTGTAATCCCCCCTCCAGCAATGGTCACAAATACATTGTTGTCGCTGTCGATTACTTCACCAAATGGGCCGAGGCTATGCCCACCTTCAACAACATCGCATCAACCACATCATATCCCGGTTCAGAGTACCACTCCAACTCGTTTCCGACCATGGGAAACACTTTGAGAATGAGATCTTCGTCGAACTCTCTTCTCGGTTAGGCTTCTCTCATGAGTTTGCCTCACCATATTACCCTCAATCAAACGGACAGGTCGAGGCAGTGAACAAAGTCCTCAAAACCATGTTACAACGCACGGTTAATAAACATAAAACCAATTGGCATCATATGTTATTTTCCGCGCTATGGGCTTATCGAACGGTAGTCAAGACCGCTACGGGTTTCACGCCATTCCATTTGGTCCATGGGGTTGAGGCAACTCTTCCCATCGAGTGTGAAATTCCCACCCTTCGCACCGCAATTGAGCTATTACCTGACACTTCTCCAATGGAGCAGCGCTTGCGGAACTTGGAGTCTCTGGATGAAGACCGTCGATCTTCATTACAGAACAACGAGGCAGCTAAAAAATGATCCAAGGCTACCTTTGATCGCCATGTCAACCTTCGATCATTTCGCGAAGGCGACCTTGTCCTCGCCTATGATATCGCTCATGATACCTTTGGCCACGACAAATTCGAATCACTTTGGCATGGCCCTCACATTATCCAACATTGCCTCACTAAAGGCACATACATCCTGGCCTCCCCCGAAGGCCTCTCTCTCAAAGAACCCGTCAATGGGCTCTACCTCAAGAAATTTTATGCTTAAATGTAGTCAAGCTACTTTAGGTTTTTTTTCTTTTTTGGCATTTTTAATCTTTTTCTCCCTCATCTAAAACTATCCTTTGTGCTATTGACAAATGACTCCTCCACCAGCTTACCACATTGGTTACACCGATGGCGCCAGCCATTGGACACAAAATATCACTTCAGCTGCTTGGGCTCTCTACACCCCTTCACACGAAATGCTACATTCCAGCGGCATCTGTTTAGGACCAGCAACCAATAACCAAGCCAAATACACTGCTCTCATTGGCCTCTTGACTGATGCCCAGCATCATCATATTCGTCACCTTAGCGTTTTCCTCGACTCCCAGCTAGTCGTTCTTCAGCTCAACAATGTGTACCATGTACGCGATCCGTGCCTCTTTCGCAAATACCTGCAGGTTAGATTATTATCTCGACATTTTGATTCCATTACATTTACACATATTCCAAGAGAATTGAATCAAACAACAGATGAAATAACTAACATGGTGCTAGATTGGCATATATCACATCAAGCTACACACACATAAACATCTCATACATTCTGTCACAGCATATAGATCAAATAGACATCATCATAATTAACATAAAACACATGTACAACACATTTGGATCTCAATAACATGTATACTCATATATATATATGTAGGCCTCCCAAGCCATCCAAATATTTACATACAACAAAAATACATCGGCCCTCAGGCCCGTGCCACATATCGGTACAAAAATCGGCTCACCAGCCTATCAAAAAAGTCTACAATATACATACCTATTTCTATGCAGTACGATCAGACCACTAACCTGAAACTCGCACGTCGTCGATCGGGTACCTCATGCTCCCGGAATCACTCAATCTCCTCTGAATCTGCTCGAAAACTCACTGTAGCAGTAGGTACAAATGAGGTGGCAATGTGGGCCCTACAGCTATATATAGGCCTTTTGCCAAACTTCCACTCACCATTCCGGGAGTCCACAGCGTCCATTTTTCGAACCGTCTTTAGCCACGGGATCAGCATCCCGCCACCTACATCACAACCATCTCTGGGTCATTTTTCGTCCTAGGCCCCCGGGGTGCCTTTTTTCCATATCATGGTCAGGTACGCACGCACATAGTCATATTTGTCAAATACATGCTCATATCTTTGATTCTCTTCAGATATTTTTCACTTTGGGTATTTGGTTGTTCTATGTGCAGGTACTTGATTGTCATCTCTCCACATCATTCCTTCAGGTATATACTCAGCACTGGCATGTAGTCTCTCCCGCTGTATTGCATTTACATTTCCAGTCACACCCTCTGATATTGGCCTTTTAGGATACCCATTCCCGGCTCTGTAGTACTCACACCTCCAGTTGCATCTTTAGTACTGTTACCCAGTAGCATTCTCACCCACATGAGTTATCCCATTCATAGAACCTTTTGGAACTTTCCACACTCATGGTGTTCTTCATTACCCTTTAGGGATGGGAGTCCTAGTAGTCTTTTATCATGTTGCAGATCAACCACATACTTCTTCTCCTCATTTTTCTAGCTTCCCATATGGACTCCCAGATCATCGCTTTATGGTTATGTTCTTTTTACCTGCACCTCCACAGGATCACGAACCCACCATTTCATCCACCATCAGTTTTCCCATCTGTGAACATATCTCTATTTCACCTACCTCATACAAAAACTCACCAATGGGGGCCCCACCCTTCATCAGTTTTCCAAGAAATTTTTGCCCTCCCTGGGGCACTCATTTCACACTGGGGCACCTGTTTCTGTATTTGTACACTTTTCCACAATTATTCATTATTTATTGTACAAAGGCCTTTATATCCCGTTATTTACTTTTGTCGTCACCATTGGTGACCTGCTTTCCTTTTGGCCACATGCAACCCATGTCACCCTTGGTTGGAGCATTACTTCTCATTTACCCTCGCCGACATTGTCCATATCTTCAGAGTACTACCCAGATCACTTACCTATACCCTCTGAATTTTTTCACTTTGCCCCACCTCTGGCACAACTTATCCCTGATCTTGTCATCCCCCTAACACTTGATCTTGTCACACGGTTGCGGCCACGCCTTATATCACACACCCTCCAACCAAGGGCAGTCTGGACTCTTCCCACTTCTTGACTTCGTCCATGTACCTCTGCCACTTCCTCACCACAGTAGATTCCGCGAAGCCCTTTGCTTCTGGGAGTCGCGTCCCCCTTTTGTTGACATCAGCACAATTTTCCAGAAGGGCGACAGTATCTTGATTCTCATTTTCTATTTAATGAGAGATCTCGGACGGCACAGGGGGAAACACCATTGCTCCCTGATGTCATTGACCCCCATAACATTCGATGCCAACACTTTCTCATGTTGCGGTGGGTCTTACTTTGCGACTATTGCAGTTTTTTCTTATCAGTTGTCGAAGACTTCTGAAATTGGCAGGGCCATCACTTCCCGCATCATCATCGCTGCTTGTTCCTGCGATCATTGCCTATTGTTTAGAGTATGTTCCTTTTCAGACTTGTCTTATGCCTTTATCATTACCGCCCCCGAGCGCGCTCCAGTTGTCTACACCAACATTTCCGTCATCTTTTTTCAGAGTTACATCATACGAGCATGGGGCATGCCCGCCTCGTTTGTACACAGTTGTATATTGTTACGCACCTTGTGGAAGGTCGGGATATACAGGTTCCTTTCTTCTCCAAAGGATTTCTCTACACGGTCCCACTCTTGCTCTCCCTTACAACACCATTTTCAGTAAAAGAAACATTGCTGGATTTCGGCTATACGTGTGCTCCTAACCTCATCCATCAGGGGGCATCTGTTATCACTGAAATTTCGTCCGCACATGGCGACAAGAAATCTGCATCGTCAAAACAGGACTAAAGTCATTCATGGCACAAGATTAATTCCACAGCACTGCAAAAGGGTCAAAAACTATACAAAATGACCAAAAAATTGAAGGGCGCTTTACAGAACCGGGGTGCGCGCGCATATGCGCGTAACAACAATGTACAATGCGCGCATGCACGCACGATGTGCAGCTATTGGGCAAAAAACCCGTGCACCTGCTAAACGACACATTTATTGAAATTGGTCGGCCTCCCAACCACTAATGGATCAGCTCCCAAGTCGATTTGACACCAAATCCGAGCTCAATCCGCATGGTCGGCTGGTCAAACACCTAATTGAGCCTTAAAGAGCCCCTTTCCACACTCCAAATAGGTTCCATAATGACCCAATGCTAGGCTATAAAAAGCCATGAATAACCATCATTTTATCAAGGAATTCTATGCATTGTTATGCTGCCAAGATTGTTAAGGACTCATTCTTTAACAAGAACACATAGGCATCATTTCACAAAAGCTATCCCTTTCTCTCCCTTGAGTGGATAAGCTTGGAGTTATTTCACCCACATTTTCATCTTTTCATTGTAAAGGAGAGCAAGCAAGTGAGGGCCTCAAGAGCCTTCCATTGGAGGAAGGAGGGACCCAAGTCCCCTTTCTTCATTGTGCCTTTGGATTTCATCAATAGATCAGCTTATACATTGGTGATATTGGTCCATTTGTATTTGTTTTTCATTTTTTTTCATATGCTCATAGTTTTAGTTAGTTTTAGTTTAATTCTAGTTTATTGTTTTGTTTTGTTTCCTCTAACCCTTTCCTTTCACAGTTGTCATGCCTAGCAGAGCCCAACTGGGCATGTAAGCACTCTTAATTTGCTCACCTAGTGACGAATTGGGTGCAAACAACGACCATGACCTACACCCAAATGGTGGTTCGGCTTTCATGATCCGGGGTTTCGAAATGCAACGTCCATCCTCCTCCTTTCAAATCCTAGATGAATAAATGTTGCATTCTCCTCCTTGACAGATCGACAGTCTAGATTTCCTTTGAAATGACAGTCACGATCCTGATGGATCGATGGATGGAAGGTCCTAGTTCTTTCAGGACTTCTCTCTTTTGCTCCTATGAGGTTTAAACCTCATGCATATTTTCTAGATCCAATGGCTCACGGAAAATCGACACTTCTCCCTTGAAGTTTCTCCATCGTCCGTTTAGATCTCTTCTCCTCGGCATTGTTTTTGTGTGTCTAGATGTAGATTTGGACAGTCTAGATTCTTCACTTCTGCCAATCTAATAGCAACAATTGCTCCTTCCTGAGATTGCGCTTCTTCCTTTCCCATGGCAGATTTTTGACGCTTGAAGGTATCAGCCTTCAATGCTTCTCTTGCGAGCTTGGTTCCTTTAGGTCTCCTCTGCATTATAGAAATGCTTCCCCTCTTGAGATTTTTCAACTCAGAAAACCTCGAAAGGGTTTCTCTGTGCGCGTTCTTATCGCGCTTTATATTCGGAGCTTATGGACTTAAAACAAGTCCACTCTCGCGCACTCCTAGTGCTGTTGAGATTTCGAATAACTTAGATTCGAATTATTTATTTGAAAATAAATTATCTATTCCCTCTTGGCGTTCTTCTGCTCAATACCCTCCTGGAAGAACTTCACAGAATCCTCAGAAATTTTGTCTTCTCCCTGAAATCGACAAAGAGTTATTCCCATGCACTCATTGCACTCGCTCGATGCCAACCTAGTAGAGCTTCTACAAAATATTCAATGATTTTGTCTTCTCTCTTTCTATTCCCTCCTCTGCACAATCTCACCTCGAAGGTGTTCAACACCCTTGAGGCTTCTCCCTTGAGCCTATGATTCCTCTAGTGCGCCCTCTTGGCATGTCTCTGTCTGAATTCCAGAAAACACAAAAGTGCACGCATGCACTATCTTACAGATCCCTCAGTACTCTATCATGCAACCTCTTGCATGAAGCCACAAAGAACCCAGACTGAAAATCAAAGAACTCACAGACAACCATTTCTGTCTATCCTTGCAGACAGAAACAAACATACATCTACAGCATAAAAACACACACAAAGACTCATGTATAGGAAAAACTGCTCTTTGTATTAATCTGAATGCCTATACAGAGGTTACAAAAGCTCGAAATGCAATAGAGTCTCTTCTCTCCTCTCTCTCTCTCTAACTTCAAAATAGATCCAAGATCTTTTACATGAGGGGGCTCTTCGAGCTCTTCCCTCCAACTCACCTACTCTCATAAATTACAATGAATTACATTCAATTACATTGAATGGGCCATATAATCTGAATTGGAGTTAGATCCCCTTCTACCTGTCAACCATTAAGGTGACACCAACTATAGCATGCTCGAAGGCATGGCTTCAACTCTACCAGCTTTACAAACATTTAATTTCATTAAATTCAAATTTGAAATTTGAAATTTGAAAGTGGGAGGGTTGTGCCTCTCCTCTCCATTGAACATGTGCTGGGTGTGCTAGTTGGCTAACACTCGATGACGTGCAGTGATTCTCCTGCATCATACTCCTCATCTAGAAAAATCATGAGCTCTTACTCATGAGCTTCCAAGATCTGCTATTGAAATCCACCTAGATCCCAAATAGTTCTCTGGAGTTTCCCATCTGCTCCATTTCCTTGTTGTTGTTGTTGTTGCTTCTCTGCTACTATGTCAAGCTTCCTTCTGCTCAGTTTCTCCTTGGTGGAATATTCTTTTTCTGACCTCAACATCAACCTTCTGATTCCCTCAATTACTTCGTCCATCTACTCCAGTGGTTGGCTCTCTTTATGCAGTCTCCTCGACTGCACTTCTTCCTCATCAATGGGTAGATATACTCAATCCCTCTTGAAATCTTATCCACCTTTTGTGGCCTTAACTTGCCACTTTGCTGCAAAATTCAGTTTTGCAGTATCACCACTGAGTTGTTGCTCAGCTTCTTCCTTTGACAGTTTTGTCTCTGCCAGTTCTCCTTGTGTTGGTTCAACTCTAGCCTCCTCCAGCTACTCCCTAGACTGGAATTCTACTTCAGCTTCTTCCATAAACCTCAGTGTTGCAGTCATCATCTCTCAAGCTTCTTGGCTGAAATTTTCAAGAAATTTCTCCAAATTCTCTTCTCCCAAAATCTGCATGGTTTTTTTCTTATGGCAGTCATCTACTGTCTATGGATTTCTCAACCAATCCTCCAGCATATTCAACTCCTTATCCCACGGAGTGAGCATATTAACTACATGCTCTTCTTTTGTTTTTGCAGCCTTTAGTATTGTAGTTACTTCCTGTTCAGCGTCCTGGATGAAAATTTTGAGGAATTCTACCAAATTCTCTTGTTCTTATGCTGGGGAAAACATCAGTGTTTTCTCCATGTTCTCTTCTATGACAACCACTATTGGATGTCTTTATCCTACTGCTGCCTCCGCAACACAATATATTGACTCAACTGGGTTGTGTGGCAGGATTACCTCTATTCCTCCAATGATCAGAAAGTGTCTAATCCTTCTCCATCAACTCTCCTTACTAATATGAACTCACCTATGACCTCATCTTCTCTCCCTTTCCCACTTGGAAATATGGGATTTCTTCTATTCCCACCTGGCAGTCTATGAGATCCTCTAGGGATCCCATTTCATTGCCCACCTGGCAACTTGAAATTTCCTCGTTGCTCACCTGGCAGTCTCTGAGATCTTCCAGTGATCTCTTCTTCTCAACATCACTGAGATTTCTCCCAGCTTCTGGCTCACATACGTAAACCACTTCCTTTGTGTCTATGAGGCTTTGAACATACCTCAGCCACATTTTCAACAACCTTTGTTGTCTTCTGGCCAACAATTTCCTGACTAGCCATTTCACCTTTGTTTTCATGGGCCATTCATACACCCATTCTGCATCATGTTGCATCTTCAATGCAAGTTGTTCCAATCTCTCCCTCACCTCAGCGAGTCCTTTATCCTTTTTAGATTTTTCCTTCCGTTGGTGGTCCTTGCCTTCACCATTCCTATGGATTTCAATAGCCATCTTCATCCTCCTACCTACCCTCCTGGAAACTCTGTTTCTATCACTATATGACTAAGAGCACTTCCAACATCTCCTACAGTCCACCCAACTGTACCATTTGTTACTACGTCCTGCAACAATCTTTTCACATAGAGCATAAACACTTTGTCTTCCTTCAGCTCCTGATACCACCTGGTGATATCAAACTGTCTCTTGTTTACTCTGCCTCCCTCTACCTAAAATCTACAGATAGAAATTGGATCTGATACAACTTGATATAGACCCCCTACCTCAGCAGGGTATGCAACCTCTCAGTCACTGGATCATTCCTTCTTCTGAGCCAAAATGGCTCTCTAGTTCCCTGTTGGAACCCTTCAAATATATCCATAGGTCCCCTAATTCTCTGACACTGGCCTTGACAAAGTATTGCATGCGAGCTCACTTTTGGTTCCCTTCCTCATTTCTGAACCAACACACAATATGAAACTGGCTCCTTTCATGATCAAACCCCTTCTCTCTCGTGATCCTAGGATGTAACCATAGCCTTAAACCGAAAAGGGCTTTTATATTTCATAATTCGGGATTTCTTGAGAGAGAAAACCTCGACTCTTCAATCACCAAATGCTGAAAAAGGGATTAACGACGATTAGCCCCTACTCAACTCTTGGTCTAAGTGAAATTTTTTTGTAACCCCATGCTTAAGACAAAAGGCACTAATGGATTTTGCGTTTCAACGATGTGGAAGCATTGACTCCTTGTCCCTCCAACTCCTATTTGCCAAAATTCCGATGGAGCCCAACCCATGTTAGCGCCTCCCTTGAGTCCCCTCCATAAGACTCTATTCTGTGTCCATGTGTCAATCCCTTTAGCACTTCGACTTTCATGATTTGGGGAATCACGATGTGGTGACTCTGCCACTCCTTGACTTTCAAAATAACGAACCTTGAAAGGGACTAACGACTCCTTAGCTCCTTCTTTGAACCTTCTCCATGTGACCTGACGTCATGACCATGGACTACACCCAAAAGGAGGTTCGAATTTCATGATTCTGGGTTTCTAAATGCAACATCCTTCCTCCTCCTTTCAAATCCTCGATGAAAAAATACCGCGTTCTCCTCCCTGAGAGATCAATAGTCCAAATTTCCTTTGAATCAACAGTCATGATCCTGATGGATCGACGGCTCAAAATCCTTCGGAGTTTTCTCCAAAAATCAGATCACTCACTACGCCTCCTATACAATGGGTGGTTCTCGTTCTTTCATGATTTCCCTTTCGTGATTCCTGGGATGCATGTCAGTTGACTCTCCCCTCTATTTTCCCAAAGTTCAAACCCCCGTGACTTCCAGATCTTTTCCATGTGTCCTCTAAGATGGATGGTCCTGGTTCTTTTGGGACTTCTCTCTTCTGCTCCTATGAGGTTTAAACCTCGTGCATATTATTTGGATCCGATGGCTCAAGTAAAATCAACACTTCTCCCTTGAAGTTTCTCCACCGTCCGTTTAGATCTCTTCTCCTTCGCACTATTTCTGTGTGTCTGGACGTAGATTTGGATGGTCTAGATTCTCCACTTCTTCCAATCCAATGGAAGTTGTTTCTCCTTCCTGATCTTGTGCTTCTTCCTTTCCCTTGGAATATTTTGATGCTTGAAGGTCTCGATCTTCGATGCTTCTCTTGCGAGCCCGGTTCCTTTGGGTCTCATCTGCATTATAGAAATGATTCCCCTACTGAGATTTGTCAACTCAGAAAACCTTGAAAGGGTTTCTTTGTGCGCGTTCTTCTCGCTCTTTCTCTTCGGAGCTTATGGACTTAGAACAAGTCTAATCTCACACACTCCTGGTGCTGTTGATATTTTGAATAACTCAGATCTGAAGTATTTCTTTGAAAATAAATTCTTGACGCCATCCTAGCATTATTCTGCTCAATGTCCACCTGGTAAAACTTCACATAATCCTTAGAAATTATGTCTTCTCCCTAAAATCGACAAAGATTTATTCCCATGCACTTGTTGCACTCACTCGATGCCCACCTGGTAGAGATTCTATAGAATATTCAATGATTTTGTCTTCTCTCTTTTTGTTCCCTCCTCTACACAGCCTCACCTCCAAGGTGTTCACCAACCTTGAGGCTTCTCCCTTGAGCCTATGATTCCTCTGGTGCGCCCTCCTATCACGTCTCTGTCCGAATTTTGTAGAACTCAGAAGTGCACTCTTACACTGGCTTACATATCCCTCAGTACTCTATCATGCAACATCTTGCATGAAGCCATAAAGAACCTATAATGAAAATCAAAGAACTCACAGACAAAAAATTCTGTCTATCCCTGCAGACAGAAACAAACATAAATCTACAACATAAAAACACACACATAAAACATTCAATTGCATAAACACACAAAGACTCATGTGCAGGAAAAAATGTTCTTTGTATTAATCTAAATGCCTATACAGAGGTTACAAAATATTGGACTGCAACATAGTCTCTTCTCTCCTCTCTCCCTCTCTAACTTCAAAATATATCCAAGATCTTTTACATGAGGGGGCTCTTTGATCTCTTCCCTCCAACTCACCTACTCTCATAAATTATAATGAATTACATTCAATTACATTGAATGGGCCATCTAATCCACATTGGAGTTAGATCTCCTTCTACCCATCATCCATTAAGGCAATACCAACTACAACATGCTCGAAGGCATGGCTTCGGCTCTACCAGCCTTACAAACATTTAATTTCATTAAATTCAAATTTGAAATTTGAAATTTGAAAGTGGGAAGGTTGCGCCTCTCCTCTCCATTGAATGCATGCTGGGTGTGTTGGTTGGTTGGCAGTTGATGATGTGGAGTGATGCTCCTACATCAAGAGACATGGTTGTTAGGCATGAGAAAGTATTTTCAATTTAATAATTACTCTTCACAACTAGAAGGAAGAATTTCCATCTATCATCTTAAGGGAAAAGCATCAATGTGGTGGGATCAATTTGTGAAGGTACAACACATTGATGAGAAGAATGTCACTTACATGGATTTCAAGGGGTATTTCTAGAAGAAATACTTGACTAAGAGATACTATGATAAGAAAATGGAGTTCTTTGAACTCAAGCTTTGGAGCATGACCACAGATGAATATGAAAGGATGTTTTTAGAGTTGTTGAAGTATGTTTCTTTCATCAGGGAGTAGCAGGCTAATGTTCAGAGGTACTTAAGTGGGATTCCATATTTCATCAGTGATAAGATACAATATGACGATCCCAATACATTAGAGGAAACTATAAGGAGGGATAAATTCCTTTATGAACAACATAGAGAAAGACCAACTTTCCAAAGGATGTGGGAAAACAAAAAGAAAAGTATGATGGACCAGAGGACAACCGGCCTCTAAAGAACCCATAATTCTTAGGGACAACCAGCCTCTAAAGAACCCAGAATCGTAGAGGAAATAGGGAAAAGACCAATGGCACCACCTTTCAATGTTTGGGTTGTGTATGATATCATGTGTTGAGATATTTCACTAATAGAGGTGGAAAAGTGAAGACTCTTACAATGTACAACAATTTGAAACAATGGAGGACATGGGCAGAAGTGTACCAAGGATACGTGTAGCTCTAGATAGAAAGAAAATTGAGTATCAATCACACATGATTGAAGTGGAAGGTAAAATCAATGACCAAACCATTGTTATTTTAATTGATTCAGGAGCTAGTCATAGATGTCTAGATCCTAATATGGTGGAAATATTTCATTTTCCAAGAAGTAAGATTGAAAAACCTTGGATGTTGCAGCTAGCTACATGAACTAAAAGAAAAATTATTGAGATGGTTAAGGCATGCCCAATGGACATGAATGGATTGAGCATCACAGAAGATTTGAAAAGCATACCTTTAGGTTCCTATGGTTTCCTAATGCGTATGGATTGGTTAGAAAAAAATCATGTTGTCCTAGACTGTTATAATAAGTCATTTACTTACATGGATGATAAAGGGAATTTAAGGATAGTACAAGGAATTCCAGTGGCAGTAAATGTCAAAGAAATTTCAGCCTTGCGGCTGAAGAAGAGTTACAGGAAAGGGTGTCAAATATTTGCAGCAAATATGGAAGAAACCCCTAAATTTAAGGTACCAAATATTGAAGATTATGCAGTCCTAAAAGAGTTTGAAGATGTATTCAAGGAAATGTTAGGATTATCACCCAATTGATATATTGACTTCTCCATCAATCTAGTGCCAGGATAATCTCTAGTATATAAGACCCCTTACAGGATGAGTACACCCAAGCTGAAGGAATTGCAAATGAAACTGGAATATTTTTTGAAGAAGGGGTAGATATGCCCGAGTGTGTCAGCTCGGGGTACCCAAATATTATTTGTGAAGAAAAATGATGGAACTTCGATACTGTGCATATATTTCAAGAAGTTGATCAAGGTAATTGTGAAGAACACGTATCCTTTTCCAAGAATATATGACCTCTTTGATCAACTCAAAGATGCAAAAATATTCTCCAAGATGGATCTCAGGTTAGGCTATCATCATGTAAGAATTAACGAATAAGACATCAACAAGACTTCCTTCAGAACAAGGTATGGTCATCATGATTTCAAAGTAGTTCCATTTGGGTTGTCAAATGCACGAGTTTCCTTCATGTGTTTAATGAAAGACATTTCCATGGATTACATAGATAAATTTGTCATTATCTTCCCAGATAACATTCTTATATACTCTAAGTCTGAAGAAGAGAATGAGAAAAAATTAAGTATGGTATCAAAAATATTGAGGGAGAATCGGTTGTATGCCAAATTAAGCAAGTGATCATTCTATCAGAAGAAAATCTGATTTTTGGGTCATATCATTTTAGAGGACGGAATAGCAGTGGATCCAAAAAAGATAAGGGCCATTGAAGGATGGCCAAAACCAAGGAATGTCTCATATGTGAGGTCATTCATGGGCCTTGGAGGTTACTATAGGATATCTATTGAAGGATTCTCAAAGATCACACACCCAATCACTTCCTTCTAGAAGAAAGGTATGAAGTTGGAATATACATTGGATTGTGAAAGGAGTTTCCAACACTTGAAGCATTTATTAACAAGTTTTCCCATACTAAGGATTTTTTATCCAAATGAATACTTCATCATATGCACTGATGCATGCTAAGAGGGGCTGGGTGGATTCCTAAGTCATAATGGGTATGTGGTTTTCTATGAATCTAGGGAATTGAAGGAGCGCAAAAGGAACAATGCTACTCACGATTTGGAATTATCAGCCATGGTGCATGCCATGAATATGTGTATGCACTATCTCATGGATAAAATATTTTAGGTAAGGATAAACCATAGTGGTATAAAATAACTATTCAAACAACTAACTCTAAATGCCAAGAAAAGTTGGTGGTTAGAGTTCCTCAACAAATAAAACTGTGATATAAAGAATATCAAAGGTAAAGAGAAAAATGTGGTTAATGAACTCAATAGGAGGGTGAATGAGATGCATGCTACAACCATTAGCATGTACCAATCATATTTGAAAGGTATAATTCTAGAGGCTATAAAATTAGATAAAAAAATACATGGAATTAAGGAAAAAACTTCAGCAAGGTAATTTACAGCATCAGGTTGAAGACTATAAGCTAGAAAATGATGAAATTATCATTTATAGGGGAATAATTTATGTGTCGAATTCTCAGGAATTGAAAAACCTCATTTTAAAAGAAATACATAATCTACCTTATGTTGGACACTTAGGTTACCAGAAATCCATTGCACCTATCAAGAGCCAATATTACTAGTTGGGGATGAATAAAGAAGTTGATGATTTTATTACAAAGTGTTTGGAATGTCAAAAGGTCAAGTCTGAGCATAGACACCCAACTAGTCTACTACAACCATTACCCATTTCTCAATGGAAGTGGGAAGTTGTAACAATGAATTTCATCACCAAGCTTCCCAGAACAACCAAGGAACATGATTCCATCATGGTGGTGGTGTATAAGATTACTAAAGTTTCCCACTTTGTTCTAGTAAATATCACACACAAGGAAATAAACATTGTTGACATTTATATGATGGAAATTTATCAACTTCATGGTGTACCCAAGACCATTGTGACTAACATAGACCCAAAATTTACCTCAAATTTTTGGAAGGGATTATTCAAATAGTTTGGGACCAATCTGAATTTAAGCACCACCTATCATCCATAATCAGATGGGAAAAGAGAGAGGGTAAGTCAAGTGATTTTAATATTTTTTAAGAATGTATGTGATGGATAAAGCATCAAAATTGGAGGATTACTTACACTTGGTGGAATTTTCTTATAACAATGGGTATCAAGAATCCCTAAATATGAGGCCATTTGAGGCTATACATGGAAGAAAATGAAACAGAACAGTAAGTTGGGAAAACCTAGTAGAAATATCAATGGTTGGGAAAGAACTACTTAGGGAACTGGAAGAGATAATGATAAAAATAAAATAGAATTTAAAGGTCGCCTAGGACAAGATGAAAAGCTATGTCGATAAGGGTAGAACTCACAGAGAATTTAAAGTGGGTGACCATTTATTCTTGAGAGTAAAGGCCAGGATGATCCATAATATATTTTCAGAATGAAATGAATATAGATTATTATCAAAATATTCTTAACATAGAATAACATATATACAGTAAAATTGGTTTCTATTCAATAAGTGAATAAGCTGAAATTGTAAAATGCAGTGGAAGGAAGCTTGCTAGAATGGTGGTGGATTATCTCTGAGAAGAGATGTGACAAATGCACTCATTAGCAATAAGATGATTACAATGAGGCTATGAAGGCCCTTTTACAATATAAAATAATGTCAAAAACCATAAACATCCTAAAAACCTAACCCTAGGAGATGAAGTGCCAAAAGTCATGTGGTCCCCATTTGGGTAAGTTAGTACATCAACTTACCGAGGTTGTAAATTTTTCATACAATCTTTGTTTTAGGCACATGATAGCCCATTGGAAAGGTCTATCCGAGGAATACAAATTCTATTTCTATATATCAAAGGTCATTCTGACTATGGAAAGCCCTAAAAAACATTGTTTAGGGCCTCAAAATTGTCGTGCGAGTTGGGGACCTGAAAACTAGGAAACAAACTACCAAACTGGAAAACTGCCAAAATCAGCCAGTTGGATTTGGATTCATGCTTGGTTAGAATAAGGTAGTGTATATTACTCAACTATGATATATGGCTATCCATTCCATCCAATTACCCCCTTTTAATTGATCTAGGTCATGGTTTAGGTCTAGGTCTAGGTCATTATCATGGTCTAGGTCTAGATATAGGCCTAGGTTGAGATATAAGTCATGTTCATGGTATATTTCTAGGTCTTGGTATTTCCATGCCTTTACATATCTAGGTGTTTCCATGTATAGGTCTAGGTCCATGTATTTCCATGTCTAGGTCAAGGTCATGCCTTACCTTTCCATGTACCAAAGTTTTTAGAGTGTGTGAGAGTGTGAGTGAGAGAGAGAGAAAAACAACTAGACGGGGTAGAGAGAGAGTGTGTGATTGTGTGAGAGGGATATTGAGGAATATATATAAGGGGGGTAGATAGAGAGTGTGAGAGGGATATAGAGGAATAAAGATAAGAGGGGTGGAGAAAGAGTGTGTGATATTGTGAGATAGAGGGAGAGGAAGACAAATATGAGGTGGAGAGAGAGATTGTGAGAGGGAGATATAGGCAGATAGAGAAGTGGGTAGAGAGAGAAGGAAAGGAGGTAGATATAGGTTAAGAGAGAAAAGGGGTGGAGTGGGGGAGAGAATGAGGGGGATACAAAGTGAGGGGGGGAGAGGGGTAGATGTAGGATAGTGAGAGAGAGAGAGATAGAGAGAGATAATAAATATAGTGGGAGGGAGGAGCGTGGGTAGGGAGAGAGTGTGAGATAATGTGATAGGGGGAGAGAGGAATACCTAAAGGGGGGTATAGAGAGATATTTTGAGAGGGAGGGAGAGGGATACATAGAGAGGGGAGGTAGAGAGAGAGAGAGTGAAAGGAAGGGGGGGGACAGAGGGAGACAAAGAGGGGGGTAGAGAGGGAGTGAGAGGAATGGGGGGAGAGATATGGAAGGGGGGTAGAGAGAGGGAAAGTGAGAAATGGGGGGGATTGGGTGAGAGAGAAGGAGGGGATATAATGAGTGAGAGAGGGAGGGGCTTACAAATTGAAGGGAAGAGATGGGTATATGAAATATATAGAAAAGGGGGGGGGGAGGGTGATACATAGAGGTATGGATAAATCCAAAAAGAGTGGAAGATACGTTGAAATTTATATGGAGAGAGAGGTAGAGAGAGGTATAAATAAGGGAAAAGAGAAACAGGGTGAGAGAAATAGGGGATATGGAGTGGTGGGAGAGTGTGGGGAGGGTAACTTTCTCCACTTTGCGCTTTCATGGTCCTTTATCACATATTTGTGGCACCTATGACAAGAAAATATAATAGTAATTATAACTAAATCTATCCCTTGATTTCAATGCATTTGCATGTCCAAATGGTCATGATTTCAATTCACTGAACTCTAGCTTTTTCATATTTTAATATCTTAGATATTTTTTAAAAATAATTACCACTATAAATCCTACAAGAGGATATATGTCAACAAATTAGTAAGAGAGAGAAAGAGGGGTAGAGTGGGGGATAGAGAGGGAGCAGGATACAATGAGGGAGAGAGGGAGGGGGCATATAGAGTGGGTGGGNGAAGGAGCTAAAATGGATGCAAGAATTGGGAGTGGAGGTAAGTGGAGGGGGAAGGTGGATGGATATGGGTTGTAAAGGAGGAGGGGTAAGAAGAGGGGTAGATAGATGAGATAAGGGGAGAGAGAGAGGGAAATGATAAGAAGGAAACAAATATTAAGAAGCTAATAAGAGAGTGTGCATGTTCCTAGAGTGTGTGTGAACTCCTATAGCACATGCACCTTCCTAGTGTTGGAATATTGGTTGTTGTCATTGATGTCAACCCTAGTCATAGGTTTTGGACTGCAACATTGATGAAGGTATTTGTACATGAAGGAAAATGCACATGCATATAAAACACCCATGGATGTATAGTATACATCATGTTGTTTCCGGTGGTATGTGGCACGTCATGTGGATCCTCATGGTTGAGGAGAAATGAATTTTTGAAGATGACAAAGTGAATTGTACATGTAGGCCCTGAAGATAATTAAAGAAAAGAATTACAAAATAA
>SNQJ01S0000071.1:502744-524103 GCA_010110895.2 Picea sitchensis | reverse complement strand
CATGTGGTTGTAGGAGGCCTACCGGGTGATGGTGGTTGGCTTTCACCTATTGACACTCTAGGCATTTGGCGAAGAAATGGACTACATCGCGTTTCATGCCTACCCAAAAGAAGATCTTCGTCATATCTGCATACATCTTCTTCACTCCCAGATGCGCACAATAAAGTGATCTATGGGCTTCCTTCAGTATGATGCTTCGAATATCCCCATTCTCAGGGATGTACATCCTTCCTCGATATCTTAACAATCCATCTATTTCCAGACTATATCCTTCATACTTTGGGTCTAACTGCCTCCCTCTCTGGAGGTTTGAAGTAACCTTTAAATACCAACTGTCTCCTTGGGAGTTGTGTCAACACATGTTCCCTTAGACTGACCTTTAAGGTTACCAAGGAGAAGATACGTGGTCTCCTACTCAAGGCATCTGCGACCACGTTTTCCTTTCCCTTGATGTACGAAATACCAAAATCGTACTCACTCATAGACTCACTCCATCGCCTTTGCCTGGAATTCAGATCTCTTTGAGTGAATATATTTTTTAAACTTTGATGGTCCGTTTTGAGCTCAAGGTTTCGCCCAACAAGATAGTGCCTCCAAAGTTTTAGAGCTAGCATTACAGCTGCCAACTCTAAATCATGAGTCGCGTATAACTCTTCGTGCTTCTTCAACTTCCTTGACGCATAAGCTATCACTCCTCCATCCTGCATTAGCACAACCCCCAACCCTTGCTTCGAGGCATCCGTGCAGACTGTGAAGTCCTTTTCCATATCCGACACTCATAGAATTGGCGCACTAGTTAGTAACCTCTTAAGCTCAATGAATGCTCTATCACACTCTTTTGTCCATTCATACCTAACCCCCTTGCATTGCAAAGTGGTGATGAGTTTCACTATTTTTGAGAATCCTTCCAAAAATATCTGGTAATAACCTGCTAGCCCCATGAAGCTTCTCACCTCGTGGGCATTTTTCGGCACTAGCCACTCCATAATGGCCTTTATCTTTTCTGGTTCCACAGAGATTCATTCGCCGGAAATGATATGACCTAAATAGTGGATCTCTTTCTGGAAGAAGGAACACTTCGATAGCTTCCCATACAATTTGTTCTCTCTAAGGCAGGACAACACTATTCACAAGTGTTCCTTATGTTCTCTTTCATTCTTGGAATAGATGAGGATGTCATCTAAAAAGACTTGTACAAAATGGTATAAGTACTTTCGGAATACGTCGTTCATGAGGCTCATGAATAATGTTGGCGCATTGGTCAATCTGAAAGGTACTACAACAAACTCGTAATGTCCAAACCAAGTTCGGAAGGCAGTTTTTGGGATATCACCTTCCTGAATCCTTAACTGATGATACCCTGATCGAAAATCAATCTTTGAGAATACCACTGCTCCTTTCATTTGATCGAAGAGGTCATCTATTCGCGGCATTGGGTACCTATTTTTCACTGTAGCATGGTTCAAGTCCATGTAGTCTATACACAGTTGTAAGGATCCATCCTTCTTATTTACAAAAATTACCGGTGCGCCCCAAGGTGAAACACTAGGCCTTATTAGCCCTAAGTCCAGTAACTCTTTCAACTGCATTTGCAATTCACAAAGTTCTGACGTTGTCAGCCGATACAGAGTCTTGGAGATTGGTTATGCACCAAGTTTTAGCTCAATAGTAAAATCAAGCTCCCTCTCAGGAGGTAAACCTGGTAACTCGTTCGGAAAAACATCCTAAAATTCTGACAATATCGGGTACTGATCTAATGAGGGTCCCTTCCTTTCATTCACTGCTTCCACTACATAAAGTCGACACCCTTGTCTCAAGCATCACTTAACCTTCATAGTTGATATAAAGCGCAGTGACACTTTTCTCTGTACACCCTGGATCTCTATTGGTCTTCCTTCATCATTGCCACAAAGCACCCTCTTTGCGAAACAATCTACCAAAGCTCGATGAGATGCTAACCAATCCATTCCAATGATTAGGTCATATACCCCGAGAGAAGTGACATATACTTTCAACCTGGTAGTACACACTCCCATGTCTACAATACAATTATCAACACTAGGTCCTACCACTTTTTTTTCCCCCGAAGCCATCTCGACTTGTTTAAAGTCATCGTGCTCATAATCTGCCAATCCACTCTTTTCTAATGCAGATAGTGAAATGAAACTATCTGTCGCACCATAATAAAAAAAAATCTTAACATTGATATGATTTAGCGTACATGATGACTCCAACACCGTGGATTGATGTTCGACTTGGCGGTTATTAACCACTGTGTAAATCTGGTGGCTGCTACTTGCTCTCCCCATCGATGCCTTTCCTTCTCTATGTATGAACCTTGATTGTAACTCTGGGTAGTCGCATTGGTAATGGGGTCCTTCGCACCTCCAATAGGTAACATGAGATTGAACCTGTGCATTATTATGTGACTGTCTCTTAAATGAGTTCCTTCCCCTGGAACCCTTGCCCCTACTAGTTGTTCCCTGCAATGGTCGTGGACTTGTCTGCACTATTGGCGATGAATGAGATGATGCACTCACTGCCATTGAAATCCTTGCAGCTACTGTCCTTGGCATGACTCTGTTAACATATGGCGGTGGCCTTGAGCCCCCTCCACTAGGAAATGTCCTCGGGGCCTTTCCTAAGAACCCCGGGTGATACGGAAATGTCGGTCTTGTACCCCCAGTCAAGTTCATATGTTCTTTCGTGTAACGCACATTTTCCACTGCCTCCACCACTGAAGACAGTTTCCACATTCGCACCATAGCTCTTATCCTAGGGTTCAATCCATAGATGAAGCGCTCTGCCTGTCGTTGGTCGTTATCCATATACGACACATATTTGACCAGTTCCATAAACCTGATCTCATATTCTTTGACAATTATGTTTCCCTGTACTAAGGAATGAAATTCCCCTACCTGTTGTTCCTCGTAGTATGCTGGTAGATATTTCCTTCGGAACCTTTCCTCAAAAAGTTCCCAAGACACTGTGTCTGGGGTAAGGTGCAGTTGTCTTTCCAAGTTGCCCCACCAGTTCAAGGCATTGTCTCTTAACTGAAAAATGGTGATCTTTGCCTTTGAGTTGGATGCATAGTCCCTTAAGGCAAAACACCTTGTCATGCCTTCCAACCATGCTTCCGCGTGTTCACTAGCGTGACCCCCGAAAAACTCTAGAAGTTTGATCTTCTGCAATTCCCGCATGATGTATTTAGGTGGAGGTCCTCCCCCTGAATCCCTTGATGCTTCTGGATTACCTGTTCCAGATGGTGGGGGTTCCACTTCAGTCCCTGCCAGTTGTCTCCCCTTTAAAGTCTCGTTGATGGCTTACAATGAGCGCAATATGAGGGCTAGTTTAGGCGATGGTGGTGGTGGCGTTGGCAGTGTTGGCGGTGCTTGTGACGACGCTCCCCTACCTCGATTCCCTCGAGTTCTGACCATCCTGTATGCTTTGACCTGCATCAACCAAAGTTGTCAGGGTGAGTTCCAGGATGTTTCAAATTGGTGCTACTTAAACTTAGAAACAGGGTTAGGCGTAAGTTTTCTTTACTTGTCTGTAAATAGACATTACTCCATTAGGGGATTGGCTAGGTTAGGGTTAGGATTAATCATATAATCTTGATTTATTCGCCCCTATGAAAAGAATTATTGGTTCCCTTTCCCTGTAGCTACGTTAGTCTTGCGCCTCACTTGCCACTTCCTATGCTTATGCTCCTAGTGCATATGCCACCTCCTTCCCGCTTGTCCTAGTCTAAGCCCTTTTAAATTTCTTCTTACAACTTGATTAAAGTGACTTCCGACCTTATGTTTATTATTTTACGCCGAAAGGCATACGCCTATTGACAATGGGCACAATTAATGATCTTTTTAATCTTTTTTTTTTTTTTTTTTTTTACCTTAAACCATTATCTGATGGCTATGCATTGAATATGCTGGCATATTATTAGTCATCCTCCAAAATCAATGGGTCACATTTATCGTTCATAACTTCCTTGCATTTGTCACAGCATCCGTTAACATGTTTACCTTTTTTTTAACATTTACCTAATCACATAAAAAAATGCTGTAAGGTTATATAATTACCACGTTTAATGATTAAATAGGATTAAACCGTGGCATCTAAAAAATTATCCCCAACTGCCAGCCCCGTTTTGGCATTCACCAGTGCTATGTACCTTTTGGCGTTAGTGTTTTTCTTAAGATTCTTCGCTTGGTGGATGGTCTTGGGTATGACAATTAAAGTATTTACAAGTGAAATTATTTGTAAAAGTCACATCGTGTGGTGTGTTGGTAAGGTGAACTTTGTAAAGACTTGACCGGTGGGGAGGTCCGGGGTTCGATCTCCACGGACTCCATAAATTTTTCTTAGCCCTATATTACTAAAACTTTACTAATATTTTAATTAACTTATTAATTAAACTTTATTAATATTTTAATTAACTTATTAATTATACTTTATTAACTTTATTAATTATACTTTAATTGAATCTTTGATTTTTTTTATTTTTAATTTTTTTTTAATTTTATCAAATAATATAATATTTCTCAACTTAAACAAATTGAAAAAATATAAAGAAAATTTAATAAATAATTTAACATATAATGATACAACTAAAATTAAAATTAAGAAAATAAAATAAAATAAAAAACTCTGTATTGGCAACGCGGGGATTGCATGCCACCCACTTGCCCGAAGACTCACAAGTAGGCAACATGGGGCTTGCATGCCACCCACTTGCCCTTCACTCTCCTTATTTGGAATAAAAAATGACCATCACTTTTAAACCCTAAACTCTTCCACTTCTCCCTCATTTACTGTGGCTGTGTGAGGAGGCGTGAGGGAGCATGGCTGCCATGGTTAACCCTCTCCTCCATACTACCTGCAATTTGGGATTTTCTGGTCAATGTAATTAGTCGAAGCTCGTGGTCTAGGAGGCGCGGTTCATGGCTGGCTTGTCCAACAATTTTCTGAACTTTTCTCTCACTCACCCAGGTATGTTTTGGTTGTTGAATGTTTATTCTTCAAATGGCATGACATCAGGGAAAATTTTTGAAGCTAAGATGGTGACTATTTTCTCTCTTGGTTATGATTGGAACTGATTTTCCCCATACTATATGAACCGTTGAGAATGCTGAGAAAAGAGTGGAGAGCTAGCACTCAAGAGTCTGAAGGAAACAAAATTGTTGTAGTGAGGAATTCAGACACCAGTTGGTTGAATGGTACACAAGTAAGAATGCCTCAATGTATGACTTGAATATTTAATTCCACATGCATGTTCTTAACTATGCTCAGCTTTGGTCAAATTTCTGTGTTTCTAGTCTATCGTTGGTTACTAAGTACTAAATTCCATCTTGACCTGAGGAAATCCAAGTAACACAGTTTGTGGGCATTTCTCAATTCAGAAAATTTTTCAAATTTCATGCCATTTATTGGAATCCAGATGATGAAGTTATGGTCAAGCAGTGAGAGAGTCGGCATGTCCACCACTCAGTAAGATTCAATTTCACTAGAGTGATTGTCGGAGCTTGAGGTAGGGAGTGTTGTTAAAGAAGGGGTCCAGGGTTTGATCAAGACCTGGTTACTAAATCTGAGTGGGTCTGCAACATGGGGACGCATGGTAGTTGTTTGTTATCCTATGGCTGGTTGGTATATTGCTCCTACACAATCAACTGATATGGACAACTTTAAATAAGATACGTATTCTTATTTCTCTGTACAATTGTTTTATCTCTCTTGTATTTACTGTTTGATATGATTGTCTGGTTATGGATTGAATGTTGTTCATTAAATATTAAATATTTAATTCATATTTTGATAAGGATATGGAAATTCCCTCCCTGCGTGCGCGTATCATTCTAGGTCCAGGGTCTAGTTCAGGTATCGCTCTGGTCCGAATGCTGGGAATAGCACCTTCTCTTTAAGAGGGAAAATAACCAACGATTAATCCCATACCTCTTCTAGACTCTTAGGCATCGGTTTAACCTGCTCCTTCAACTTTTACATCTTCTTATTGGCTTCTTTTGCCCATGTAAATTTGGCCAGTGCATTCTCCACATCTGCAATGGTGCAGCTACAAAGCTTTGTTGCCTCTGCTTTGTGCTTGGCTTCCAGTTTCTCTCCTGAAGAATCATGGGAAGCAAGTGCTCTAATTATAGCTTCTTGCTTCTCAAAGGTGTCCGACATCGTCACTTCGTTGTTGCGACCTCTAACAAATTGCTCCAGGGAACCCAATTTCTGAGCCTTCTTAAGTTCGTTGGCATAGTTCTCCAGTGTGACAGAGGATGCAGCACGAGCAGGCTGAGAATCTTCTATTTTTTTCCCTGTGAAAAATCCTTTGATCTTATCAACCCAGGAAAGGCGAGTAATAGTGGCCTCTATATTCTTTAGTGGAGTTGTTGTTATGCAACAGAATGGAAATAGATCTGCTGGGATTGGATGCTTGTTTTGTGATAAATGATGTCGAATTCTAGAGTAATGCAGTGTAAGCAGTCTCCTAGAACGGATATTGTAAAACCTCATCGCCATTTTCATGTAAACATCAATAAGGTTCTCGGCTTTCCAATAAACGTGCAGCTAAAACCCTGGCCAGTTGAAATCTTGGGAAGATTTCATAATTGCTTACCTAGCTCAAGGATATTCCTTTTATCTTCAACGAGAATTGCCAACACGCATTTGGGCAGTTCAAGTCTCTTAGGGCATAGTATATAGTCAGTCTTGCACATTCTTCTTCTTATTCACATATTCTGGTTAGGTATTTTCTATCATTTTGTGGTGGTATCTTTTCTTTTTATTCATTGGGGGGTGGGTGTCTCTCTACGGCTGCATCTTTCCTCTACTCCTTGGGATTTGGTTGTCTTTTTCCGGGTTATCTTTTCCCATTTATTAGCAATTGTTGGTAAGACATTTTCTTCTTGTGGTTGCATGTCGGTCTGTCTATCGTCCTTTCCTAGGATATAGGATCCTATGGGTCAACTGATTTTTAACCTAGCTACTTAGGAAAATAGAAAACTGAAATCTCTATCAAAACTGCACTCTGATTTTTACTAGGAACTGAAACACATTAAGCTAAAGAAAATAGCAGCAAGTCACATATCTGAAACTCAAATCACATTACTTTACTTTTTTGAAAACATGAATTATGCTGAAAGCTTTAAAGTCTACCTTTCACCCTAGTTGTATTCATAATTTACTTGTTTTACTTGGGTAAATTTGCTTTGCATTTATTTTATTTTTTTTAGATTTGTTTTAAAATTTCTGCATTTGGTTTGGTTTGTAGGTTAGGCGGGATTGGAGCTAGAGCTTGGAGCTGGGAACTTGGCCCATAGGCCCATATTTTAAACTAGCATGGCTCTGATACCAAATGTAGGGGCCGAATTAAATAAACAACCAATTAATTTACAACATAACAGTAAAATTCCAGAAATTTCTATAATTTAGCACATTCACCTACAAATTTATCAATTATAATAAAATTTTATAAGATATTAAAACAATGCATAATTTGAAATAATACCTGAACCTGATGCTAATAATCCTCCATTGTCCAAATGCCTTCTTGAACGCTGCTACACCGTAAAACACTGCCCAAAAACCTAGTTCCTCCCTGCCAACTAGGTAACTCCCTAGCTCCAGGATATCATATGGATATCCTGGCCCCCGTGCCCAAAACCTCCAGCAACCCCGGTGCACTGATACAATCCCCCTCCCAAAATTTCACTTCTCTCTCTGCAAATCCCAGAGCTCCCAAAATCCATCCCCCCAACCTCCTTCCCCTCCTTATCCCTCCTTCACTGACTTCCCCCTCCTTTACTCCCTACCTAACCCATTTATTACCTTCTTATCCTCCCGTCGTTAATAAGTTATCCCTTGTTGTGTACGTAACCTTTCAATTTAACTATATAACTTATTAATTTATTAAATTTAATACTCATGTTATTAAATGTAATAGGTAGTTAATTAATCAATTAATTAATCAAATTGCAACCATTAATTAATCAATAATTATTTTATTAGTTTTATTATACCTATCTTGTTTAATTAATACCATATTAAGACGATTAATCCCCTAATTAATTTTTACTTAATAATCCTTCACATTTGTTCAACTAGGGTTGTTACAACATACAAAAAAGGTATGAATTTCTTCTTTATATTTCGAACCCAATCAATTTGTATGGTATCAATGGCTTTGTTCTCACAAATCACTCGTCACTTGGACAATTTTCATGGAAGAAATGATAGCACACTATGAGGATACAAGGAGCAATAACTTATTTATCCAACTGATAAATCTCAAGCAAAGGGGTTTAGTTACAGAGCACATTGAGAACTTCCAAAGATTGAATATAAATGTAACATATATTCCATATGAGCACTTGATTGATGTATTCATAGGAACTTTAAAGGATAACATTCAACATAAGGTTCACCTTTGGGAACCCAAATCATTGGAGTATGCATTTAGGGTGCCAAGAAATGTTGAAAGTAAAAATATGGCTATGGCTACTAGAAGGACCAATCCTAACATCTATAGACAGGATACTACTCCTTCTTCTAAAATACCTCAACCTACAAGGTTGACAACTCAACAATTGGAGGAAAGAAATGAAAAAGGTTTATGCTTTAATTGTGACAACAAGTACAGTAAGGGACATAAGTGTGGTGAGAATAAATTACTCTACATAGATTGTGAAGAGGAAGAAGAACAAGAAAAAGAAAAAGAACCATATCAAGATGAAAATGTAGAAGCAATCTCATCTGAAGAGTTGAATCCCACAATATCGTGTAATGCATTGGCTGGAATTAACACTCCTCAAAACCTCAACATCGAAGGATATATCAAAAAGAAAAAGTTAATAGTCCTAATTTATTCTGGTAGTACTCATAATTTCATTTACTATAAATTAGCCAAAGCTCTCAATTGCTTTGTATATCTAGCGCCATAGTTTCAAGTAATGATTGCAGATGGAGGAAATATCAATTGCTCAGGAAAATGCAATAAGATCAATCTTACTATGGGGGAGTATGTAATGAATAGTCCAATGATTTCTATACCCATGGGTAGTGTTGATGTTGTACTAGGGATCCAATGGTTACAATCATTAGGAATAGTGGCTTTTAATTTTCAAGAACTTTTCATGAAATTTTCATTGGAAGGAAAATAAATTGAGTTAAGAGGTATCACAGGAAAACCCAGTAAGGTGATAAGCTATAATGGCATGAAACAATTATTGAAAAATGGGCATCAAGGTGTTATTGCACAACTATGCTCACTAGATGTTCAAACATCTAAGCCATCTATTCCTCTAGATCTCCAAGGGATCATTGATAAGCATTCCAAATTATTTGAAGATATTCCCAAAGGTGTTCCACCCACATGAAATCATGATCATGATATTCACCTAATTTTTGGGAGTGTTCCTCCTAACATTTGGATGTATAGATACCTTTATGGCCATAAGAGTGAAATTGAGAACATGGTTGAAGAAATGTTAGAGACTAGCATTATCATACCTAGCCAAAGTTCTTACTCTGCACTAGTGGTAATGGTATTCAAGAAAGATGGCTCATGGAATATGTGTCCAGATTATAGAGAGATCAACAAGATCACTATTAAAGATAAGTTTCCCATTCCCATCATTGATGAACTGTTAGATGAACTACATGGAGCAATCTATTTCACAAAGTTGGATCTTTGTTCAGGGTATCATCAGATAAGAATGAAGGAAGAAGATATCCCAAAAAAAGCATTCTGAACTCATGAAGGCCATTATAAATTTTCGGTCATGCCTTTTGGCGTTACAAATGCACCTTCCACATTCCAAGGGTTGATGAATTCCATTTTCAATCCCTTCCTTCAAAAAATTGTGTTAGTATTTTTTGATGATATACTAATCTATAGAAAGTCTTGGGAGGATCATGCGAGACATGTTGACAAGGTGCTACAACTACTAAAGGAGCAACAACTATATGCCAAACCATCCAAATGTTTCTTTGGGGTGAAGGAGATAGAGTATTTGGGTCATATTGTATCTCATGAAGGTGTCAAGGTAGACCCTAACAAGATTAAGTCCATGATGGAATGGCCGATTCCCAAAACATTGAAGAATATTAGAGGATCTTTGGGTTTGACAGGTTACTACCACAAGTTTGTTTGAAACTATGGAAGAATAACAACACCTTCAATGACACTAACTAAGAAGGATGCATTTTCATGTACTCTAGAGGAAACTAAATATTTTGAACAACTAAAGAGGTGATGTGAAAATCTCCTATCTTGAACACTCCAGACTTCACAAAAACCTTTATTATGGAATGTGATGCCTCAGGAAATGGAATTGTCGCTATCCTTATGCAAGAAGGAAGGCCCCTGGCTTTTGAAAGTCAACCACTCAAGGGAAAGGACTTACACAAACCCATTTACGAGAAGGAAATGATGGCAATACTACATGAATTGAAGAAATGGCGTACTTACCTAATAAGTAGGCACTTAAAGGTCAAAACATATCATGATAGTCTTAAATACTTCTTGGAACAAAGACTATCTTCAAAAGAGAAACAAAATGGGTGACCAATATATTGGGTTATGATTTTGAAATCATCTATAAAAAATGGAAGAAAAATGTTGTGGGATGCACTCTCAAGAAAGGATGAAGATGTTGAGGCCTTTATCTATGTCATATTGATCATCCAACTCGATTGGATAATAGAAGCAAGGGATGAATGGAAGAATGAATAAAAAGCGTGGACTCTCATTCAAAGGTTGCAACAGGATTCCAATGCATCAGATACATTTACATGGAAAAATGATTCACTGTGGTACAAAGATCACTTATATTTATGTAAGAAATCCCAACTCAAACAAAAGTTACTATTGGAATTTTACACCTCTCCAGTAGGAGGGCACTCGAGATTTTTTTAAACCTATCATAGGGTCAAGAAGGAATTTTTTTGGGATGGCCTTAAAATGAATGTTCAAAGGTTTGTCGCAGAATGTTTGGTTTTCCAACAAATTAAAGTGGAAACAATTAAGACCCCAGGTATTTTACAACCATTATCCATCCCAATTTAGTGTTAGGAAGAGGTTTCCATGGATTTCATAACAGGGTTACCAAAGTCTGAAGGAAAGAGTGTCATCATGGTGATTATTGATAGACTCACCAAGTATGCACACTTTTGTGCACTCTCTCATCCCTTCAAAGCCAGTATAGTTGCCACTTCCATTCATGGAGACAGTTCAAAAGCTACATGGAAACCCAAATATTATTGTAAGTGATAGAGATCCCATCTTTACTGGACATTTTTGGACATAATTATTTTCTTGTTTGGATACTCAATTGGCTCATATCTCATTCTATCATCCTCAATCTGACAGACAAACCGAGATAGTGAACAAATGTCTGGAAGGATACCTTCGTTTCTTTGTCTCTGATAAACAAACACAATGGTTCAAATGGTTACCCTTGGAAGAATGGTGGTATAACACTTCCTTTCATACTACAACAAAAAATACACCATTTATGGCACTCTATGGATACCACCCTCCTTCCATCACTTATTCTATAAAAGAAAAATCTAAGGTTCAAGCAATGGAATATCACATCGAGCATCAACAAAAAGTTCTCCAAATCTTAAAGGACAACCTGACCATGGCACAAAATCGCATGAAACAACAAGCAGATCAACATCATAGTGAAAGAAGTTTTGAAGTAGGGGATTGGGTGTTTTTAAGACTACAACCATAAAAAAAGATGTCCCTTAAGAAAGCTAAGAAGGATAATAAGTTATCACCAAAGTACTATGGCCCTTATAAGGTGTTACAAAAGATTGTTACTATGGCATACAAATTGAAGTTGCCTGCATCTTCACGAGTACACCCAATTTTCCATGTTTCATTCTTAAAGAAGGTTATAGGTGACAATATCTCAGTTCAAACTATATTTCCAAAACTTGACGAGGAAGGAAAAATCATATTGGAGCTTGAATCCATCATTGACACAATAATTAGCCAGTTGAGGAATAGATCCATTTCAGAGTATCTCATTAAATGGAGGAAAGTATCAGCTAAAGATTCCACTTGGGAAGATGAGTCTTTTATATAGAATCATCAAGAATTACTCAAGTATTGCGGACAACACTTGTCTCAATGGAAAGGAATTTTAATCCCTAAATAGTGGCTCATTAACCCTTAATTGGGGCTTATTACATTAGTAATGTTATTTTATTTATGTCGGCTTGAGTCCATTAGTTGTAATTGTACCTCCTAGTCTCCTATATATACCAAGGAGACATTTTCATTTGGAACCATCTTGTACTTGAACATTAATGTGGTGTATAAGGAGGTTTTTGATTTTTCATAAGCTAGGTTAAGAATGTAGTTCATTTAATTTCATCATGTCTTAACCATAAACAAGAATGTTGCAACAACCAAGATCACAAGAAGAAACACCATGCACAAGAACACAAGATATATGTTGGGAAACCCTTCTTAAACAAGGGAAAAAAACTCAGCCAAATCCTTTGCTATATTATTCAAGAGAAATACCTTTCACCACCAAGAATGACTTAGCACACAAGAGGGTGCTTAAGCCCTAGAACACTAGCGCCCAAGAGAGGTGTGCACCTTCGCCAAAGAGAAGTACTTGCTGAAATTTCGAAAACACCTAAGTGTGCATGTGTCTACAATGTAATATTTGCTCTTACTTATATTAGACTTGTACTATCAACTAAAGTGTCTATTGTCACAATAGGACCAACCTCACTTAGATATATTATTTATTTATTATTATAATAATTACTATTACTATTACTATTACTATTACTATTACTATTACTATTACTATTACTATTACTATTACAATTAATATTACTATTACTATTACTATTACTATTACTAATAATTATCTTTTACAGCTTATCTTTATACACAAAAGGTAGGGCCGACCTGTACCCTTTACAAAATAACTAGGGTCACAGGTAGGTCTGACTCTTCAACAATATATATCAAAGGATCTGTTACACCCACTAGTGCTCATCCAATAGGGACACATCCATAGAGATGTCATGGACCTGATTCACTGCATTACACAGATGAACCAGGTCTTCACACATTCACCTGTGCTCATCCACAGGCATGCCCACTCTATTGATCTGCTTTCCCACTACCAGCTATAGGAGGATCATCTGGAGTCTTCTCTTCAAATCTGTTGCTACTCAGAGGAGGCCATCACATCAACTTCATTTATGTTCTCATGATGATGTGCGCAACACTTTTCGGATTTCCCATGTTCACCTTGTGCTCAGCCACAGGCACATCCTAAGTCAACAAATCGCTCTTACATAGGATAATCATCTGGAGTTCTTCTCACTCACGTCATGGAGAAGGCCATTTGTACATTCCTGACTATGTCCCAGGAAGGAACCACAAACCCTTCATAGGGGCTTTCTCTCAGGTTTGTAAGCTAAGAGAAAGACTTCACATAACTACTATGTTCCATATATCACATGTTTGTAAGCTGGAGGATGTCTCCCATAGTTGCATTCATCAACACTTCATCTTAGCTAGGGAGGCATTCTTTATCAAGATAATTCTCATACCGATGTACTTTGAATTTTTTTTTTGTATAAGGTCATCCATACTCCCTCTTAACTCGGAAGGAGTTCTTCAACAAGTAAATTTTTGGTGTAGAAGTTTGCAGTCTTCTCAGGTGGATAAAGGTACTGCAAGTATATAATTTTCTTCTGCATCATATCTCTGACATAAGAAAATTTTATCTCTCTGTGTGACAATCCATTAGGAATCTCTGGGTTCTTTAGGGAGCTTTATATATGGGTCTCTATCATCAACATAGGAACTATCTCATGGTCAAGTAGATATGTTGGAAGTATGTGAAGCCACCTTGCTTCGCACACTTACTACTATATACTTTGTCTCTAGTGCACTTAAAACTATAGAGTTATGTTTCCTGCTGCAATAGGAAACCATGGAAGAATTAAAGGTAGAACATCAACCGGAAAGGATTTTCTGGTTCATTGAAGATTTTATCAGTCATTTGTCATACCTCTTGTCCCAAGAAGTAGTGAATCATACTCAGATTCTTCATCTTGAATTTAGAAATCAAGGATTACTTGTAACAACAACGCTTTCTGAATAGGTAATTAGGACCATGCTTTCGTCACCAATACTGTAATGATATAAGTTTGGATCATCAACACTCTTGTTTGAAATATGGACTTATAAAGAATCCATTTATCTGATATAGTTTCCAACTCATGGATGGAAGTGTATCTGGTTCACTAGATCAGGTGTTTCATCATAGAAAACTCCCTATGTTTGAGAGAAACCTCTGGCTATAGATCACATTTTGTATTACCTTGATACTTTCATTTTCTGCATGATTTATCACAGGTTTCTCTTTCTGGTCCCTGAATAATATCTTATGCACCTCCTAGTAAATTATATTGGTACTCTTTTGTTATGGCATTTTCCCATACTAGTTCTCTTGTTGATTTTCTAAGACATGGAGTCTTATCATCAATGAAGTGTCTCATGACTAGAGGATAGCTTTGAAAAAATCTTTTACTTTCTCAGAAGGGTCCTTGAGAATCTTGTATTCTTTTATGCTTCTTGCATAGTGAGTCTAGGTAGGCATTTTATGCATTGTTGCAATATCACTGAGCATATCAACTCGAGAAACTAGATCAAATGAAATAATGTATTTCTCCCTATGAAATGTTGAAGGGGGAGAAGATATAGTCTTATTTTCAATATCCATCTGAGATTCTCTGGATATTTAAAAGACTATCTCTTCTTCAAGGACAATCTTTATGCTTGTCTCAATCTGTCTCTGACCAAGGATGTCAATCTGGAATGTCTTTGAAGATTCACTCTATCCTTTCTTTCTAAAGGATATAGCTTGGAATTATTTTCTTTGGGTACATGAAGATACAATGGGCACTCAAATAACCTAAAGTGTTCAATCTCAGGCTTCACTCTCATGAACGCTTCTATTCTAGTGAAGACTCTTGTTCTGAACATATATTGCATCATGCATGCTTCTGCCCATGAAATTATAGAAATATTCCGATGATGCATTATTGCATTGATTGTCTCAAGGATGGTTGTATTCTTCCTCTTTCTCAAATATTTTTGACTCTCTCTACGTCAATGTGACTCCCTCTGAAGGATAAGCATATTCCTTTGTTCTTGAACTGTCTGGAACAAGAAAACAAGAGGAACCAAAACAATAATATCTCCTAAAGGAGAATAATGAGTACATCTCTAGAATCAAAACAATTTTAAGGATTTTTATCACAGCTACAACACCTATTTGTAATGTAGCAAACTTTAGAAATACAATTTAGAAGAATGACAATTACAACAATCAAACCTAGAGTCTTCACTTCTAGTGTGTTTCTTTTCTTCCAAGTCTCCTTCACTCAAGATAACAAGTGATTTCTTCAATCTATATTTTGTACTAGGACAATATTCTATCTTGACAAAAGGTTGGGTTAGAGAACAAACTCTATGATCTCAAATTTAATCCATCTAATATCTTGACTTTAATTATGACCAAAGGTTAGTAGGATGGCCATAGCTGTAACATGCAACGTAGGTCAAATAAATGTCATAACAAATAGATGCATGTCAAAATAATCAAAATTGGGTTTCATTATTCTTTTGAATGTGTTGGATTTCGATATCCTTTTGGATCTATGACAAAAGATCCCTTCTCCTGCAAATACCCTTTAAAGCTTAACAATTTAAACATATGTGAGTACATACCTATGATAGCATTTGTAGGTAGTGGAACCATCTGGTATCAATGGTAATATTTACCAACTTCTTAAAAGACTTCAAGGGTGAATGCAACTGGTACAACAATTGATACATCAACTGATACTACAACTGTAATTGATACTACAATTGATTTTGAAGCTGCAACTACAACTGCAACTTAGGGTTTTATGAGGAAATCCCAATTTTTCAATCTTCAAATTTTGAAATTCTGATCCAGGGGATAGATGCATTGGGTTGAGGCAAGTAAGTTGGTGCAGTCAGATTTATGAAAATCCAAATTTTAACCCCTCAAACTTTACCAATGGATTTATGGACTAGTGATTGTGGGTTTTTGGTACTTATCGTTTTCTAGTACTTCTGGTACTCTCGTACTTCTAGTTTTCATGTACTTCTGGTACTTTGTTGAAACTAAGGTTTCACTTTATGGGAGATATACCCACTCAAAAGGTGCACTGAAGGTTCCAAAGAGTTCCTTGGGTTAGGGCGCACTTTTCTAGATGGTTTTGTGGCTGAAAATCTTCTTCAATAAAAAGCCCTAATTTTCATTTACGACAACAATGACGTTTTTCCTTTTTCTTGTGAACAATGCTTATGCAATGGGTTCTTTCAAGACCTATGCTATGATACCATGTTTATTTTTCATAAGCTAGGTTAAGCATGTAGTTCATTTAATTTCATCATGTCTTAACCATAAACAAGAATGTTGCAGCAACCAAGATCACAAGAAGAAACACCATGCACAAGAGCACAAGATATATCCTGGGAAACCCTTCTCAAACAAGGGAGAAAAACACATCCAAATCCTTTGCTATATTCTTCAAGAGAAATACCTTTCACCACCAAGAATGACTTAGAACAAAAGAGGGTTCTTAATCCCTAGAACACTAGCACCCAAGAGAGGTGTGCACCTATGCCAAAGAGAAGTACTCGCTGAAATTTCCAAAACACCTAAGTGTGTGTGTCTACAATGAAAGATTTCATATTACTTATATTAGACTTGTCCTATCAACTAAAGTGTATATTGGAACAATAGGGTCGACCTCACTTAGATATATTATTTATTTATTATTATTATTATTACTATTACTATTACTATTACTATTACTATTAATATTAATTATCTTTTACAGTTTACCTTTAGACACAAAAGGTAGGGTTGGCCTATACCCTTTACACAATAACTAGGGTTATAGGTAGGTATGACTCTTGAAAAATATATAACAAAGGATCTGTTACACCAACTAATGCTCATCCACTAGAGTCACATCCATAGGGATGTTATGGACCTGATTCACTCCATTACACGGATGAACCAGGTCTTCACACATTCACCTATGCTTGTCCACAAGAACATCCACTCTACAAATCTACTTTCCCACTGCCACCTACAGGAGGATCATATGGAGTCATCTCGTCAACTCTGTTGTTGCTTAGAGGAGGCCATCACATCATCTTCATTTATGTTCTCATGATGATGTGTCCAACACTTTTGGGATTTCCCACGTTCACCTTGTGCTCAGCCACATGCATGTCATAACTCAACAGATCGTTCTTACATCGGATAATCATCTTGAGTTCTTCTCACTCACATCATGGAGGAGTCCATCTTTACGTTCCTGACTCTGTCCCAGGAAGGAACCATGAACCCTTCATAGGGGATTTCTCTCAGGTTTGTAAGCTGAGAGAAAGACTTCACATAGCTACTATGTTTCACATATCACGGGTTTGTAAGATAGAGTATGTCTCCCATAGCTGCATTCATCAACATAGGTTTCCCCCTCGAAGAGGATTATTATTTGAAATTATCTCCTTTTCAAGGCGTTGAGTACTTATTCTGAGGTTTTTCTATTTTATATTGATATTTGGTTCTTAACATGTTATGTGATATGGGTTTGCACATCATAGTGGTTTATTACATTTGATTTTTATAGTCTAAAGAATAAATAAATTAGATAGGTAAATTGTTGGTTCCCTTCCTCCCATTTCTTATGGGGTGTTTACCTTTTTTCATTACTATTAATGTAGTTGGGTTATGGAAGGATACTTAATGCACTAGAAAAAATAATTCTAAACCTTAATTACAACCCATAAACCTAAGCCCAACAATGGAGCTGACAATGGGATCCAGTATTATCGTCTCATATCTTGAAGAAATTATCATTTGAAATGTTTCTTTGTTGGTTTATATCTCAAAGTTTTCTTTAAATTCTCATAGAAACATCCCATGATATCTTTTAGGTGTTTTGACCTTATCTTGCAAGGATAAGTGATGAGTATTCTAGTTTCATTTGTGAATTAAAGTAGGGTTTCTATATTAGTTTTATGTTGCAGGAGTTGCACCCTTTTTCTCAGCAAAGGAGATAATCCCCCATTAACAAACTAACCCCACCCCATTTTCACTATAAGGCATTGGTAACCATTTATTTCATCCTCCATTTGGTTCTCAAAACTCATTTTTTATGAGTAGCAGGCTCAAAACTATTGAAGCCATACCTTGGAGTCTTGTTTCTCCTTTTTATCAATGCCCCATCATCACAAAGACATATATCAAAGTTGTTTATTACTATCTCTAACACTTTATTTTTCTGGGGTGTTGAGGCATAGTCATTGAAGAAGTGAGCATAAAAACTGTTTGTTGAAAGTCATGTGTGAATTTCCTTATACATGCACAATATATTTAAACTCCTTTTTTTTAGACATTGGTATAAACTCATAATTGAAATCTAGGAATGTTTATTTCAGATCGTAGATACAAATGTTTAGCAACACAAGTTTCATATTCCAAATCTAGGTTATGATCTAATAAGTTTGAGTCTTTCTTGAGATTGCATTAGAATTGTTTGACTAAAGTCTTGAGTGATTTTCCTTGTACTTTGTTACATCCTCGGGTTCTTTATTTATTTATCTCATTAAGAATTAAAAGAGTATTCATACATGTTGGCAGCCAATTCACATTTTTCATTGTCTCATAAGCTGCCTACACCAATGTTTCACAAACATTGATTTTTCGTCGCAATTTTCAAATGAACGATGATTTTATTCTTTGCGTCTTTCCGCACGCCTACCTTCGCTAAGTCTTCACGAGTGTAAGCATGAAAATTTCTCCTTCCGAGGCCACATTTTGATCATTATCTGAACTGCCAATGCCTTTTGTGTCATTATGCATATTTCGCCTATCTTTTTATTGATCTATACATGATCGGCAATACCCTTTGAGAGGTTTTCATACTTCAATGGATTATATAACTCAGTTTTATTGAAGACATTTAGCCTTTGGATTCGCATTTTATGACTTGCCTAAACATTGATTCATTGAATTGCATGGGGTTATGATTTATCTTTTGTGATCCTTATTTTTTATCCTTATCATAGCTCTTGGCATATCAATTTTATGTAATATCGATTTGACACCTTGGTTAAACATTGGCGAATACATGATTTTGGGGTTTTGAACTTCATGTCGGATGTTTGAACATTATGGTATAACACTCGCACACATTGGTATACTCATTGGGCATTCTTATGTCAATTGTGTGATTGGATTTCATTTGATTTTGCAATGCATTAGTATTTTGATTGGCTTCTTATTTGGCCTACTCAACCTTTGGTTTCATAAGATGTATGGATATTCATGCATATCTTTTAATATGATGCCTATGGTTATTTTTGTAACTATTGGTAGGTTGGTTACATGATCGACACATTGGTTAAGTTAAGGATATCGGTGGTTACGTTGGCACATAATTGAGTTTGGGAATATTACAGCTGTAAACGCCTGCCTCCTTACCAGAAATTGAGCTATTCTTCACTTGCCACGCTCATGCTCGCTAATATGATGGTTTCCTTAGATTCATAAATCATACAGAGGTAACTTTGGTTTTTTTTTGTTTAACGTTTTCAGAGCTAGATTTGATGCATGAAGAGGAAGAAATTAAGATCTGGATACCTCTACGACCTTTCAAAGTTTCTGGCATTTCTAGGGTTTCCTATCGATTCTTTTAATGTTGTTTGGAGGACTGTGCGAGTTTAGAGACTGCATTTGAAAACTTCATGCAATAAGTCAGCCTGGATATAAACTCAAAAAGATTAGCAATCGGATTGAGAGGTCGTGGTTTCCCTGGACGACATTGAGGGCTTAGACAGATCGAATTCTCCTGTGCGAACCGTGTATACTTTGCTAGCTGGGTAAGAAAAATACAGTGGGAATGCAATGTCATGCGATTACCCTCGACCTCCAATCATGGGTCGCACAACACACAGATCGCGCCAAGTTTTCAGAGCTAGGCGTTGATCATATAAAATGTTGTTGAGAAGTCCCTCAAATCACGGTTGAAATGAGACACGGTTTAGCTGGTTCACACTTGCCATTCAATGGGTGTCATACACCGTGATTTACAGCTGATGAACAAGGATCCAGAAAGGTCAATAGCATTATTTTGGGCTGCAATCATTGTCGGTGACAAAGTGGACAGTGCTCTGAAAGACATGGCCATTGTCCTGAAGCAACAAAACAGGTCCGAGGAAGCCATTGAAGCCATTATATCATTGAGAAATCGATGTTCCGTTCATTCTCAGGAAAGTCTGGACAATATATTGCTGGATTTATACAAGAGGTGCGGTAGACTGGAGGACCAGATTAAACTACTGAAACACAAGCTAAATCTAATTCATCAGGACTTGGCATTCAACCAAAAGAGGCAGTGTACAGGAAAGATTTATCAATGGAACCAGACAACATCAAATCGTGCAATCTTGGAATATGTTTGATGCACCAAGGAAGGGTTGCTGAAGCAAAATTAATTCTATAAAACGCTTGCATCTTTGACTGGTCCACAGGGAAATGATTTTGACTTGAGGTTTTATGAAAGAGCCTAGGAGATGCTTAGAGAGGTTGAAGCTAAAGCAACGAACTATGATTCCATCAAGGAAAATTCTTTTATTGAGTGCCTCAAGCCCACTACAGGGCAATCCTTGCAATGGCCATGGAGGCATACTGCACCTAACCAGAGTAAACATGAGATGCCTAATTCCGATTTGGGAGATGGGGAGATGACCACATTCCATGCAACATCTGGGTTTGCATTCTCACAGCAGGATCTCTTGTTGGCCTCTGATATAAGGTTCCAATCCTCATTATTTCACAATGCTTGGGTAGAAGACGAGACCGAGGAAGATGGTATTGGGGATGAAAATATAAATATAAACACATCAGCAGAGGACGATGAGGATGATGGCACATCTGATGGAGAACTAGCTAGTATGGACAAATAAGATGATGATGAGAGTAACAGTGAACGATCACTTTCATCAAAAGTTTGTACATTCACGTCTAGTGGAAGCAACTTTATGGAACAACATTGGTACTTCTGCTACACATGTGATCTGGTTGTTTCTAAAGGGTGTTGTTCTATTTGTGCAAGGGTGTGTCACAGGGGTCACAGAGTTGTTTACTCTCGTTTAAGCCGTTTCTTCTGTGATTGTGGAGCAGGAGGGGTAAGAGGGACAAGCTGCCTCTGCTTAAAGCCTCAGAAGTATGTTTCTTCCAGCACTACATCATTGAGGG
>SNQJ01S0000071.1:454498-495781 GCA_010110895.2 Picea sitchensis | reverse complement strand
GTTACGAGATGATTTTACACAGTTTCTTGTTGAAGAGGACAATGCATCACATATTATGGAAATCAAACATTCTAAGTTGCATATTCGCTCTTTAATTAGCTCGAATCTTAATGTTGATACTTCACATTTTGAAATGATCAATCACATTGAAGGAAACATTCAAACCGATGAATCAATTGATTACACGAATCCTCTTATGATGAGCTTTCCATTGATATATTCATTTCATCAAAGTCATGGTTTGCATCCTCATTTTTGTGACAGGATCTTAGAGTGGCTTGAATATTCATATATGAAGAAATTTCACAATAAAGACAAAGTTGAGCTTGCTTTCTTTTTACCCAAGTATCTTGGAGGTAGGCGTGACATATTTCTTCTAGATCCTCTATGTGAAGAAATTAATGAGTACTTTGAGAACTGTCAGGAGGATGGGGCATTTCATCCTTCGTTGATGGTTTTTCCATTTCCTCATGATCCTGACAAATTTTTCCAAACTACTTACACTCACCCATGCCATTATGACCCTTATCATGACAATATTGCGCAATGGCTGGAGGATTCGTACAACAAGAATATCCAAGGAAATGGTAAGATCATGCTTACTTTGTTTCTAGATGTTGATTATGAAGGTAAGCATGATATGTTTCTGGCATTTATTGATATACTACCATTCTTTTTAATGATGCTTGATCTTGTTTTCATTGCAGGATTGGAGTTACTCCGATGGCTACATTGGAAACATGACTTCACATAGTATCCTGATGTGTTTAAAAGTTAGGGTAGGTTTAGGAATAGGTTTTCTTTCAGTTTGATTTCTCACTAGTTTTTTTTTCAATAAATGCAGTCATGAACGCAAGTGGGCGCACCACGAGAACCATAATACGGCTGTTGTCAGGGAAGTCCCCTTGACCCTTTTTCTCTTTACTTATTAGTTCAACATTTATTTTCAAAAACACAGTATCGTCATGAAAATCTTAAATGGAAAAGTAAAGAGATAAATAAATCGGAATCAACCCTGACCCAAGGTACCATGAGTAGGATTGATTTTCCATCATTCAAGATTTTCCTACTTTCTTTCAGTTTCCCCGGGGATTGTCGCATGAGGTTTTCAGATGCACCTTCTGTGAATATTTTTTTTTTGGTTTTGTTTGGATTTCTTTGTTTTCCAATTTTTTCTTCGCTGGTGTGTTTTGATTTCTCCCTTATGCTTACCAGTTTTTGCTTTTGGAAACACACCTACCTGTACATTGAGCCATTCAGACAAAGACCATGAGAAAATCTCTTCGCTGAAATAACTTCTGAAAAGTTGTACGAAAATCAGTGATATGTTTAAAAATGATGTTGGAAAATTTTGTTTGAAAGAAGTCAACTAATCTCGATCTCTGAGTGAAGTTTGTCATGATTATCTTTATCTTTTTTACGCTGTCCCTTTTCCGTAAAGGAATGACTCAAAAGGATGTCTCCCTGTCATAGTAAGTTGTTTTAGAAATAAAACATTTCTGGAGCTGGATAAAGGACAGTGTCAAAAAATTCTGATGAGGTCTAAAAAAAAACAAAAAAAAAATATACGAGAAAATATCAAGATTTTTCAGCGTCACCCCGCTCAGCTATCTATAAAGAAAAACAAAATAAAAATGTTAATAAGAGTTGTGGGAAGTGTTTGTAAACCCGCCGGGATACTGAACAGGTCCACTGGCAGCGGGTAAATGAAAGCATGGTGCCAAGACAACTTCGCTGGGGTACTGAACAGGCCTGCTAGCAGCGAAGCAATGTCGGGTTCATGAAAATCTAAAAAATTATATGAAACCTCTTTTAAAAATGTCCTTTATTCTAATCTAGAGATTCTTGACAGGATAAAGACGTCCGAGTGGGTTAAATGGAAACCCTGTCGAGGCTATGGATGCCTGCTAGAAGCAGTGGCCATGCCAACAGTATTGAATATTTTATCATAAAAATCATGACTTGCTGATCTAAAAGACTGTTACTGGTTTTCGTCTTTTAAAACATCATTGGAAAAGATAGTAAATGATGATGTTTGTACGATTTTCTGGTTGTTGTTTTTGAGTTGAATTTTTCTCTGCTGTCCTAATCTGAATTTATTTCTTTTGACAGAGATAACTGCTTCTACCAGTGTGTCGCCATTGTTGGCAGCCAATTCACATTTTTCATTGTCTCATAAGCTGCCTACACCAATGTTTCACAAACATTGATTTTTCGTCGCAATTTTCAAATGAACGATGATTTTATTCTTTGCGCCTTTCCGCACGCCTACCTTCGCTAAGTCTTCACGAGTGTAAGCATGAAAATTTCTCCTTCCGAGGCCACATTTTGATCATTATCTGAACTGCCAATGCCTTTTGTGTCATTATGCATATTGCGCCTATCTTTTTATTGATCTATACATGATCGGCAATACCCTTTGAGAGGTTTTCATACTTCAATGGATTATATAACTTAGTTTTATTGAAGACATTTAGCCTTTGGATTCGGATTTTATGACTTGCCTAAACATTGATTCATTGAATTGCATGGGGTTATGATTTATCTTTTGTGATCCTTATTTTTTATCCTTATCATAGCTCTTGGCATATCAATTTTATGTAATATCGATTTGAAACCTTGGTTAAACATTGGCGAATACATGATTTTGGGGTTTTGAACTTCATGTTGGATGTTTGAACATTATGGTATAACACTCGCACACATTGGTATACTCATTGGGCATTCTTATGTCAATTGTGTGATTGGATTTCATTTGATTTTGCAATGCATTAGTATTTTGATTGGCTTCTTATTTGGCCTACTCAACCTTTGGTTTCATAAGATGTATGGATATTCATGCATATCTTTTAATATGATGCCTATGGTTATTTTTGTAACTATTGGTAGGTTGGTTACATAATCGACACATTGGTTAAGTTAAGGATATCGGTGGTTACGTTGGCACATAATTGAGTTTATGGATATTACAGTTGTAAACGCCTGCCTCCTTACCAGAAATTGAGCTATTCTTCACTTGCCACGCTCATGCTCGCTAATATGATGGTTTCCTTAGATTCATAAATCATATAGAGGTAACATTGGTTTTTTTTTGTTTAACGTTTCCAGAGCTAGATTTGATGCATGAAGAGGAAGAAATTAAGATATGGATACCTCTACGACCTTTGAAAGTTTCTAGCATTTCTAGGGTTTCCTATCGATTCTTTTAATGTTGTTTTGAGGACTGTGCAAGTTTAGAGACTGGATTTGAAAACTTCATGCAATAAGTCAGCCTGGATATAAACTCAAAAAGATTTGCAATCGGATTGAGAGGTCGTGGTTTCCCTGGACGACATTGAGGTCTTAGACAGATCGAATTCTCCTGTGCGAACCGCGTATACTTTGCTAGCTGGGTAAGAAAAATACAGTGGGAATGCAATGTCATGTGATTACCCTCGACCTCCAATCATGGGTCGCACAACACACAGATCACGCCAAGTTTTCAGAGCTAGGCGTTGATCATATAAAATGTTGTTGAGAAGTCCCTCAAATCACAGTTGAAATGAGACACGATTTAGCTGGTTCACACTTGCCATTCAATGGGTGTCATACACCGTGATTTATAGCTGATGAACAAGGATCTAGAAAGGTCAATAGCATTATTTTGGGCTGCAATCATTGCCGGTGACAAAGTGGACAGTGCTCTAAAAGACATGGCCATTGTCCTGAAGCAGCAAAACAGGTCCGAGGAAGCCATTGAAGCCATTATATCATTGAGAAATCGATGTTCCGTTCATGCTCAGGAAATTATGGACAATATATTGCTGGATTTATACAAGAGGTGCGGTAGACTGGAGGACCATATTAATCTACTGAAACACAAGCTAAATCTGATTCATCAGGGCTTGGCATTCAACCAAAAGAGGCAGTGTACAGGAAAGCTTTATCAATGGAACCAGACAAAATCAAATCGTGCAATCTTGGAATATGTTTGATTCACCAAGGAAGGGTTGCTGAAGCAAAATTAATTCTACAAAATGTCTGCATCTTTGACTGGTCCACAGGGAAATGATTTTGACTTGAGGTTTTATGAAAGAGCCCAGGAGATGCTTAGAGAGGTTGAAGCTAAAGCAACGAACTATGATTCCATCAAGGAAAATTATTTTATTGAGTGCCTCAAGCCCACTACAGGGCAATCCTTGCAATGCCCATGGAGGCATACTGCACCTAACCAGAGTAAACATGAGATGCCTAATTCCGATTTGGGAGATGGTGAGATGACCACATTCCATGCAACATCTACGTTTGCATTCTCACAGCAGGATCTCTTGTTGGCCTCTGATATAAGGTTCCAATCCTCATTATTTCGCAATGCTTGGGTAGAAGACGAGACCGAGGAAGATGGTTTTGGGGATGAAAATATAAATATAAACACATCAACAGAGGACGATGAGGATGATGGCACATCTAATGCAGAACTGGCTAGTATGGACAAAGAAGATGATGATGAGAGTAACAGTGAACGATCACTTGCATCAAAAGTTTGTACATTCACGTCTAGTGGAAGCAACTTTATGGAACAACATTGGTACTTCTGCTACACATGTGATCTGACTGTTTCTAAAGGGTGTTGTTCTATTTGTGCAAGGGTGTACCACAGGGGTCACAGAGTTGTTTACTCTCGTTTAAGCCGTTTCTTCTGTGATTGTGGAGCAGGAGGGGTAAGAGGGACAAGTTGCCTCTGCTTAAAGCCTCAGAAGTATGTTTCTTCCAGCACTACATCATTGAGGGAGACCAGCAGTGTTGAACCATTCTTGCCTCTTCCAGATGAGAGGGATCATCTCCAACCATCTGACAGTGACTCTGATCTTGAGGATGATGGTAGCATGGAGAATGAGAAACCATTCAAGTTATCTATCCCTAAAGAGGAAGAGGATGGGTTGCTATCACTTTTTATGGAAATGGATATCGAAGGCCAAGTTTTGATGCTATGCAGACAACTTCTTCCTAGTATTAATGTGGCTAGTCATTCAGTATTATCAAACGATGAGAGGATAGTTTTGGGTGATGACAAGGTTTTATCTTACAATTCAGATCTTTTGCAATTAAGGAAGGCATATAAAAATGGATCTCTGGACATGAAGATTAAAACAGAGTATCCAAACGTAAGAGAACTTAAATCCCATCTTTCTAGTGGCTCTATTGTCAAATCTCTGCTTACTATAAATAGCAGAGGCAGGCTTGCAGCAGGAGAAGGTGACAAAGTAACAATCTTTGATGTGAAGCAACTTATTGGACAACCAACTGTTGAAACTTCTTCCTAGTATTAATGTGCTAGTCATTCAGTATTATCAAAAGATGAGAAGATAGTTTTGGGTAATGACAAAGTTTTATCTTACAATTTGGATCTTTTGCAATTAAGGAAGGCATATAAAAAAATGGATCTCTGGACATGAATATTAAAACAGAGTATCCAAACGCAAGAGAACTTAAATCCCATCTTTCTAGTGGCTCTATTGTCAAATCTATGCTTACTATAAATAGCAGAGGCATGCTTGCAGCAGGAGAAGGTGACAAAGTAACAAACTTTCATGTGAAGCAACTTATTGGACAACCAACTGTTGCACCTATGACAGCAGACAAGACTAATGAATTTCCATTGCAACATGATTAGTTATAGATCAAGGGCTTTTTTCAAGAATACCAATAAGAGGAAACAAAGACAACAAAGTAAGTACATTTCAAAGGAGGAATTAGAGCAAGCACTGAAATCGTGGAATTTGGCAAACCTCAAGAAGCCTATCTCAAGGGCCATTCAATATTAAGGAACATTTTCTGATAACCATTTTTACCAATGTTTAAGTCAAGGACTCCTACACTCATTTATAGATAGATTTTGTATATATTTATTAAATCTTTGTTTTTATGATCTGAATTCATTAGATTAAATTAAGATTCCTGCTTTGTTCTAATTAGTATGCAGGCCTATTTGTTTGATATTTAAATGATTTGCTTTCTTTTAACTAGTAATTAAATCTTTGTTTTATGATTTGGAAACTTTTTTCCTAGTTTATTTGATTTGAAATGGCCTGTCTCTGGTTTTCAGGGACTCACAGCCTATGACCACTGACTGTAGCTATTCATGTGATCAGATTTTTACCATTTTATTAAATAAAATATCTTTAAACTTGTCTATTTTTGCTTTTCGTGTACATACGAATTGCATGGATCAAATGGGCATGCTGGAATAGTTTAGGAGATATTTCAGATTTGGTTTTGTCTTAGGTTATTAAGTTTGAATCAGATTTTTGGAATATCTTCCCCTTATATTGTAAAACACTTGCTATTATTCACAATGATGTTTTGCCTTGTGAGAAACATATATAAAACCTATGGTTTTGGTAATAATAATCATCCTCATTGTGGGAGAACAAGGATATACAATTCTCGATTCAAACTGGAGCACTGAAGTTTGTTATACTTTTAAGCTTTTCAATATATCGACACTTTGTTCCAAGTTTTGTATATCATTCTGCCTATGGTTTTAGTATTACTTGCTATCTAAATCATATGCATTTGATATAATTTCTTATTGTTAGACATATCTTGTTCCTTCCTAAGAGATAAAGAACATAACACTTGTTGATTCATTTTATGAATCATAGCTTTGTCTCTTCAGAGGCCTAATTGTTATATAAGTTTTGCATAATAGGTTTCCCTTAATGCAGAGATTTATCATCATCATAAAACCTATGATTTCTTTATGTCTTGTTTGTCCCAGAACATACTCTCAAGTTAGCTAAGACAGCTGATCGCTTTCTAGTGTCATGACTAAATGGTGTGAATTTCTTCCTCCAACCACCTACAGTCATCTCTGCACTGTGACGCACTTGGAGCGCTTCGTGTCAATTAGTTGTGGGATGTTTGTTGTTTGATTAATTAGGTATAATATAAGGATAGTTTAATAGATTTAATATTTTTTTTATTTCAGTAATATATGTTAGATTGTCTAATTTCAGTTAGCTTTCTTTCTGTTTCATAAACACAAAAAATCAAAAGAGACCCTTGGCTGTCTCAGGGCAGCGAACACATGAGTTTTGCAGGTTTTAACTAAATCTGTAGTTTGTCTATGTTGTATATTTGTGAATAAGGAATGTCATAGCTGATAAATAGGTAGTTGATTTGAGTTATTATAATCATAATTAGTATCTTGTATATATAATAGTTAGTAGTTTATAGTTAGATTAGTGTAGTTAGTTTAGTTTGTTTTATTAGTTTCTAGTTTCCTTTATTAGTTTTAGTTCTTTGTCTTTGTTTTATTAGTTTCTAGTTTCCCTTTAGATTTCTTAGCTCAAATCATTTCTCTTTGGTTTCCATACGAGACCTTAGGGTGGCCAACGGAGCCGTTAAACTCGTCAGGGTGGTCCAATCCAAACGGCTTGGGTTATTTAGACAACCTCGGACCGGTTCCACTCTCCCAGTTGACGGACGGTCAATTTCGCCCGTCAACAATACAATGCCCCATTTTTGGTCTATTATCCTTTGAAATTGGAAATTCTGACCTACAAACGAGAATCTGATATTTATGTTTGTCAATATTGATTTGGTTTTATGAGGTTTGTAGGTGAATTGTATGAAGAAATACCTATAGGAATTTCCTCATATTTGTTCAATATATTTCATTTCCACTCTTTGCATTATGGACATAAGTTTACAATATGAATATGGAGAGCATTTTTTCCTCTTTAAACCCTAGAAACCAAGATACATGAATAAGGCACACATACTCTAAGCTTGGGGTATAATCTTATAAGGACAAGTTTTTCTATAACACTGATGGAGAGCGTTTTTTCCTCTTTAAACCATGGAAACCAAGATACATGAATAAGGCACACATACTCTAAGCTTGGGGTATAATATTATAAGGATGAGTTTTTCTATAACACTACACATGAACTATTTGTCAAATGTATGTATGATCTTTTTCCTATACCTCAATGGTAACCATTCATCCTCATATTATATTATTTCTTGTATAATAATTCATAAAATCCAAACTTTGTCTTGTATGAAATTTGCACTAAAAAGAGTCTTTATATTCTACTTTTTCATATTATTTCACATAGCAGGGATACTCATTTTCTATGAAGAAAAGTCAGAGGTAGTTTACATTATGAGCAAGGTATTTTTCTTTGAGTGAAATATATTACCTTGGTACTAAGAACATCTTCACACTTATAATACATTATCTTTTATTAGCATTATCAATACCTAATATCAAGATCGAACGGTATTTTGTATAGAGGTATATATTTTGACTACATTAATTTGTGTTTTCACGATACCTCTTGTTTATCCCTGCCTGTATATAGGTATTCACACTAAATCATAAGTTTGAAATAATAGGCCTAGAGTTTGTACCCAAGGTGTGCTCCAAGGAGTTCCCTTATATGCATGTGTATGATCCGAGCTAATTTCCCTGAAGTTTTTGGTCAAAATATGTGCATGATATGTTGCTGAAATTAACCTCAGATTATATGAAAATTTAAGGAAATATCAACAGGATTTGCTATAGAATTATGTGATCTATTATGTGAGAAATTTTCCTTGGGATGTCTTGAGAATATAAGCTCTGGAATTCATTAAAGAGTTGTTTGGTTCTGCTATAAAATTTAAAGTAAATAGTGATCATTACATGCCGATTACCAGTCTCATAAATAGTTTCCATCCAGTTGAAAACATAGTTTCTCCTTTGTACTTACACATACAAACAAAAAGTAAGCATTTGCATGTGTTGGGTACCCCCAACATTTAGTGTCAAAATCCTTTGCAGGGAATCCCCCTTCAAGTGATTTTTATTCATATGAGAAGAGTGGGGAAGTGGGAGCCTCGGTGACTATTTCTCCTTCCAAGTTTCTCTTGATTTATGATGAGTGTTTCCTTACTTATCTTATTCAGAAAATAAAGTTTTAACAAAATGTTTTCATCAACATCCCAATCATATATTTTTAAAAGAATATATTTAAAAACCCATGAATGATTCAACAAGGAATGCATCTCATAAATGAAGTGGAATATTGATAACTATGAAACTGTAGCAGAATATTTACACCCTTATTCAGTGGATTTTGATCTTAGATTATCACTCACATAGTGATCTTGATACTAGTGTTTCTTAATTTATAGCTAGTCGAGTACAATTAGAATGGTTTATCATCTACAGGGAATGAACTAGTGGTACTCATGGTGCATCCATGCATGAGTATCACTTGCCACCACTCATGAAAATGAAAGGTTTACTGATGAGGAGCTTCTTTCTAGACCCAAAAGTTCTTGTAAGAAGATATAATGGTTGTTTGAATCACATGTAATACAAAATCCATCCTCAATGTGCCTCTCTATTTTATTTTGGGAGAATGATTATTGTTCTTATTAAGCTACGATATATAATTTAAATGGAGATAGGATGGATGTTGTTTTGGAAAATAATTTTAAGACTCATCAAGTAGACAGGGGCATGGAATACCCTATGACATAGTGAATGATATGTTGCTTCCCTTGTATCCATGAATATGGCATCACTTGTCATGATGTCAGTAGTTTGAAACTGGGTTACAAAATGATTGATGAAGGATCAAATCCATGGAATATTGGTAGTGAAACGTCCAACAAGGGCCAGTCCCTAATAATAGATGATAGGGGTGGTAGTGTGACTGACATCATGAACCAACCTCTCTCATGAAGAATGATGACATCACGGAATAATCATGTTACTTTGGAGCATGTTATCTTTGACCTACATTTTGATGCTAATTTGAAAGCATATGTCAGTGTTTCTTGCAGATGCTAGATTGTTAAATTGTCTTCACTCATGATGTGCTTTGAATATTCTTAGTTCTTATTGACTAGTGGTTATGCTTTATGTATGTTATACTCCCATCACTTCAACGCACAATGCATGAACACATTTATTTTACTCTATGTTTTACATACAATCATGTGCTTTATTTACTATTTTTATTATAATAAATAAGTGGAAATTGTCACTTATATTTTCCTTAGAATATGTTGAAGAGTAGAGATTTTTCTAGATAACCAACCTGATGTGATGAGGAAAATATGGCTAGTTCTTTCATCATTTCTGACCTTTTCTTAGTCATAAACTTTTAAATCATCATGGAAAATTCTAAATCTATTTTTTTATCATTCCTGGTTTACCACCCCAACATTTTTTAGATATTGTGATTCCACTACAGTGTTCTTGTTTGATTTGTGACAAGTATTGATCATTTTTTGCTGCAATGGTTGGTTTTTTTCATCAACATTTTATCAACATAAAATTTGTGTTGTAATGTATAGCTAGGTGGAAAAATACAATAGTGTTCATGAGAGATATTTTGACTTTATTTAAGGTTGGGTTTGGAAAGTTCTTGAATATTTCATGAGAAGTTTCTGAACATTTGTGTGCTGCAAATCTGTGCCAATTCATTGGAAAATATCTATGACTCATTAATTGCATTTTGTTTTCATTCCTTAATGTTGTTTTCATATCTGATTTTTCCTGGATTTTCGTCCATTATCTTTTTGTTCAGTCATAATGTCATGCCAATAAGTTTGCATATTTGAGCAAGTCTCTTTCAATTCTTCATCATAATATTCACTATTTTGTTGTTTTTCTTTGTTTACTTCATGTTTTATTGAACTTATTCATTTTTATGTTGTATTTATGATGCCTTATGCATAGCTTACATGAGCCTAAAAAACCTTAGAGAGTTTCCTCCTAGTAATAATGTTCACAGTTTATGTACTTGTTTAAACAAAAAAAAAATATACAATTAGCTCGGAACAATGTTTCCAAAAGTCCATACTTTCTGCAGTAACATCCAAATATGATCTCTGGAATTTCTAAAATGCATGCATAATATTATATTTCAATTATTTCTCCAACTAAATATTTTTGTAAAAGTTACAAACAACTTATGGACCTGTAGGTTCAATATTTTCCATCAGTACATCAAATCACCATTTATATCTTAAGTACCATAGTAAATTCATATCCTTGGATCAATACTTTATTTATGTTAGGATGATATCAAACATCATCTACATGGTGCCCTTAGTTGAACCCACTATGTGCACAAGCCAGAAAAGAAAATTAAAAATTGTCATGAATAAAGTACAAGAAAACATGTCAAAGTGATGAAGTTTGGAAATATAACACAAGAGAGAAGCCAAACCCAATATTATGGGCCAAATAATCTCTTTGGAAGAACATCTCATTTCATTTTATCTATTTTGTTCTCTCCTTCTTTGCACTAAAGCGCTGGTCTATTTGTTGAATCTGCTTTATGTCATATTTTTATTAACCTTTTTGCTTATTTCTTAGATTGGCCACTACCTCCTTCGTTTGGATAATTACACTGGAATGAAGAGTTCATATGTAGTATTTCATAGGTTCATCGATGAAATTGCAGTTCATATAGTTGCTAAAGATTTTGGCTAGTATATTATAGATTTGGATTATGGTGCTCATTCTGATATTTTGGATCATCTTACTTTGGATTGGAAGAGGAAGTAAATCCTTGTAAAGAAGTGCATCATAGTCTTTGTAGAAATTTCTTAGAAGTAAATTGGATGAACTATTGCCAATTGGTACTAACTCAAGTCTTGAAACCAATATGTCGATAAAAAATTGTTGAACAACCATAGAAGTCACAAATTGCAATAATGATTGAATCCTCAAATGATAAAATGGAAAACCATCCATAAACAATTCATCCTTACATGTGATTTCTTGCTGTAATTTCCTGTGTAGATAGAATTTTGATCTTAAATATCCTCACACACAATCAACTACAACACATATCTTCTTCTAATTCAATTGTTGGATAAAAATACCACCACTTCCACCAACTTTAGACTCATCAAAACATTGTTATGTAGGAGAATAATGTTGTTTAAACAAATGTCTTCCAAATATACCTATCAATCCTACTAAAATTAGTACCCTACAATGTTATTGTTTGTGGTATAAAACCAATCCTCCTCTTCCTATTGCACAAAAAACTATTCAATTGGATATAGTTGCTTAAGAAGAAATAAAAATTGCCAATAATACTCTATGACCATTGTCTATTGTTTTCCAATTCCAATGGATAAAACTAATCACCAAACTATCATATTTTACACCAATGAAAACGTTTTCCTTCCATGGATATACCATATTTATAGTCATTATCTCAAAAGAGAAAAAATAGACCTTATTAAATCAATTGTCTAATTGGTTGTTCTCAAATTCCAATGATAGGACCTGCCTAAACTAATCCACCTAGTGTTGATTAGATAATATATACCACCACTCACACTATTGGAAAACCCATATCAATTCAATCTATGTTCAATGAATGTTGTATACAACTGTAACCACCAAAAACATGTTGAAAATCCTATAATTAATGTGTTGGCACTAAGATCTATAATCAATATTCTATTTATATGTTGCATGACTATTGATAAGGTTGATTTGTATTAAAGTCAACTTCTAAAATAACCCCCATGAATATATTGAAGGTAAAACTACAATAATATTGTTGGTTATTACTCTTTCTTTCTACCTTTTTGGGCTGACCTAGGTTCATATCTGAAAAAGTTTCCAACAAAACCCTCTAAAACTATCGGTCCTTCTATTAAACTAGAAGGAAACACAACACATAGAAGGTACTACGCAGTCTCACCCAAGATAGTTCTATGGGTGACTGCAAATCTCAAGTGCTTACAATCTCGGAAGAGTGGGGAGTATATTTCATATTCTAATATACATTCCTTTGTTAAACCCTTGCATGTAGTCTAATAGATCTAGCTAACCAGATATGTGTAAATCCATCATTAACATGAATTAAAGATGATCAACTATTAACATAAAGTAAATAGAAATCCAATCATCACATAGTACATAGACTTTACCATGGTTCAACCCCTCCTAGGATACATCCACAAAGATCTAGCTTCTTAGGCTCTTTTATTTATAATTTCTGCATAAAAAGACATTGTACGCAATACACTTCTGATCATACAATCAATAAAGAGGTTCCACAACCTCTGTGAGGAGGAGTAGATCACACTAGGCTCCTCATCCTATGATATAACCCTCAAGATATTACTATTTGACTCTTTTATAGGTAAACAACTTACAAAAGGGTATTGCAATAGTTTATTACAATTCATAATTAACTTGGAACACACCTCAAACCAAAAAGAACCACTCAGGGGCCCTCGACCTAGACCTCTCAGGTGATTATTTATACTATTTTACAGTATTATTAACCATTATATTCCAAAACCCTAATGATAACATGGTTAGTTCTTACTTCTTCCATGCCTTTCATGCTTTCCTCCTTTGCATGCAACTTTTCCTTACATGTGTTTATTTTTCTTCTAGCTGTCGTTTTCCAAATTAAGCTTTACTTTTCAAAACTAGACTTTTCCTCAAAATCAACATGCACCCAAAAATCCCCCAAGGCTGACATGTGCCTCGTCCCGATCCACCTAGGTAGTGTGCACTACCTCGATAGGCTATGTTAGGTCATGGAACTTGTCTGCAAGTTTCCTTCCTGTTGCCTGGACCTGTGCGACATTTTATATGAGCACTTATAATGCTTGCGCTATGATCTCCTACTGGATCATTGTTTCACACTATGTGTGTTCTTGTTCTCCTCCTCCAACTGCATAATCATTTGTGTTTCTTTCTCTTGAAGGGTTTCCATCTGCGCTTATCTTTCCTTCTTTTGCATCTGTGTTGATTTTAACTCTTCCTGTAGTTTATTCATATCTTGCATTCCTTTCAGATGCTCTATGATACTCATTGTCTTCTACCTTTGCTTGAGGTCTTGGATAGTGACTCTTACTCTTTCTTTTTCCTGGTACCACTGCTAGACCTTCTCGTCTTCCTCCAGCATTGTCAAAAGTTGTGTTGCTTTATTAAAAACTCATGTTTTTGCACTAACTTGTTTCTCCATTTCTACCATTCAGAGTGAAACTTCTTCTTTCCTCTACTCTTGGACCTCATCCATAATCGTGGGATTGAGATTCTCCTTGATTTCCTCAATCTCCTATATGTATTGGTTGATTGTCTGCACAATGAGGTTAATCTTCTCCTCTGTGCTTCTCTCTACTTCCTATGCATTGTTGGGGATTTGGTTGTATGTTATTATCAATCCCTACTCCATCCTATCTATGTGTCCTTTCTCCTCTTCCTTTTCCACAGTCAATTGGCCGCATGTGATCTGAAGAATCTTTGTGACCCCTCTTCCCACCTCTATATTTGTGGCATCTACGCAGGACCTAGATTATAATTCTTGTATGAAGTTTTTTTTGTAGCCCATATAAGACCTTTGTGGGAATCTTCTCCATCACCATCTCCACTTGTTCCACCTCTTCTAGGGTATTTTGGGCCATCTCTTGATCGAACATGATCATTTTACACATTATCATGGATGTCTCCCTACCTTGGATGATGAATTGCATGGTCTCTTCGCCTTCTTTATGTGAAGGTGGCCTCTGTGTCTTCTCTGTGGCTACGTCGTGGCCTATGATTCTTCATGGTTGTGTAGATTTTGGATGTTTGTATGAACCTCTAGGATCATAGCCATAATTTGTTCCCTCTGCACCTCTGTTTTTATGATCACTTCCTCGCTCCTATCTTGGACCTTGTCTGTGATGAGCTCTACATCATCCCATGTGAGGGTGATTTCTAGTTCCTTTGTCTCATATGTTTCCTTCTTTCATGCATATTTTCCTTGGACGGTCTTCCTTGCAGTTTGTGAGGGTTTTGCCTCTGTCATTGTTCATTGGCCTCTCTCATCTTAAGCCTGTATTGTCTCCATTTTCCCCATCCATGGCCAAATTCATGTTCTTTCTACTGTGGACGTTCTACTCCACCTTTTTGGTACTTAATTTATCCCACTTGGTAGGGTTCACGTTGTAGCTATCCCAATGTTATCAGTTGGACTACCTATTTGGGGTGACAATCCTACTTTGGTCATCTCTTTGGGCTTGGAGGACTACACTGTGCCTATCCTCCTGGTTGGTTTTGCTACTGGTGACTGCCATTGCTTATGCCAGTATTTGATAATCCAGTCCTATTTCTAACTTGTGACACAATACTGCATCTTTAGCCACTCCTTTTTGGGATCCCTTGTGGCTTGGATCTATATGTGATGCTCGGATGCCTTGAAGTTAACTATCCCCTCTGTCTCTTCTGCTACCTCCAGTGCTACCTCCATAGGTATGTGCCACACATTTGTGGTGCACTGTTGGATTTCTTCTAACAGCATGGAAAACAAAGTGTTTTTTTTTTTGCGGCATCTTGTTATCTTTGTTGGACACATCAACTACACTAAGAGGGGGGGTGAACAATGTAGGGATCTTTTTCAAAAAAAATCCCCTTTACAAAACTCATTAGTTAGCAATCACCATTTACTCATTACTTATTGTTGTCATTTATAACCAGTTAAATGTGAACATATATCAACAACATATACCAAAAACATATATCATGAATAAGTCATCACCACAAGGAAAAAAAATAATGCAAGATGTATATACAATTTTATTTTTATTACAGACTACAATCCTTGGGTTATCAGCAAAAACTGAATAGAGTACAACTCTACAAGAGCACTAGCTCTATAATGCAAGACTCAACTTACACCCCCAACACCAACTGATATGAGGCAAAAATATTCAACAGATATCAATCTGTCAATAGGTACGCGACCTGTTGGTAATGCAGCACATGTATGTATGCACCCTACCGGTAGTATAACTTGTGTATGTACGCGGCTAGTCAGTACTACAACCTGTGTATCACTTTTGAGAAACTAGGTTTTTATTTTCATCACATACTTAGATCTTATGAAACCTTCATTCACATTATCTTTTGTCTCTCATTGTCCAATATGACCCATAACCAATCACAACACATCCAAGATCTCTGAAAACTTATTCATGCTCCTGAACCATACAATATGAATGCTACTCAATCATGTATAATAAATCAACATACATAGAAATCATATCAGCATTGAATCATAAGAGTGTTGCTCACTCCATCAACCAACACAAACCAAATCACAACATCCATACCAAGAATGGCTTAAGCCTTTTCCATACAATAAGAAACAGTATCCATCAAGACAAGTATGTGACCATAACTTTTGAACCAATGGATAGATTTGATGTATTTGAGCATTGTAGACCTTCCTGTGAGCTTGATCTCAGAATCTAGAACCTCTGCATCTTCATCTCTTCAAGTTTCCATGATTTTTCCAATGTGTACGCACCCTAATACATTGCCAGCCCACATACATATGTACCCTAATACACTGACAACCCCCGTATAACTCAATATGTATGCACCCTAATACTTTTTCAGCCTGCATATGCCTCAGAAACTAGGGTTTCTGAACTTCCGAAAAAAAAATCGTCAAGACCTCAGACTTAAGGAAACTTTGATGCGTCCATGAGATCCTCCACTCAATATCTCTCTCAGAATAGATCTTCAAGATATGCTCAAGAGATTCACAAGAGCTACACTCAAGATGATCACCAAAGATACACAAGAGATTGAATTTACACAAGAGACCCTTACCTCTTATTTATACTTTGAAAATATCTTCCTTAGAAGCATCTTCTAGGTCACTCAGCCCACTTCTAGGTCACTTAACCCATTTCTAGGTCACTTAACCTATTTTTCTCATTTTAGGGTTAACCACTTTCCATAAATAGAAAGTTTTCCATTTCTTTATTATTTAAATATTCCTCCTTAACTTTGTCAATTTTATTTACCATTTAAATAATAATTTATTCTTAGAAATCTCTTTGACTTCTTTGACCTTTTGGGGCTTCAAGCCTACATATGAGGGTCCTCCATCTTCGTAAGGCCATAACTCTCAAACTATGAGGAGTTATGTGACATTCCACATACCACCGGAAATGGCATTACAAGCACTATCCATCTAGGATAGTTTCACCAATAAATTAATTGATATTCATCTCATTATTATAGAATCAAGCATGGGTTATCCAACCATACTTCTAGGATAACTCAATCATAAAGCGTCTTCCCATGAGGACTTTCACCATAAGGGGACCACTTTGGAGTTCATCCATTTGTACTCCTTATTAACCGTGAAAAGAAAATAATGAGTCATCTTTACATCAATCAAACTATGCATCATATATCAAGGAAACCACATCGATCCATCTTTATCATGTATCAATGACAACTCATTGATCCATATTCATCTATTCGTCATATCAATGAAAACTCATTGATTCATATTCATCTATCCATTCTTATCAAGGACAATACATATTACATCAAGACATTATTCATCAATCATCAATCAATTAGTTGAAATCAAGCGATCAATCAATCACTTGACATCAATCATTCAAACCATTGGCATCAATGACAACATGATCCAACAATAGCCCCCTTTGGAATTGATGTCAATACCAACATTGATGTCAACACCAATCATTGATTTCAACATGTAGAAAAGGAATGCTTTACATCATTAGTCATATATCAATGTGAATATCTCTCCACATCAATAATCATCAATCACATCGATGTGACTATGTATCCCCTGTTGACATCAATGGAAAAGGGGATTTCTCCTTTTGGGGTTGCTCCTCCTTTGACTATCTCTCCCTTTTTCTGAATTCCTTTGATCTTTCTCTAAATAATATCTCCCATTTTGAACAAGGGATCTCATTATGATGTAATGTTGAATATACATTGCTCATACTCCCCCTGTAATTATTCTTTTGTTCTATTTCTTCAAATATAGGGATATTTCCTCTTAGAATCATGGGAAGAAGAATTAATCCCCCTATGGGTATGTCTCCCCCTATCTTCTATGAAATATGAACAATATGCTACCACTGCAATATGATTTTTCTGCAAATGCTACTGCTCAACTGGATCATAGAACAACCACACTTTCTATGACGATCCTTGGACCTATCCATGCATTAAAAATCATCCCATACCATGAAAAAATATATATGTCAAAAATGAAATAGAGAATCATGAATAAAAAATCAAAGAAGTACATCATGTACCAAATTGTGTGCCCACCATGCACAATACCCATGTACATCAACCATGTACATCAACACCATACAATGTACCATAAGATATCATCAATGGAATGTATCAACCATATGCTTCTATCAACATGTCAACCATGTGCATCCACCAATATGCCAATCATGTGCATCTACCAATATTCCAAACAAGTGCCATATCACTCATGATATGTGTCCACCATGAGTCAAGTGCCAAAATTATGTAAATCAATCAATCAAGTGTCTCAACTATATCATCCAATACATCATGTACCAAAGTATCAAGTAATACAAATGGTTTACTTTTATCCAAGTAATATCATCCAAACATATACCAAGTATGAGTGTACCAAACACGCACATTACCACTTGTACCATGCAAGTACATAAATCATGCACCAATGCATGTATGCCAAATTCATAAAACATATGCCAATCAAACTTCTAGTGGTGCCTCTACCAATGTGATAGAGTTGTACCAATCATGCATCAACTACAGATCAAAATCATCAATGATGCACAACATGATCACCTCATCAACTCATCAACTCACCAACTACATGTCCCAATATGTAGTCCCACCATATGCCAAATGCATGCAACAAGATATCCAAAAAACGCTTCAATAATACATCATAAGATATATCAATGAAACTCAAATATGTACTAGCTATGTACCCCAATAGATCAGCCTTAATCTTCCATTCACTACAACAAATGCTAAGCAACCAACAATACATGTACTAGTAGTGTGCTTCAATAGATCAATGACATCTCTAGCTAGCATCATCAAGATATATCACATAACCAAGGTGCCATAACTTCACTTTCATAACCAAAAATGTTATTGATGCAGCAACATTGTTGGCAAGCACGCAGAGCGATACCCATCAACATCAAGGAATCTGTACAGGAGCCAACACTGACAATTGCAACACATATTTGAAATCCTCCTTAAATCAACATTGAAATTTATCTTTTGAGGCACGCTTGAACCCAGAGCCAAAATTACCCTTTGAGGCACGTTTAGATAATCGCGAGTGGAGTGGGAGTTTCCACTATGACTCTAGAATGCGACTGATATAGATAGTCATTAGGATAGTCTTAGAGTAGACACGTAGTCATGGGGACCCTAAGAACCCTTTGATTTAAAAAGATGCTTGGTAATTCCAAATGAGGCTAGTCGGTTGGTAGTTTCATATGATTGTAAGTTGATCACATATAGCTGCAAGTAAAAGCCAGTTTATATGAGAATAATGTTTTTTTGTTTTTCTACATTTTTTAGTTTTTGATTTACAGTTGTAACCATTTTCACTTATGAATAGAACAAAAGAAAATTTATCTAATGCACGGTGTGAAGCTTGTTTTCAAGTCTCTGTGTTTGTGTTTTTATGAGTGAATGGAACTGTGAACGTTAAGGTAAGTTTCAATTGTTTCTCTTTTTTTCAAGTAGTGCAATGTGTGCACATAGAATTCAAGGAGTGCATGCCGGAATCTGTTTCGATTCCAAAGTTAAGAAGAGATAACAAAAAAAAATTCCTTTGCAAGGAGTGCAAAGATACGAGTTCGAGACGTGCACAATCATCCACGAGAACCCAAAATCTTGCATAAAGGTATGTTGCGAGGAGTGCACAGAGTCGAGGTTCTACTGAGTTTCGAAGGGACTTTGTGAGGAGTCGAGGAATCATAAAGGGAGAACTCTAGGAGGGAGAAAGGAATTTTTCTTCGAGAAACCCTTCGGATGTGAGTTATCGATATCCCTGAGACACAAGGAGTGTGCAGGAAATCGAAGTCTTGAAAAGACCAATATCAGAAGGGGTAACACTTTTCATAAGTGTTAAGGAGGCCCAAGAACTAAACTTGTCGAAAGAGAAAAGGTTCAGAACCTTTGGACACCCAAAAAACCTTCTAAATCTGAGGAAGGGGTAATCCCAAAGGAGGAGAGATCTTAGTCATTTGATCCGAACACAAGAGAATCATAACTTCCCATCAGGAGGGATGCTTGGCAAACGACCAGCATTTCACTGACTCATGCATGGAAGAAGTCAAAGAGAAGAGTACCAAGAATTCACGAGATTCAAAACCATGAATTGATCTGAGCTATTGGACTCAGGAAATATCTAGACAATTGACTATCCAGGGTGAAATATCGACATTTTGGGGATCTAAATATTGGAGGTGACAAGTCTTTCGAATTCATGAAACGCTAATTCCCAAAGTCATCGTGACCACTGGATCGAGGGAGGATGTGGACCGTCAGACCTGAAGCATCGATATTTTGGCTATCGAGAGAACAAAGGCAAGGGAAATCCAAAGTCATGAAATGCGAAATGTTGACTTGATCAGAGCTATCGATCAAGGAAAGATTTGGACAATAGATCTCGAGTCATCGCGATTTTGGCTATCGGGTGAATGGAGGTAGCAGCACTCCCAGGGTCACAAAACACAAAATATCGATGCACCTTTCACTCGAGTGCATGGTCACAGTCATGGTCATAAGGGAGAAAGGGCTTAGCAAGGAGGAGTCAGCGCTCGTTTAGTGTCGAGACTTGAACAATGTCTAGGAGAAGGTCTATGGATCTCATACAATCTACGCCTAAGGAGAAAGGACATGTGAAAGTGGGTTTTGGGTCTAGAAGAGGCTCGAAGTGTCAATCTGACCCAGTTTCTTGATCTATCCTAGATCGGGAGGTCATGCAACCCCTAGGAGATTTTCTGTCTATAGACAATGGGAAAACGAGAAGGAGATAGTCCAATACCATCAAGCGGTATCATAGGTTGAATTTTTTCTTGTCGACAGAAAGAAAAGGAGAAGAGACAAGAGAAATTGATGTCTTACTCTGTGTGTGACAGACAGTTGACAAAATTCCACCGAGGATATGAGGAGAACAACCTTTATCCAATTGAGTTGTAGAAAGGGAGATGCGAGAAATCTGTGCAAGATTAGAAGCGATGGAGGCAACGTAAAGGAGAGAACCTGATACTGGAGACATCAATGATGAAGAGAGTGAAGAATATATTAGCAAGAATGTTGTCAAAGAAACTAGAGGAGAGGAGGTTGTCGAAGAACACTTGCTGAGAGTAGTTTCTAGATTGGGAGGTAGAGCCAAGATAGATGTCCCAATGTATGAAGGAAATCTGGATGCTAAAGAGATATTGGATTGGATAAGATCCATGGACAATCATTTTGACTATGAAGATATCAACGAAGAGATAAAGGTGAAACAGGTTGTCACCAGGCTAAAAGGACATGCAACACTGTGGTGGGATGAACTACATGCTGAGAGGAGACGTAAAGGAAAGAAAAAGATAAAGAGTTGGGATAGAATGGTAACCAAGTTGAAGGCTAATTTCATGCCCAATGTTTATCACATCAATTTGTTTAGGAAAATGCAGAACCTAAGACAGAAAGGGATGACAGATAAGGAGTACACAAAGGAGTTCTATAGGCTGGACATCGGAACTGGACAAAGAGAGTGAGATGAAGAAAAATTCACCATTTATATAAATGACCAGAGGTATGAAATCCAAGATGAGCTCAGGATGATGTTAGTAAGGATAGTGGAGGATTCTTATCAGTTTGCATTGAAAGCAGAGGAAAAGTTGGCCAGAAAACAAAGCCAGCAAGGAAGAGGTAAAAGATCGATCCCAAGAAAAAGAAAGGGATTTACCCGTGACTGAAGTCATCATTCTAAGGATGAGGCTGAGAAACCACAAAGTCACTCAGAAAGAGGAGGAAGTTCACAAGAAAGACAAGGTGGCAGAAGAAATTATTCCATAGGAAGAGGAAGAAAAGGAGGAGGAGATGTAAGATGTTATGCCTATGGAAAGATAGGACACATGTCTTGGGAATGTCCTAAGAAAAATAAAGGAGGAGGTGAATCTCACATTTTAGAAGCATGGAGAATAGATGTTGAGGCATAAGGAGCAGAGGATGGAAGATACGTGATGTTGAGGAAGATTCTCTAAAACTAGAGGAATAAATTGAAAGGTCGATGCAGAGAAACAGTCTCTTCAGAACAACTTGCAAGACTAAAGACAAAGTATGCAAGGTAATAACCGATAGTGGGACCACTAAAAAATTAGTATCCATGAAGATGGTGGAGGAATTGGAGCTGGAGACAACTGCATTCCTGAAGCCATACAAAGTCTCATGGTTGCATAAAGGACACCAGGTAATGGTTATTAAACAATGCTTGGTTGAATTTAAAATAGGAGGATATAGAGATGAAATTCTATGTGATGTAATTCCCATGGATGTATGCCATATTCTGTTTGGAAGACCATGGAAGTTTGACAAGAATTTCATTCACAATGGGAGGAAGAATACATACACATTAGAGAAGAATGGTAGGACACACATGTTGATGCCAATAGAGGAGAAGAGAGTGAAAGAGGAGGCCAACACAAGAATACTTCTCATGAGTGGGAAAGAACTCCTAAAGGAAGTCAAGGAAGAACATGAGATGTAGTTTGTTGTGGTGAGGAAACCCAAGGTTATCCTTACAAGTACATCGATGGACAATTTTACTGAAGAAGTTCAGGAATTGCTCGATAATTTCGCTGACATAGTGGTGGATGAGTTGCCTAATGCATTTCCACCCATCAGAAGTATCAGTCACCATATTGACTTGATACTAGGAAAAATTCTGCCAAACAAAGCAACATACATAATGACACCTCGAGAGAATGAAGAGGTGAAGAACCAAGTCCAGGAATTGCTAGACAAGGGTTCCGTTAGAGAGAGATTGAGTCCATGTGTAGTACCAACTGTGTTGAGTCCAAAGAAGGATGGAGGATGGATAATGTGTACAGACTCAAGAACCATTAACAAGATCACCATCAGGTATAGATTTCCTTTACCAAGAATGGATGATTTAATGGGTTGCTCAAGTGGAGAAAATTTATTTTCTAAGATAGATTTGAAAAGCACATATCACCAGATTAGAATGAGAGAAGGTGATGAGTGGAAAACAACCTTTAAGACAAACGAAGCTATGTATGAGTGGCTTGTTATGCCATTTGGCTTAACAAATTCCCTGAGTACTTTCATGAGGCTGATGAATGAAATACTGAAAGATTTCATTGGCAAGTTTGTGGTTGTGTATCTGGATGATATATTGATCTTTAGTAGGACTAAAGAAGAGCATTTGAGACACATGACATTAGTGATGAGGAGGCTACAGTGGGATAATTTGTTGATAAATATGAAGAAGTCCTCTTTTATGAAGACAAATCTCATTTATTTGGGTTTTTTGATCTCCTCAAATGAACAGAAGATGGATCCAGAGAAGGTGAAAGCAATAAAACAATGGTCATCACCAAGGAGCATGTTCGAGGTAAGGAACTTTCATGGATTAGAAAGTTTCTATAGAAATATCATTAGAGAATTTAGTGGAATTTGTGTGCTAATGATGGATACAGTGAAGAAGCAGCACAAGTCTTTTAAATGGACAGAAGAGGCCAAAAGGAGCTTCAATATACTGAAGGATAAAATAACAGAACGACCAATTCTAGTCTTCCCAAATTTTGAAAAGACATTTCAAGTGAGATGTGATGCAAGGGGAGTGGCAATTGGAGCATTATTGAGCCAGGACAATAGACCTATTGCATATTTCAGTGAGAATCTAAATGAGACCAAGAGGAAATATTCCACATATGACAAGGAGTTTTATTCCATAATTCAAGCCTTGAAGAAATGTAGACATTGTCTTTTTCCACAAGAGTTTGTCTTGTATAGCGATAACCAGGATTTACAATTCATAATGAGGTAGGAAAAATTGAATCAGAGGCATGCAAAATGGGATGAGTTTATGTAGAATTTTACTTTTGTCATAAAACATATTCTTGGGAATTCTAACAAGGTTTTTGATGCATTAAGTAGCATATGTTTTATTTTGCAAGAATTTCAGGTGAAGACCTTGGGGTCTGAACACCTTAAGAACATGTATTTTGATGATACAAAGTTCAAGGAAGATACAAAGCATGTGAGAACCCTGTGCTAAGAGACAAAAGAAAATGGATAGAGTACATGATTCAAGAAAGATTTTTGTTCAAGGGAAATCAATTGTGCATACCAAAATGATCAATGAGGGATAACCTTTTGAACGAAAAGCATAGTGGAGGATTGGCTAGACATTTCGGCCATCATAAAATGTTTTCACAACTAAGAAGTTCATACTATTGGCCAGGTATGAGATCAAAAGTGATAAATTTTGTGAACGGATGTAGAATCTGCCAACATGCAAAAGGGAAAAGATAGAACATTAGATTGTATCAACCATTGCCAATACTAGAGAGGCCATGGGATGCAATAAACATGGATTTTGTTTTGGGATTGCCAAGAATAAAAAGAGGATTTGATTCCATATTTGTGGTGGTGGATATATTTTCAAATATGTAATATTTTATCCCATGCTAGAAGACCAGTGATGCAACACATGTTTCAAACTTGTTTTTCAAAGAAGTTGTAAGACTTCATGGCCTACCTAGGAGCATTGTCTCAGACAGAGACATAAAATTTGTTGGTCACTTTAGGAGAACATTATGGAAGAAGTAGGGGACAAATTTTTCCTTCAACTCATATTATCATCCTCATACAATGGGTAGACTGAGGTAGTGAACAAAACTTTGGGAAACTTGTTGAGGAGTTTGGTCATTGAGCACCATAACTAGTGGGATTAGATTCTGACACAAGAAAAATTTTCATACAATGATTCACCAAACAGGAGCACTGGAAAAATCCCATTCCAAATATTGTATGGAATGCAACCTAGGGGAGTATCTGAGTTGAGATACTCGGAACAAAGTGAGATCAGGAGCATCGGAGCAGAAGACTTTGTTGCAGACATGAAACAGATCCATAACCAGATCAAAGGACAATTACAGAGTTCTAAATAGGAGTGCAAGCATAGGGCTGATAAACATTGCAGAGAAATTCAATTTGAAGTGGGAGATCAGGTCCTGGCACATCTCAGGAAAGAGAGGTTCCCAAGAGGAACATATAACAAGTTGAAGATGAAGAATATAGGACCATGTAATATCTTGAGGAAGTTTGATGAAAACACCTATGAGATTGAGTTACCAGATGATGTGGGTATATCACCCATATTAAATGTTGCAGACATGTACCCTTACAGGAAATATGAGACAGACAGATTAGAAGATCAAGTGAATATCTAGTGGGAAAAGCAAATGCCCACAATAGAAAAGCCATGAATGGAGAAAATTGTTGATCAGAGGACTGGAAAGAAGACCAGGAGGAAGGCCTATTTTGAGCATCTGGTCAAGTGGAAGGGGCACCCAATAGAATATGCCAGTTGGGAAAATGAAGTTGTTATCCAAAAGCATGGAAAATCAGTACAGGAGCTCATGGACAAGAGTCCATGAATTTTTCTCAAGGGGAGTATGATGCAAGTTCATCGTTGGCAAGCACGCAGAGAGAGACCCATCAATGTCACAAAATATGTATAGGATCCAACACTGAAAATTGCAACAGATATTTGAAATCCACCTTAACTCAATGTTGAAATTTATCTTTTGAGATGTGATTGAACCTAGAGCTGAAATTACCCTTTGAGGCATGTTAAGATAATCACAAGTGGAGTGGGAGTTTCCACTACGTCTCTGGAATGTGACGGATCTAGATAGTCATTAGGATAGTCTTAGAGTATACACATAGTCAAGGGGACCCTAAGAACTCTATGAGTTAAAAATATGCTTAGTAAGCCTAAAAGAGGCTAGTTGGTTGGTAGCTGCATACGGCTGTAAGATGATTGTAGATAACTGGAAGTAAAATCTAGTTCATAGGAGAATTCATTTTTTTTTTTTCTATAGTTTTTAGTTTTTGATTTACAGTTGTAACCATTTTCACTTATGAATAGAATAGAGGAAAATTGATCTAATGCATGCTGTGAACATTGTTTGCAATTCTATGTGTTTATTTTTTATGAGTAAATGGAAATGTGAACATTAAGGTAAGTTTTAATTGTTTCTCTTCTGTTGAAGTAGTGCAAGGTGTGCACACAAAATGCAAGGAGTGCATGATGGAATCTATTTCGATTCCATAGTTCATAGAAGATAACACAAAAAATTTCTTTGCAAGGAGTGAAAAGAGACTGGTGCGAGAGGTGCAGAGTCATACGCTAGAACCTAAACTCTTGTGTAAAGGTATGTTGCAAGGAGTGCACAGAGTCAAGGTCTAACTGAGTGTCAAAGGGACTTTGTGAGGAGTCGAGGAATCATAAAGGGAGAACTGTAGGAGGGTGAAAGGAGTTTTTATTTGAGAAACCCTTGAGATCTGAGTTATTGATATCCCTGAGACGCAAGGAGTGTGCAGGAAATCGAAGTCCTGAAAAGGCCAAGGTCAGGAGGGGTAACACTTTTCATAACTGTTAAGGAGGCCCAAGAATCGAACTTGTTGAAGGAGAAAAGGTTCAGAACTTTTGGACACCCAAAAAACCTTTTAAATATGAGGAAGGGGTAAGCCCAAAGGATGAGAGATCTCAATCATTTGATTCGAACACAAGAGAATCAGAACCTTCCATTAGGAGGGACACGTGGCGAATGAAAATCGTTTCTCTAACTTGTGCTTGGGAGAAGTCAAAGAGCAGAGTACCAAGAATTTGAGCGACATGAAACTGCTACTTGATCTGAGTCATTGGACTTAGGAAAGATCTAGACCATTGATTGTCCAGGGTGAAATATCGACATTTCAGGGATCAAAAGATTGGAGGTGACAAGTCTTTCTACTTCGCGAAATGCTAAGTCCCGAAGTCATTGTGACTGTTAGATCGATAGAGGATCTTCACTGTCAGACCTGAAGCATCATGATTTCAGCTATTAGGAGAACCAAGGCAAGCAAACTCTGAAGTCATGATCATAGTTGTCGATCAAAGGAATATATGGACCATAGATCTTGGGTCATCATGATTTTGGTTATCGCGTGAACGAAGGTAGCATCACTCCTAGGGTTGTGAAACGTGAAATATTGACATGCCTTTCACTTTAGCGCATTGTCACAGTTGTGGTAACAAGGGATAAAGGGCTTAGTAGGGAGGAGTCAACGACCGTTTGGTGTCAAGACTTGAACAACATCCAGGAGAAGGTCTGTGGGTCTTATACGACCCATGCCCAATGAGAAAGGACCTGTGCAAGTGGGTTTTGGGTCTAGAAGAGGCCCAAAGGGTCAATCAGACACACTTTCTTGATCAATCCTAGACTTGGAGGTTGTGCAGCCCCTAGGAGAGAAGAGGGGTGTCTACATCAGTTCTTCAACACAAAATGTCTCAATCCATACTCATAGGTTAGTGTCATGTGTCCAAGATGTCCTTTCATTATTTCCAACTTTTTTTATCATCAATTTACATAATCCAATATAGAATCATGAAAACCTACAGCAAACAATGTCATAACCTGCAATAAACAATGTCAGACCCTACAATAGATATTTATACCATCACATCAAGATGCAACCCATGTGCATAGCCATTTTCCCTAGGCTTTACCACCTATACGTGACCTGTTGCACAAACAACTCACGTATGTATGTGACCTATTGAACGTCAGCCTGCATATGTACGTGATTGATATCATTTCCACCCACATATTCTTCAGTAGATGACACACTTGAGCTTCATTTACGGCTTACATTTTTCTATGGTTACTTAGTCTTCTTCACCCACTTCTGAAGGTGTCCCTGCTTCTCAAAACTTGAGCTCTGAGCTTCCATATTTTCAAATATGTCTCTCTTCCTTACTTCATTCCTTCTTCTAGTCATGCTATGTGAAGTACTCATCATGAAATTTCTTCTTGTGTTCCAGGAATCCTAGGATTTGTGGAAAAATCCACTACAGCTGTAGCATTTCATGTTGTGACAATGAAAAACAATGTGTCCTACTTGATCACATCTCCAACACCTTATGGTGTTATGAAATCTTCCATTATCTCTCCTTGCATAATATATACATTACAAATCTTTGTGACCATATTCATTACATGAATAACATTGACCATGAAAAATAATTTCATACCTTTGCTTTGGTGTCCATTTTCTTTGAGGTGTAAAGATGGCTTATTAAGTCTTTCTTGCTTTGTTTTTTTGAAACTTTCCTTGCCTTGTGTGGATACATTGTCTTCATCCTTTGAGGTACTTACCTCATTCTTATTTGAGGTGATTGCTTCAACATGTGTAGCTTCTTTCTTGTATCCAAGACCTGATTTTGATCTTTGAATTTCCAAGATCTCATTCAAGATTTGTGAGTTATTCAAGAATTTGTTTGACTTCTCTAATTTCTTTCTAAGATCAACAACTTCAGCTTCTAACTTATTACATGAATTTTTCTTTTCATTTATTTTATTCTTCAATAGTTCCTCTACGCTTTTGGCTTCTTCAATTTCGGTCTTGAGATGAACAATAATTTCAAATCTTTTGCTAATCTCATCATCTACCTTCTTATCTTGTTTTTAATTCTTTAGTCTTGTGATCTCTTCTTCCTTTTCATCTAATTGAGTCTTATTACTCTCTTTTTTTTCCTTCAGAATTTCCTTCAAGTTCAAGATGTGATTTTGACTCTTCTTAAGAAACCTTTTAGTGTTATATGAAAGATAGCTATAATCTATATAATAGTGGTCATTTCTATATTCAGATAGACCTCTTTCAACTTTCTCTTTAAGCTTCTATAATTTTTCTTCCATGGGATAACAATGAATTGATTCTATCCAAACTACTTCTAGATTTTCTTCTTCACTTATATGAAAAAAATCAACATTATCACATTTTGAAGTATTGCAATCAAGGGTTTTTTGAGATTCTTTACCTTCATTTGAAATGTCTTCAAGATCTTCCTCTTTGCCAACATCATCACATGATTCTTTGTCGTCATTTGAATTGTCTTCAAGATCTTCCTTTTTTCCAACATCATCACATTTAGAAATAACGAAATCAAGAGTTTTTGGAGATTCTTTACCTTTTATGATCTTGATGGAGTGGTCTTCAATATTTTCCTTCTTGCTTTGATATGTCTCCTCTAGTTTTAGCCATAGATCCTTGGAAGAATTGCATTGTCCCATGCTCTTTTTGATAGGACTTGAGCATCCACTAAGAATGGTTTTGAGAGCTAATGCATCATTCTTCTTTCCTTCCCTTTGAGCTGAAAACTTTGACTTTTTATTCAAGGGCACTTATCCACCAATGGCTTCCTTCCAAATACCCACTCCCATTTCCTTCAAATTTACTCTCATCTCTATCTCCAAGTGGAATATTTTTCCGCATCAAGGATTGGAACTTCATCATCCATTTGTGTGTCCATAGATCTCCTCCAATATTGTTAAGGATTATAGTGAAGGACCACTCTGATACCAATTGTTGGACACATCGACTACACTAAGAAGGGGGGGGTGAACAATTTAGGGATATTTTTCCCAAAAATTCCCCTTCACAAAACTCATTAGTTAGAAATCACCATTTACTCATTACTTATTGTTGTCATTTATAACCAGTTAAATGTGAACATATATCAGCAACATATATCATCAATAATTCATCACCACAAAGAACACAAAGACCACAAGATGTATATACACTTTTATTTTTATTACGGACTACAATCCTTAGTTTATTAGCAACAACTGAATAGAGTACGACTCTACAAGTGCACCAGTTGTATAATGCAAGACTCAACTTACACCCTCAGTGCCAAATGATATGAGGCATCAATCCTCAATAGATATCAATATTTCAATAGGTATGTGACCTATCAATAGTGCAACATGCGTATGTATGTTCCCTACCAGTAGTACAACTCACGTATGTACGCAACTAGTATGTACTACAACCCGCGTATCACTTCTTAGCAACTAATGATATCTTTTCATCACACACTCATATATTCTGCAGCCTTCATTCACATTATCTTCTGTCTCTCACTATCCAATATGACCTAGAACCAATCACAACACATCCAAGCTCTCCAACAACTTATTCATTCTCCTCAATCATGTATAAAAAATCAACATACTATAGCAATCATATCGGCACTAAATCATAAGAGTTTTTTCTCACTCCATCAACCAACACAAACCAAATCACAACAGCCATACCAAGAATGATTAATCATTTTCCATACAATAAGCAAGAGTATCTATCAAGACAACTATGTGACCATACCTTTTGAACCAATGGATAGATATGATGTATCTTATCATTGTATACCTTCATGGGAGCTTTATCTCAGAATCTAGAACCTTTGCATCTTCATATCTTCAATTTTGCATGGTTTTGCCAACATGTACACACCCTAATACACTATGATCCCATGTACATACTCACCCTAATACACTAACAACCCACGCATAACTCAGTATGTACGCACCCTAAAACACTGCCAACCCGCGTATGCCTCAGAAACAAGGGTTTCTGAACTTTCAAAACTTTTGTCATCAAGACGTCAGACTTAAGGAAACTTTGATGTGTCCATGATATCCTCCACTCAATATCTCTCTCAGAATAGATCTTCAAGATATGCTCAAGAGATGCACAAGAGCTAGACTGAAGATGCTCACCAAATATACACAAGAGATTGCATTTACACAAGAGACCCTTGCCTCTTATTTATACTTTCCAAATAGCTTCCTTAGAATCATTTTCTAGGTCACTCAACCCACTTCTAGGTCACTTAACCCATTTCTAGGTCACTTAACCTATTTTCCTCATTTTAGGGTTAACCACTTTCCATAAATAGAATTTTTTCCATTTCTTTATTATTTAAATATTCCTCCTTGATTTTGTCAATTTTTTTTACCATTTAAATAATAATTTATTCTTAGCAAGCTCTTTGACTTCTTTGACCTTTTGGGGCTTCAAGCCTACATATGAGGGTCATCCATCATTGTAGGGCCATAACTCTCAAACCTTGATGATTTATGTGACATTCCACATACCACTGGAAATGGCATGACAAACATTACCCATCTAGGATAGTTTCACTAATAAATTCACTGATCTTCATCTCATTATTCTAGAATCAAGCATGGTTTCTCCAACCATAATTCTAGGATAACTCAACCGTAAAGCATCTTCCCGTGAGGGATTGCACCATAAGGGGACCACTTTGGAGTTCATCCATTTGTAGTCCTTATCAACCCTGATAAGACAATAATGAGTCATCTTTACATCAATCAAACTATGCATCATATATTAAGGAAACCACATTGATCCATCTTTATCATGTATCAATGACAAATCATTGATCCATCTTCATCTATGCATCATATCAATGACAACTCATTTATTCATCTTCATCTATCCACTATTATCAAGGAAAATAGATATTACATCAAGACATTGTTCATCAATCATCAATCAATCACTTGACATCAGTCAATCAATCAATCAATTGAAATCAATCAATGACATCAATCAATCAAACCATTGGCATTGATGACAACATGGTCCAACAATCTTTTTCTTTCCAGAGAGACTCATACCTAGTTGCATATCACTTTCCTACTTTGTCTAGGAACGCTGAAAACTTGGGCTCCTTCCACCCTGTTAGAGATATCAATATTATCAACCAGGAGTAATGGAACTCGGTTCCATTTTCCTTCATGTCACAATAGTCATGTAGGAATTGGTTCAGTAGGTATGGTCCCCAACCAAACATCATCCCCTTCGTGCATTGTGCTTCCACTACAATCACTCCTATTGGGGCTTCCTCTCTATGACATTTTATTAGCATCTTGCACGCCATCAATTTACTTTTGAATATTTCCATGTTGTCATTGATCTCTTTGATTATGATGCCTATGTTTCCCCTGGTCTTGTCGAAATGTGCCTTCACTTGTTCTGATAGTTCTTTCTTTTGCACTTTGTTTTCTAAGAAGTCTTTAGGTTGCACATCAACTGTGGGAAGTCCTGTGATCTTGGAAATTAATTCCACGTCGATCTACACCTATTTTTCCATCCAAAGGATGCCTCCATGGACCCGAGAGACCAGTTATTAGATGCATAGACCAACATTATTACCACACCCAAAATGCAGTATGTCCAAGAGATTCATAATCCATGATTTATACAATCATGTAAGCCACTGCACAGGCTCGAGAAATGGTCATCCTAGGGGTCCAATTTCCCCTGTGTTAATCAAATAGTCCTCCTCGACCAACTTTGGAATTTTTTTCATGTCGCGCACATCATGGTCCATGTACCTCACCTTGGGTACCTTTCCCAGCATGTCATTAATAGTGGGGACTACATCTAGGAGAAAATAGAGGGTAATATCCATATTGTCAGATGTCTTTCATTTCTACCCCACAAAAGATGTGTCTGCCTTTGTTGTTTCTACACTCTCTTATTCCTATGATGACTCTAGACGATCAGTTATGTCTTCGACCAATACTTTTTCTTGTGTCTAGGAATGTCGCGATCCCACTATGTCATTTGTTCATGTAGGAACCTTAGGTTAGGGATTGAAACCCCATTTCTGACACTGAATCTCTTCCCTATCTCTCCTTACTGTGTTGTAGGGAGATTTTCTTGGACATGCGTTGGGATAATTGATTATGGGTATGAGGTGGACACATCCTCGAGCTCGACTATATTCTCCAGTTTTTGCATCCTCTCTTTTCTCCTTTGGCCCTGTCGAGTGAACCAGACAAACTATCCTGGTGACCCAAACTTCAATGGAGTCATACTTTGCAACTATTACAACTTGGCTTGCTATTTCATGACTTGGTAACTAGGGAAGAGATTCCTTTTCTCGCTCTAAGATCTAACTTTGCTAAGTGTTGAATAATTATACGCTTTCCACCTTTTATAGACTATGTCATGTTTACTTTTCATGTTTTGCATGCATTTGAGCCAACTCTTCTTTTAACTGCACATGGTATTCTAATGTATTTCGCAGTAATTTCTACGTGCAAAGTTTACCAGTGTCTTTATATTTTCTTTATTTTCTAATTTTATATTTCTTTTTCGTTCTTTTTCTCCTTTGTTTTTCATTTTTTCATTTTTTTGTCCTATCATATACTATTGTACACTATGCACATGACCTTGTTACTTTGTTGTAATGTTTAAGTGTTAGAAGGTCGACTATCCTTGTAAAGTTTTAGTCGACTACCATTGATCATTATTTTGATTTTTGTTCCTACTAGATCCTTTAGTTGTACAGATCCCCCATCTATGACAGTATTTACTTTGTATGGCCCTAGCCATTGCATTCTAAACTTATCAAGATGTTAGGAAAATTTATTGTCATAGAGAAAGACTATGTCTCCTTCCTTGAAACTCTTCCTCTTGATATGTCTATCATGCTAGGCTTTGTCTCTGGCTTTATATACTTCTTGGTGCATTCCTGTTGGAATCCTATCCTCTTCCATTTCCATTAACTGATTCAACTTCTCTTTTACTGCGCCCCTTTCTGCCATATTGGTAATTGTTGCTACATGTAGACTAGGTACCAGAAATTCCTATGGCACCACTTCTTCCTGCCCATACAACAATCTGAATGGTGTCTATCCTGTAAGTTTCTTACATGTGGTCCTGTATTCCCATAGTACTACTGGTATTTTTAAGTCCCAATTTTCCATGTTTACATTACAGATCTTTTTCAAAGAATTATCCAATTTTTTATTGAAGGCTTCCACTATTCCATTTGCCCGAAGATGGTATGGTGTACTCTTCTAATGATAGAATTCAAATTCCTCATTCATATCCTTGATAGTACTGTTGATAAAGTGAGTACCTTGGTCACTCATCAAAATTCTTAGACAACCAAACCTGGTGATCACTTTCTCAAACAAGAAGTGTGTTGTTGTCTTTGCACTGCAGTCTTTGAATAATGCTTCTTATGCCCATCTTGTTAAGTATTATGTTGCAGTAATGATGTATATTTATCTTGAAATTTTTTTTGGTGTATGGATTGGCCCAACAAAATATATTTCCCATCTGTCAAATACCTACAAATTTACCTGTGGTCTCAGGGGCATCTCATCCCTTATGTTAGGTTTTGCGACCCTCTGACAGACATCACATGCCTGGAAATATTCCTTGGAATTCTTGTGAAGTGTTGGCCACCATAATATTATGCACAATAACTTATGCATGGTATATTTTCCTGTATAATGTCCTCATACTATTCCATCACAAGCTTCTGCCAAAATTATAGATCTTTCATGCTCTAGTACACACCTTCTCAAAATGTTGTCTACGCTCATTTTATATAAGTGTCCTGCAATCAGTTGGTAGTCTACAACTCTGACTACCAGATTCTTCTTATGCATTGTGCTAAATTATTGTGGGACAATTCCTGTGCTCAATTATTCAATGACATCAGAAAAATATTCATCAGCTATTTGTACTGAAAACAACTGCGCATCAGGGAAGTTGTCTTCCAAGTTGGTAGTTTATTTTCCATTAGTGACCCTTGATAGATGATCAGGTCTTGCATTCAAATTTACTAGTTTGAATATCACTTCAAAATAAAGATATTGAAATTAAAACAACCATCTACGTATCCTTCCCCCCAACACTATCTTGTTGAATAAATATTTTAGGGTAGAATGATCTGTGAACATATTCAAGTGCTTATCCAATAAGTAGTGCTTGAAATTATGAAGTTCATATACCACGAATAAGCCTTCTCTTTCTATGGTATTGTAATTATTCTCTGATTCTGACAAATTTCTTCTTGCAAAGGATATAAGATGGTCTAAATCCCTTTCTCCTTGCTGTGCCAAAATTTCTCCAAGTGCTATAGCTGATGCATCTACTTGCACATGACATGTCTATTCCCAGTATGGGAATACTAGGATAGGTTTTGTGACCATATTTTCTTTTAAGGTGTCCAACCCTCATCGACAGTCCTCATTCAAATGAAATGTGATATCCTTCTTTAGTAGTTTTTCCATTGGCACAGTGATCTCTTCATACCCTATGATAAATTTCCTCAAATAGATTGTATTTCCCAATATTGCTCTCAACTGGTGCACTGATTTTCGTGGTGGTAAATTAACAATGAATGCAATCTTAGGATGATCCACCAATAACCCTTGTTACAGACTATATGTCCCAAAATTATCCCCAAATGTGTTCCAAAAATGAATTTATTTATATTCAATGATATATGACATTGCCTACATATTTCCAACATCAGCCTTAATACTTTTACATGGTCTTTTAACAAACTATATACAGTCTAGTCATTAAGATATAATTCTAAAAAATGACTTATGAATTCTTTAAAGGAAGCTATGAATACACTTGAAAATATGGTTGGTACATTCTTCAATCCAAATGGCATGACTGTGTAATGGTAGGATCCCAATTCTATATAAAAAGTAGTCTTGTACCTATCTTTTGGAGCTATCTTGATCTTATGGTAACCTAAGAATCCATCCGTAAATGAGTATGCTTCCTAGCCTCCCACATTCTCTAATACCTCATCTATGAAAGAGCTGGGAAACGGGTCATGTAAGCAAGCATCATTAAATTTTCTCAAATCTACATAGATCCTTATCCCCCCTTGTTTCTTTTCTTGTACTACCATAGGAATTATCCATTCATATTCCTCTATTGGTTCTATGATACGAACTTCTAACATTCTATCAATTTCAACCTTCACTTTCTTCTTCTATACTATATTCAGTCTATAAGGTCTCTTCCTGATAGGTCTTACCTTAGGTTTGAGAAGTATTTTCATCGCTCCTAGCTCTCCTAATATGCCCTTCATCTATATAAAGGTCATTGGGAATAGGTCATTCTATTCAGAAAGTAACTTTGTCATTATTTCCACTGTCTTTTCATCCCAGTAGTCTCCAATACTGGCCATTTTAGGATTATCAGTTGTTCCAATGTTTACTTTCTTCACCTTGATTGGTGCACCAAATACCTTTGACTCTAGATATGGACCTTCCACCTTTATTTTTCCTTCAACTTAATTAATTTGAATGTTGCATGAGTCATCTTCATCTAGTGCTTGTTCTTCCACATGGTAGCATGGCATTAGTTCTTTGACTGTCTATATGTTCTATTGTTGATACTATGTCATGAGTTCAACCTACGGTTCCTCAATAAATGTCACACCTTTTATCTTCTTCGGTGGTGAATCGATGTTGGGGTTCTCATGTTCAAATGAGAAGGTTACTCCAAAATTTTGTTGTAGTGTTTTCCATTCAGTAGTACCTCTATGCATCTCTTGGTCTACATACCATTTTTCTACAATTCCTTCCAATGTGTGGATGAAATGATGAGGCCATTCTTTTGGTGGTGTCATCCTCCATTGTTTTATGCATTTCTCAAAATGTTTTGTTGGTGTCCCATATCCATCATATCTCTGTATTTTACTGTTGTCTTGTTTTGTGCTGAATCTAATGTGCAATAACCTCTTACATTGGTACCAGTTCTAAATTTTTTCTTTATTCACACCCCACCATCTTATAGGTGTATCCTTGAGTGAAATATCTAGGGATAAGAATCTTTGTTTTTATAACATTTCATATTTGTATCTTGTTTGGAATTTTTCTAATTCATTTACCCCATGAAAACTAGGGGCTTCCCTTATCTCTATACCAACCCATCTTACTGCCCGATATATTCTTGCATAACTTATATTCTTGTGTAACTTCACCCGTATCTGAGTCAGAAGCACATGATTTGATGCTTCTCTAGATGAGTACCCCATCTACATTTGGATTAACATAATATTCTTTGCACGGGATGGTTCTGTAAAGTTGGTTGATTTCCTCCATATCTAAACAGGTAGGTTCCACAAAGCTTTCTCCTTCTGAAGGGTATAATGGCACAATGACTCTGTATTCTCCTGATTCGAATGTCATCTTCCTTGTTTTCAAGTTAATTATGGCCTAGTTATCAAATTCCCAATCCAAGACAAGAAATATTGGATAACCCGTTGTGCCATCCATAATTTCTATTACTTCAAAGTCTTCCTTAGTGTGTACTCCATCTAGATATACTGTCACACCTTTTAGCCTTCCAATTGGTATACATCTGTGTTGATTTGCTAATTTCAACTAGACAGGTGAATAGCCTAGTGTGGGATCTCCCATACACTACCATGTATTATTAGGTAACACATTGACCTCAAAGCCTAAGTCCAATATAATGTCCCCCAGATTGAAATCCCCTATGTTAGAATTTAGTCTGAATTCCCTTCTTGTCCTCCTCCTTGTATGAAGGTGATTGATTGTTTTCTTCTCTAACTTCCCCTCTACCTTTGTGTTACATATTTCTACCAAATTTTGCAAAAGGTTAACAAGAGTATGGATCATTCAGTATCTTAACAAAATATTGTTTAAAAGTATTTATAGTACTTACTTTGCCTACATGTTGTGCTTCATTGGTGTGGTCCATTGATGAAGGCATATCATATATTGATACGTTCTGAGTATGTTTCACAGTTGATTTAGATGCAACATCTTGTTTGAAAAACTCTTGTCTAGCCTCCTTGAATGTTTGTTTTTCTTTCCCTGCATCAAACTGCTTCTTTGGTTCAATATTTTTCTTCACCCATTGGTGTTGCACTGGGTCATGTATTACTACGTCAGTTCCTATCTTATCTCCTCCACATGTGACTATTTTGATATTTCTTCCATCATCCCTGGCTTCTATAGAGATCAATTGAACATTCTAATTGTTTTGATTCCTCTTATGCTAAATCTTCCCCAATAATGTTGGACATTATTTTGTGTCATGGTCTGTTGCGTGACCATACATACATGTCGTAGGTGGAATAAGACATTCCCTTACATAATTTCTTGGATTTTGGCAGTTGTGTCGCACTATTGGACCTCTTCCTCTTCCAAATCCTCCTCTACCTCATCCTCCACCTCTATAGCTAGTTAGGCCTCCTTGTAGTGCATTGTACTGAGGCACTTGATTATACTATATAAGGTTATATTTTTGTTTTGCAATGTTGTGTCCAGGTGGTACGTGGTTAAACTGAGGTGCAAATTTCTCTGTCATAATTTATTCCTGCACCCTGTAGATATTTGAAGTTATTTCCCTCATCATATCGATTTTCCTACAATATTTTTCATCATGGCCTACTGACTTGGAGAAATTGCAGTATGAGCTCTTGGGTATTTTCTGGTGCTTCTACATCATGGGATAATGATATGGATCATTTACATTTTTCTTACAGATCTCGCACCATGGTCCTCCTATTGGAAAATGGTTTGGTACTCATGTTTCCATGTAGTTCACAAACGTTGGACATTCATTCTTGTGGTGTCCTTTGGTCCTGTATGTGGTACAAAAAACAACTTTTATTTTCTCTTTTCCCTTATTCTAGTTCATTTGAAATGTGAGGTTCCTCAGATCATACTTTAGCTCTTCTATTTATGGATCTGTCTTTTGATACTGATTCTTTTCCAATTGTAAGGCTTCCTGCATAGCCTCTGCCTGAGTTTGAAAATTTTGTTTTCTCAATGGATATTTCAAATGTGGTAACAATGAAATCACAAATATATGTCTTTGTTTCATGTCATTCATGACATATTTCAATTCATCCTTCAACCATTTGAACTTCTGATCAATCTCCCAAACAAACACACCCGTTTTCTGTTTGATTTCAATCATCTCATTCATGTATTGATATTCTAAGATAGACTTATGAAATTCATTTATTAGTAGCTTCTTGACATTTGAAATCATCCTTGTTGTTCCTGGTGGAATTTCTACAGCTAGGATCATGTACCAATCTAGTGCGCGATCTCTTAGTGTGATCCAGGGGATCAAATTTTGCTAAAAAATTCAAAGTTCTCGGAATCACTTCAAATTGAATGGGAGCATAGGCCTCGTCATTACTAACCCAACGCAACTCATTTGGGTTCAAATGGACATAGGGAGAGAGAGATATCGTGTTCTGTTAAAAATGACAAACAGGCAAAAAAAGGGATGCTAATTGTACAGTCCGTACGGATGCTGACGTGGCAGTCCATACGACACGTGGTAGGGCTGAGTGGAAAACAGTTGGCAGATGTGGATGAATGATATTGCGACACGTGGCCCAGTCATGGGCTTCCACGTGGCACCCTATTATTGGTTTCTTGTATAAAACTTATTTGGAGTCCACTGGGTTCGACCTCGTGACCTCCACCCACATGTATAGCCTTTGCAAAGTCTACGCTGCCAACATGCCCCACCGTACTCCTTGTTATATATATGGTTTAATATGTATTTAAGTTTGATTTGTGTACTTTTCGCATGGGGGTTCGGGCTGGGGTTTAGCCCCAGCCCCCGATCGCATATTGCGTTAACATATGACCCATTGCTATATTGATTGGCACTCGCACATGGATTGCATTTTGATTTGGTTCAAATAGTTCAATGACCTGCCACTTGTCCCTTTTCTATCAGCCTTTGGGACGGATCCTCGTTTTCATTTGCGCATGGTCACATGGGCGACATGCCCTCGGCCTTGGCGGTTAGGGGCTAAGTGTGCCCATAACCGTCCTACAGTTTGCACCGTTTGTGTGGTTGCACCCGGTGCTGAGTTTTAATTCTTAAATATGTGTGGGGGCTAGGTTGAGCCAACAAGGGTGCATTTTGGCGATCCAGAGACAACAGGCTTGAAGGGGAACTTCCAGGAAGTCTATCTTCTTCATTTTTTGGCCAAATGAGGTGTCGAAAAAGCTCAGCTAGGGGTTTTTGGACGTTCTGGAGCCATTGGAGCCATCTATTTGGAATTTTGAGCATTGTAAAGAAATTTTTTGAGCACTTTGAGCAAATAATACAAAAGATCCATTAGAAGCTGGACCAGGAGATGTAGCCCAAGAGAGGGGTGAACTCCTTTATCATTTGATGTGTTATGTGTCTTATGTTCACTATTTATGTTGTTGTTATATGCATCATGAATGAGTAATTTATATACAATTTGTGTTTCAAAGTTGATCCATTTTCATTTTAACACATAAAATTTATCTTGCAAATAATTTCAAGAATACAAGTCTTCTTCATTTTTAGATCAAGTTGGTATCAGAGCATAGCTTTTTGAGGACTTGATTATTTGCAACTGTTTTGTTTTATGATGCTCACAAGGTTGAAACTCACAAGAGGATAAGGTCAACTTGTAGAGCCAAGTTCTCATCCTACAAGGAGGAAGCTTATATCATCACCGCAAGTTTCAAGGAGGCATTCACCAAGTATGGTTCATGAAGAGAGTCATGAACATATTCCTACAGAAGATGAAGATCTCAGAAAGGCTGTCATGGAAATGAGAGAAATGATGAAAATCTTGATGGAAAGGAATACAGGATTGCAAGGTGAAGGCTCCAACCCTTCAAAGCACAAGGGAGACAGTGGTGATAAAACTCCAAATGGAAATGGAGGGAATGGTGCTTCTCCACCACCCTCACCTCCATCTTCTTCTTCTTCAACCAATTCAAGACCTCTTCCGAATTCTCTAAAAGAACATGGTAAAACTCCTTCACAAATTCCTATGTTAAAGCTTGATATTAAATTTGAATTGCCAATGTACGACGGAGAAGTAAATGCTGAGAAATTAGATAATTGGATTCGTCAGATTGAGGTGTATCGTACGATACAAAAAATTCAAGATGATGAAACTAAGATTCATCTTTATTCTTTAATATTGGATAGTGCAGCACTCATTTGGTGAGAATCCAACACTCAGGAGGACATGGAGAAACATGGTAAAATTTTAACCTCTTGGAATGATTTTATTGTTGCAATTAAAAGACAATTTTACCCATTGGCATATATGCAAAAAGCTACTATGGATTGGAAAACTTTTAGACAAGCTAAAGGACAAAATGTGAAAAGATTTACTCAAGAATTTAGGAGAAGAGCTTTGGTTTTGGGAGTAGATTTGTCTTCTCAAGAACCTTTACTCAAATACATTGGAGATTTACATAGTTATTTGAGACATACAATACTCATGTTTAATCCTTCAAATCTAGATGAAGTTTGTGTTCAGGCCACTCATTTGGAAGCAAGAGGAAGCAATGAAACTCATGAGGGTAATAAGAATCCTTTCAGTCATGGAGACAAAGGAAAGACGAATTTCAAGGGCAATGGAAAAAAGAATGTTGTTGTTAAGAAAGAGGGAGAAAAATTCACATACAAACATTGTTCAAAAGATGGCCATGATGAAGACCATTGTTGGAAACTTCATCCTGAAAGAAGACCCAAAA
>SNQJ01S0000071.1:433089-454488 GCA_010110895.2 Picea sitchensis | reverse complement strand
CTTATTTACTTAGGGCATATTGTTGGTGGAGGTGAATTAAAAATTGATCCCTCCAAAGTCAAAGTCATATTGGAATGGCCCAAGCCCAACAATGTGACAGAGGTAAGAAGTTTTTTGGGAACAACCCAATATTGGAGAAAGTTTATTGCTAATTTTTCTTCCATTGCAGCTCCATTACATGCAGTGACAAGTGTCAAGCAAGTTTTTCAATGGGGAGGAAAGCAACAAAAGGATTTTGATAATTTGAAAGAGAAGATCAGTTCAGTGCCAGTTCTTTCACTTCCAAATTTAAAACAACCTTTTGAAATCCAAAAAGATGCAAGCAATTATGCAATGGGAGCAGTCTTGCTACAACATGGTAAGCCCATTTGTTTTCATTCTGAAACTTTTAATGGTTCCGTGATTAACTATCCTACTTATGATAAGGAGTTGTATGCATTGGTACAAAGTGTGACAAAATAGAAACATTATTTGTTGGGGAATGAAACCATTGTTCACACCTATCATCAGCCACTGCAATACTTACAATCACAAACAAAGCTACAACAAGCTAGGCACTTCAGATGGATGGGTTTTCTACAACAGTTCTACTTGGTCATCGGGTATAAGAACGACATTTATAACAAAGTTGCTAATATTCTTTCCAGACCTATTATTAGTGCTTCAGTTATTCTTAAGCATAGTCCTATCATGCATGAGAGTTATGTTGAGCAATATGCTTTAGATACTGATTTTAAAGAAGTATATGAGACTTTGTGTCATTCTAACCATGTTGAGGAATTAGATTACCATGTGCATGATAATTTTTTGTATCATCTTGGAAAGCTATGTATTCCACAGGGTGAAAGAATCAACATAATAAGAGAAGCCCATTCTTCTCTTATTGCTGGTCACTTTGGTGTAGGCAAGACAGTGGCTAATTTGCAAAGGTACTTCTATTGGCCTAAAATGAATGAAAGTGTTTCGATATATGTTCGAGGATGTTCGTTATGTGCCACAAGCAAACCTAGCAATAGAAAGTTGGGTTTGTATACTCCACTTTTGGTTCCTTCTCGTCCTTGGGAAAGTATTTCTATGGACTTTGTAGGAGGTCTACCTATGTCTAGACCAAATATTGATTATCTCTATGTTGTGGTTGATCGATTTAGCAAAATGTGTATTTTGATGCCTTGTAAGAAGCAGGTTATAGCTGAGAAAATGACACAAATGTTCTTTCGAAATGTTTGGGTGCATTTTGGATTGCCTAAATCCATTATTTCTGATCAGGATTCTCGATTTGTTGGAAGTTTTTGGTCGAGTTTATGGGCACTCATGGACACCAAACTGAAAAAGAGAATAGCTTTTCATATGCAAACTAATGGTCAGACAGAAGTGGTAAATAGAACAATGGCACATATTCTTCGTGGTTATTGCAGCAAGCATCCTAAACTTTGGGATGAGCATTTACACTACATTCAACATGCTTACAATCGAGCTAAGCACTCTTCCACTCAAACGTCGCCATTTGAAGCATGTTTTGGCTATTTGCCCAAATCTCCTTTAGATTTTATCTCTGGGAAAGATATTTCTATTGATGGTCAATCTGACATTGATAGGGAAAAAAGTTCATTGAACAAATTCAGTCGATACATCAAATGGTACAAGAGCAGTTGGAAAAGAGTCAATCCAAGTACAAAACGAGACATGACAAGCATTATGTTGATCACAGTTTCCAAGTTGGAGATGAAGTTTGGCTTTACATTAGTAAGGAGAGGCTTAAAGGATAAGGTAAAAAATTGAAACCAATTCGATACGGTCCTTTCAAGATTATTGACAAGATTGGTAACAATGCCTTTCGTTTAGATTTTCCTCCTTATATGAAAATGTATGCAGTTGTTAATGTTGAGAATTTGAAATTGTATGAGCCTCCTTTAATTGATGATAAAGGAGAGCATATTTAAATTCCTTCTATATATGATTTTTCCCCATAATATCTTACAGAACTGGATGAAGACACAATCCTTGACAGGAGAATGCGAACTTCAAAATGAGGAAATGTGGAGTATCTTCGAGTTGGTCTTAAAGGTAAAAATCCAAGAAAATCTAAGTGGATTGAGGTTGGAAAGGTGAGGGAACTATACCCTCATCTTCATATATATTGAAAATAGTCCTTTGGATGTCCAAAAGCTTTCCAATGGGGAGGTGTGATCTAGGGGATCAAATTTTGCTCAAATATTCAAAGTGCTTGGAATTGCTTCAAATTGAACAAGAGCATAGGCCTCATTGTTACAAACCCAACACAACTCATTTGGGTTCAAACAGATGTCGGGAGCGAGAGATATCGCGTTCTGTTCAAAATGACAAACAAGTAAAAAAAGTGATGTTGACTGTACAATCCGTACAATCCGTATGGATGATGACATGGCAGTCCATACGACACATGGAAGGGCTGAGTGGTAGACAATTGGTAGATGTGGATGAATGATATTGTGACATGTGGCAGTATTTGGTTGGTTTTACGGTGCCACATGGCCCAGTCATGGGCTGCCACGTGGCACCCTGTTATTGGTTGCTTGTATAAAACTTATTTGGAGTCCACCGGGTTCGACCCCGTGACCTCCACCCACATGTATAGCCTTTGCCAATTCTGCACTGCCAACATGCCCCACCATATTCCTTGTTATATATATGGTTTAATATGTATTTAAGTTTGAGTTGTGTACCATTGGCGCGGGGGTTCGAGCTAGGGCTTAGCCCCAACGCCCGGTCGCATATTGCGTTAACATATGACCCATTGCTATATCGATTGGCGCACATGCATGGATTTCATTTTGATTTGGTTCAAATGGTTCAATAGCCTGCCACTTGTCCCTTTTCTATTAGCCTTTGGGACGGAGCCCCGTTTACATTTGTGCGTGGTCACATGGGTCACATGCCTTCGGCCTTGGTGGTTAGGGGTTAGGTGCACCCATAACCATCCTACAATTTGCACCATTTGTGCGGTTGCACCCAATGCCGAGTTTTAACGCTTAAATATGAGTGGGGGCTAGGTTGAGCCAGCAAGGGTGCATTTTGGCGATCCAGAGACGGCAAGATTGAAGGGGAACTTCCAAGAATCCTATCTTCTTCATTCTTTGGCCAAACGAGGTGCCGAAAAATCCCAGCTAGGGGTTTTTGGATGTTCTGGAGCCATTGGAGTCATCTATTTGGAATTTTGAGTATTGTAAAGAACATTTTTTAGCACTTTGAGAAAATAATACAAAAGACCCATTGGAAGTTGGACGAGGAGATGTGGCACAAGAGAGGGGTGAACTCCTTTATCATTTGTTGTGTTATGTGTTTTATGTTCACTGTTTATGCTGTTGTTATATGAATCTTGAATGAGTAATTTATATAAAATTTGTGTTGCAAAGTTGATCCATTTGCATTTTAACACATAAAATTTATCTTGCAAATAATTTCAAGAATACAAGTCTTCTTCATTTTTAGATCATAGTGTGCTAGTTAAATATGCAATTTTTGTATCCTCATCTATGCTATATTTTTCTTCCCATATCTTCTTGCAGAGGAACAAGTGCTCTCCAGGGTCCTTTGATGCCTCTCCCCTAAATTCTGGTAGGTTGATGGTGGGATCATGTCCCGCCATCTTGAACTGTGATGAGATACTACCTCCATGTGGTGTAGATATTTGACGACTACTTCCTGAACTGGCTCCTCCAGTTGCTTCTCCTTGTTTGGATGTACCTCCTGTTGTCTTTATTTCACTAAAATTTTATTGTATAAATAATGGTGTTCTTTCGAGTGTATTAGTCACACATGGGGTTATGGGTTCCATACTGACATTGATATGGATGGGAGTTCTTCATTATGTTCCTGCACTTGGACTTCCTATCTTCCTTTCATATGTTGCACGCATGATTTCCTCAATCTTCTCTAGAAAAATAAGATCCTCTATCTCTTCCTCATCACGTTCCAATCCCTCTCTATCAGTTATGGCTCTCTTATTATTATTCATATTATATTAGTAGGGTACTCCACTACACATGTTTCTAGCTATTTCCATTATCTTATTTATCTGATATTCTTCCATCATGATTGGTTCCATGACCTCCTTCTTCTTTCCCTTATCCATCTCTTCCTCCATTTCTCCACCTCTGTCAATGCTTTGTCCCCTTCCACCATGCATGCAGGGAAGTTTAGCTGTCTAATTCCAAAGTCATCACACCATTGTTATACATTAAAATCTTGATTGAATTATACAACGATTTGATATACCTAAATCTAGGTCATTTGAGAAACTCCTACTCTATTGCACTATAAAAATTTGTGGTATCTACTACAAATTTTGTGATACACCCTGCAACACTATTGTCTAACCAGAAATCTACTGTGCATGTGAATTTGTTGTTAACTTGTTGTAACTGCATGATATCCATAGGATTCCACTCCTGATTTCTGATCCAATTTGTTGGGTAGTTTTCTTTTAACCTCAATATCCACTCCTAAAACACATGCGGGAAATCACAGAAAAATTGCTCATGCAAGTCGCTAAGCACATACTTGTCCAAATATTTGGTGACGCTAACTTAGGCTTTCTTTTATCGTTCTTCCCAAACTCAAGCTCCTTCATTTTCAACCATCTTTTGATATCCTCTTTCATTGGATTCCATGGTCTGAACATTTCCTTTTTATACATTCATTCTTCACATGCTTCTTCTACGGATCCCATTCACTAAATCCCATGCAGTTCCAGTTGGAAACATAACCATTTGTTGGTTATTATTCTTTCTTTATACTTCTTGGGCTAACCCAGGTTCAGATATGAACCGGTTTCCAAAAAAACCCTCTAAAACTATCGACCCTTCTGGTAAACCAGAAGGCAACACAACACACAGAAGGTATTGTGCAGTCTCACCTAAGATAGTTATATGGGTGACTGCAAAGCTCAAGTGTTTTCAGTTTGGGAAGAGTGGGGATCTTGGAGTATATTTGATCTTTTACATGCCTTACATTAGTTAATCCATATATTATTATAAGCTCCATTCATATCTTAAACCCTTGTATGCAGTATAATAGATCTAACTAACTACATATCTATAAATCCATCATTAACATGAATTAAACATGATCAACCATTAACAAAAATAAAACATACATCCAATCATGACACAACACACAAGTTTTACTGTGGTTCACCCCCTCCTAGGATACACCCACAAAGATCTATATTCTTAGGCTCTTTTATTTATAATTGATGCATAATAAGGTGCTACACACACTAGACCTTTGATCATACAATCAATAAATAAGTTCCACAACCCTTGTGAGGAGGACTAGAACACACTAGGATCCTCAGCCTATGATATAACCCTCAATATCTAGCTACCTGACTCTTCTATAACTCCACAAATTACAGAAAGGTATCACAACAGTTTCTTACAATTTAGATTTAACTTGGAACACACTTTGAACTAACAACAACCACTCATGGGCCCTCAACCTAGACCTCTTGGGTGCTTATTTATACTATTTTACAGTCATATTAGTTGTTACATTCCAAAACCCTAACCCTAACATGGTTAGGTATTACTAGCTCTACACCTTTCATGCTTTCCTCCTTTGCATGTGGCTTTTCCTTACACATGTTTCTTTTCCTTCCAACTGTATTTTTCCAAATTGAGCTTTACTTTTCAAAACTGGACTTTTCCTCAAAACCGGCCTGCACCCAACAACCTTAGACTTTTCAAAACTGGAATTTTCAAAATTGGACTATTGATAAGTTTGAGTTGTATTAAAGTCAACTTCTAAAATAACCCCCATGAATTTCTTGAAGGTAAAATTATAATAATATCAAACCCTGTTATGAGCTCAAACTAGAGATTGAACATTGGTAAACTTAATATGTTTACCAATTATAGATAACAAAAGGAATTGGATCAAGGTTTTGGTAAATAAAAAATTAGCAGGTTGAGTTGAGGTTAAAAATAACAAGACATTGGGAATGAAAACTTTAACCAACATGCAAAGGATTGGATCAAAGGGTTAGACGAGTTTTCAAGCATTGATAAATTTAGCATAAATGCTAATTATATAAAAGATTTCAATCTTGGGTTTTTCTTGATAACATTATCAACATTTTGATCTAGGGTTTGGAGTGGATAAGACGAGCAAGGTGAACTTGGGTTTTGAAAACTAAAAAATAATTACCAATAATAGAAATTCAAATTAGGGGTTGGAATTTTGACAAAATACCTAGGTTTTGTAACATCAATCTTGGGTTTTAACATAAAGAAAATTTAGCAAGACTTTGCATAAATGGAAACCCTTCAAATGGATGTCATCAAATCCTTATCATCTTGTATTCTATCATTATTTTTTATCCTTTAGATATCATAACTATGTTTCAAACATTTTGAAACTCATTTCCAGTCTATCAAAATAAGAATTGAATGATGTGTTGGTTATTGATGTACTTTGGGCCAACTATTGTTTCTTCTTTAGCAGATCTAAAGATGTATCATAATTTCTCTTCATTGACTGGAATCATTTCATGTAGGTACTTGATGTTTTAGATTAGTTTTTCATGCACTTCTACAATGTGTCCTTTTTCTACCTTTTCATGTAGAAACTTTTTTTTGCATTCATTCAATGTCTGGTGTTATCAAGCTTTCCTACTCTTCTATTTTTTTGTGCTGGGTGTGTGTTGTTATTCATGAATAATTTCATTTTCATACCAACTATGAGACAAAGGTTTTTTTATAAGGCATTACCTGCACAATTTTTTTTTTGAATCCGAACGCTCATTTTGGAGTGAAATTCTTGTGGTTGATGTGATAACATCTTGTTGGCATAGGGACCGACCCAGGGTTCAACACTTCAAAATCACACCAACAAAACCCTAACTATCGGCCCTTTCGGAAAAACCTGCAAAGAAGATGAATTCTCACTCGAGGTAGAGGCAGGGGGGGTTGCAGGAATCAAATGTATACAACCTAGCTAGTACACAGACTTGTGATTACACACTTCAACAGAGAACTTAGACTTTATAATATGCATTAATTCATGATTCTCATTCACATCACATATTAACCCTAAATATAGAACAACAGTGTAATAAACAGATCACAACCTCTAAACACTTAGCATAAGTTTAGATCTAACATTCATTCACATCATGAAGCACTAAGAAATCATAGATCTATCTATCATACATAAAGAATAATGCACTAAGCAAAAATAACCATCATGGACACATAACAAAAAGAACAATAACACAAGATATACATGGTTCACCCCAGTGTGGGGATATGTCCACCAAATCTTCTTCTTATTTACTAGCTTCTTCCAATCTTCTTACATGCACCAAGCCACTGATCCAACTTCGCAAAGGAAAAGAGATCTGCGTGCACCTTGCTAGATCCTCCTTCCTCGGATTAGATAAAGGCACAAAGCCAACTACAACCACTTGGACTTAGCTCTGCAAGTCTCACATACAATAGGAACAAAGAATTCATAGGTATTCTCACTTAGCAACCCTCACACGTTCTGGCACAAAGATGATCAGAACTATTATCACACATATTGCACTACTCTCACACTTCTTTGCACATAGCCAACATTAGCACTTAGCACACCAACCTTTTCTTACATCGCCTAGCTACTTATTTATACATTACAAAAGGGCCTAAACATGGGTAAACCCATGGGATGAAATCCCATACCCGTTACATAAACCCTAAAATCCCCAAAAAGGAATCAAAAAGGGAGAGATCCCACGATCTCCACTTCGCCTAGATGCTCTAGCTTCAAGAAGCCTGTCGAAGTCCCAAAAATGTCCAAACATGGCCATTGTTTCCTCAAAACCTGGTCAAGGGACAACAGGCCCCCAACACTCACATGTGACTCATCCCGAGTCACTCTAATTTAGGAAACTCTGCTTCGAATGCCTCGAGCTTAGCTCGTGCTTCCTCAACTTGCTTCTTCACCAGAGCCTCCTGCTCGACAAACTCCTGGATTACTTTCTCGGTGACAGGCCCTTCCAAGCGTTGTTACACTGTTGCAACCACCTGTTCCAACTATGATCCTTGTCCCTCAAGCTCTTCAAAAAGTGTGCATGATTCATCTTGCACCAGTTGGAGTCTCTGTGTCATCTTCATCACTCTACTATGGATGGCAATGACCTACTATTGAACTGCACGTTGCTACTGCAACCTTTTCATATTCTACATTGTCGTAAGCTACTTCAGTTGTGCTTTCATAGTTGAAGCATGATGCTTCACCTCCTGGAGATGTGCCTCCACTGTCCTCAGCTCTGGGTCTTCTGCAAGGCGCTCATAAGTATGTGCATTTCAGTCACTGAGTTTCTTACATTCTGTGGCCAACACCTTGATTCTTTCTACTACGCTTCTAATAGTTTCTTCCCTCTGATTGCGTACTTCCTATGGAGTGCCAGGCACTGCTTGAAGTTCTAGCTTTGCTACACTTTCTTGGAGCTTCTAAATGGCCTCATCGATCTTCCCTACTTGGCTATTATCTCTCTCTTCTTGAATCTATGCCAACCCCAGTACAAAGTGAAGTTCTCTATTCATTGCCTCTCTAATCCCAATCTTCTCCACGAGCAACTGGTCTTTCTCTTTCTAGATTTTCTCCTTGTCTTCTTTGAACTTCACTTAAAGGTCATCTGTCTCTTTCCATGCAACCCGATGTTTCTCTAAGGCCTCCTCCTTTTCATGCCTCAAGGCCTCTATGGACTTATCCTTCTATTCTTGGACTCTATGAAGTTGAGTCTCTATTGCATCTGCTAATCTGCACAATTTGGGGGGCTCATCCCCCAATTCTACACCTTTTGATGATGATGGTACAGTAGACACTGCGCGAACTGAGTAGATGGCTTGTTGTAGCCCCTTCAACTCCACCTTGAATTTATCATACATCGTCTCCTACTTTGCTTCATGTCACTGCAAGATAACCTTCGAAGCATCTTCTACATCTGTGATGATGAGATCAACATCATCCACTATGAGCACATTCTGTGACTTGGGTTTGTTGGCTCAGGATTTCTTCTTTGTTAATGGTTTATTTGGAGAAACATTCATTTTATTTGGTGTCTCTGCCTCTATTAGGGGATTTTTCAATGGTGCTACTTCACCCTTTTCTTGCTTGCCTTCTTCCCCTTACTCTTCTTGGTTTACTTCGTCACCTCCTCCTCCTCCAGGTGAGTAAGGCACAATTTTTTGTCCTTCTCTTCACTGTCTACATATTTTACTTCCTCCTCTTATTATTTTTCTTAGCGTTTATTGGTCCATCATACTTCGTTCTAGTAACCACATGACTTATGATGAGGTCAGGTTCAGAAAATTCTACATCTCTGACCAGTATAAGGAATTCGGCTGGCCAGTCTTTAGTGATCTCTTCCAGGTCTTCTTTCGTTAACTTATAATATGACTACATTTCCTCTTTACTTTCATCCTTGCGTGCAGTGATGTAGATAAAGTGGTGGTCTGAGTGGAACTTCTTTATTGGTCTGTAAGTATGCAAGGTGTTCAGAGTCATTCGAGGGAATGAATCAATGGCACGCGTGAGTTGTAAGTAATAAGTGTGGAACACCACGTTTGATTTCTACTGCTTTGCCATGTTTCTTGAATACCACAAGGTGGTGAACCTCGTAGCCAGTGGTTCTGATGGATTGACTTCTAGAAATTTCGCTCCCTCCGGCATCTCCCAAGCGACAAATTCTATTAATATCAACAACCAACTAAAGTGGAAGTCATAGCCTTGGTCCTACGCTTCATGATAGTCCTTCTCCAACTCATTGACAAGATAGATCACCTAGTTCATCTACATCCCTTTGATGCATTTTCCTAAAAGGTAGAATACGAATCCTGTGACTTGTGTCAGCCTATTATTTCTTATGATCTTGCCAGCGATCAGTGGACAATCTAGGCGCATTGTGCCATATTGGATGGAGGCTACCTTGTATCCTCACTTCCATTTATCCACATCGCCATATGCCTCCTTGATGCATTGTGCCAAGGAGCGATCTGATGTATTCCTAAGGTATAAATTCTGAGGGTCTGGTCCCTGCATACTTAATCTAATAATGAGGTGGATGATCATCGGATACAAAGAGATGCACATATGCAACCATAGGTACCATCCATGGAATCATGATAGGAGGAGTTAAACACACACATTAACCTCCTGATGTCTTCTGAAGTGGGGAATCTTCATGAAATTTAAGATAGTTGACCTCGCGATCTCCTTGATCCACTACTGGGAAACTATCATAGTCTTCTTCCCAATCATTTTCATCAGGTAGCGATGCGGTAAAAGAATTGCATAATTATTCCTATTGTCGAGGTTAAAATCACTTATCTTAAGGCATGGGATTAGGCCCAACTGTGGTCCTACTACATGTATCTCTTTCAGGAGGTGCACAGTGATGAGTGTGTACTTGAAATCCCTCGGGACACTATCACAACTAACTGCACCAGCCAAGGGTGGGATGTAGTCAGGCAATATTGAGAAGATCTTCTTTGCATTTTCCAGATCATCGCGGTGCTTTCTTCTCTTCTCTATCACGGTTCGGGATGGCCCATATCGACGTCCAGTCAAGGGGGATTCTTGAAATCCTCTTGTCGACAAGGCCTATACTCCTGCGGACATAAATTTCTCAGCCATAAGGTTAATCAAGATCTCTTCTACGAATTTCTCCATTTCTCTAAGGTCACCCGACATACACAATCGTAATCAAATAACTTGGGTAGGCGAATAGATACTCAGGTAATTGAATCAATGGAGAGGTCTAGACAACATAGCGCAATAGGCAATCATGTCTCTATTATATTGAATATCTTAGTTTGGAAAAGTGGTATCAGTGCAACATGCGATGGATTAAATAAACAACGTTGTAATAGATTCCTTCAATGGGTTGAAATGCCTCAATCAATCTGTTATGGTGCAATCTCAACAGTTCAATGGCGATCTTTTCTGCAATAACTTCATTTATAATTGTTTTTGAACGTCATTCTAATGGCTGAGATGCCTCCAATGGTCATATAGCTTCATCGTGGCCCAGTGCCAGTCTACGCTATTCTACTATTCCGGTGAGGTTCAAGTTTTGCAAGCCTTCCCTCTACGAAGTTGTCCCTATAACTTCCTGTAGTTTTTCTAATTTTTCCTTCTTCTTACTCATCTTTCTTGCCTTCTTCCCTGTGATCTGAGTCATGGGGTTCCTCTTTCCATTATGTTAGCACTATGTAAATTTTGTCCGACTGATAGAAAAACAACAAAGGTAACTGTTTCAACCTACTTTAGAGCTCGTCACTAGCTTGCTCAGCTGAGAGAGGTCTCTCTCGTGTCACTTGATATTTCTTTGTCAATCGGTGGATAGATTTAGTTTGTTCAAGGGTTTTTATAAATTTGTTGGCAAGGAAGGGGAAGGACACTTAGGGCTATGGATTCAAAATTCTAAAAGTGAATGAAAACAATGACTCATCGGTAGAACTCTCCAAAGGATAAAGGCTAAATGAGGCAATGAATCTAAGTTGTAAATTGAGTTTAAGATGAGTGTAATAAGAAAGAGAAAACAAATAGTTGCATCAGAGAATTACTGAAATGAATTCTAAATTAGTTAAGAGTAAATTCACACAGTTTAAATTTCTTAAGCCGAGAGCATCACAAGATGAATTCTGAGATTTTAACTATCCAATTTAAATAAAAGATAATGCAAATAGAAATAAAGAACACAGGAAATACATACGATGAGAGAAGAAAAAACTCATATCATCACTATAGAATCTTTTCATAAAGACTTCAAAAGCTTCTGCATATGTATTCAATTCAGCTCCAGAAAATTACAATAAAGTTCAAAAACAACAAAAAGGTTCCCTTGCACTTCTACCAACATTAATTCATTCAGAATTTCTAGTACTTATACAATTCGATTACAATGGTTGAAACCAAAGCGTTTCAGTGTCTAAAAACTGACTACAATAATTACAAGCCAATGGTTTTGGTAGAAGAACCGATTTACAATGATTTAAACAAAAACCATTTCATAAACTAGGGATGGATCTCTCTGACTGCTCGGCTTCCTCTGCCCCATATGCCTTGCTCTGATTTCCCGTCGAACTTTCCAGTTTGGTGACACCTGGAGGTTACTTACTGGTCCCTGGAAAACTGCATTTCATCTTGCCCAGCCAAATGATATCCTTCCACTGCGAGTCAAAAGAAATCTCGTAATCCATCATTTCCTTTATCAAAATATCCATATCAATGCAAGTAGCATAGGACATAGTCGACAACCCACTCTTCTCTATCTTAAAATGATTTAAAATCTCAAAATATGTGGTTAGATATAACACTAAACTTGGTCCCTTCAAGTTTCCTTCCAAACCGTCAAACTTAGAATGATTCATTCTTCACAGTGTGAGGAGGGATTTGTATTGTTCTGAGTCATGTAATTTTCCTTTTCCATCCCAAAATGGTGGGAGGCCCTTGAAAACCAATTGTTCAAATGTATCGTTAAATTCTTGTATACTCTGCTCCATCTACACAGCTTTGGTTTGAACTGACTTGATCAAATTGTGCTTAGCGATGATCCTCCTAGCCTAAGTGATTAGTACAATCCTTTCTTTGACCCCAATGGTCTGGAGATCAGCGGTAGGAATAAAACTAAGCAAATGTATAACATTTTGGGCCCATTTTGAGGGTATTTTCGCCAGTGTTTCATTTACAAATGTACACCTTCTTCGGGCAGTGACAAGCATGTTGTCTTTGTCATTTATGAAATTCAAGTATACCCTAAATTTGGTAGCCTCAACAGCGATAGAGTCCTAGATTACATGTTTATCTCCTTGCAAAAGTCCTTTACTTTTCAACCTCATTTTCAATTTTCTCACTCTTTCCTGCAACTCTTGATTTTCCCTTTGGAACTAGGCCATCTTCTCATTCTTAATTTTCATTTCCTGTTGCATCCTTTCTATATATCCTATGAGATTCTTGATTTCCCCTTCTTTTAGGCTAACTTGGGACATAGCTTGAACCAATCCATCAGTGTTAGGCCCAATTTCTATAGAAGAAGATACACCAACTGCTATGCCTGATGTTACTGCCTGTCCTTGTGACCAAATCTCTTTTTCTTTTTCCAGCTGCAATACTTTGTCTTTGTAATTTAGTGCTTCCTGTCTAAATGTCTCATTTTCTTTCTCTAGAGAAGAAAGCTCTATTTTCTGTGGATATTCTTTAGACATTTTCAGATTCTTCTTTAGGCCTTGGATAGTCATTTCTTTCTCATCTAAGGAAGCTTTTACCCCTTGAGGGCCTTTAGATTCGAATATTTTGACCTGTGTCTCCCAGGATCTGTTGGATGTTTTTTTCTGCTTCAATTGTCCATCCAATTTGAGTGCATGGGTTTTTCAGTCTTGAAACCCTCAAACTCAAACTCAGGTAATCTGAATATAGCATGTCGTTGGCATTTCTGTGGAACTTTACCTTGTCTCGGGCACCAATGCTTTCATAATGCAGCCTGATTTCAGACACTTTATCCTCATCTGCCACTGTTATCTTGAATGTATTTCTTTCTACATTCCTGATTGAGAACAAAGAAGACTTGTGTTGGGAGATCCTCTCTAATTCAGGTAACAAATCCCTAATTTCAGTCATGTCCAAATTTCCTTTCACAATGTATTGGTTTGCCAAATCTTCTTTGGATTGGTAGACCGCTCCAGGTGTCTTACTAAAGACATGTTTCTTGCTGTTGAAAACTGTTCAGGTGATTTCACCCTATGGCATGATCTATGTATTAGCTTCTTCATTTTTGGTTCTTCTCTCCACCATCTCCATGCTGATTTTCTCTTTGGGATCTTCTTCCTTCAGGTCTACTATCTGAGAAGATGATGCGATTTTCATTTTCTTGAGAACATTTTGCTGACTACTGGTGCCCAGGGCCTCTGAAATTCTCCTCTTTTTATAAACACTCAACTTTGGAGCTTTAATGGTCAACCTTGGAGAGGTTTTTTTTGTCTCGATCTGATGTGGGGCTGACTCTACTTGTTTTGTCTAATCATGCTACAAAATGACTTCCATATCTGCATAGGTTTCCAGATTTTCCTGTTTATCAAATATTTCAACATGCTCATGCTCATAGGGACCTTGTCTTCTCATCAACCTTATTTTAGATATGAGCTGGTGTGGATCATATTTCATCCTTTGTAACTTTTTAAACCCAAATTCACTGATCTTGGCCTAGATCTGAGGAAAACATGACCTAATATTTACCACAAAGGGTCTAATTATGAAAGGAAACTTTAAGTTAGATTCCTTATGCGTTTTCAGAAAATGCTCTATTTCTAAAATGATCCTTTGTCTGATGAAATATAGGGAAACAAATCTAGGAGTCAAGAAGACAAGTAAAAGGTAAGGTCCCTCTTGATAACCATATACCCAAATTACAGTAGAATGCATGAACAACATCCAATCTCCTACCCTATTCCTTGGGTTGGGTTGTAAAGAGATTTTCATTTCTTCCAAAACCCCTGGAAGGCCCATTATGAAGATTTGTCTATAAACCTTGGACATGATCTTATTTATAAAAATAAGCATTGTGATCCTTTTACATTCAATTGATATTAATGTATCTTCAGGTAATTTTGTGTAACTTGTTTCCAGGAACATTCTCAGCAAATGCGTGTAATACCTGAAGTGTCTCAGTGATTGGAAATTCACCAACTATTTGTGCACATTATTGGAAATGAAATATTCAAAGATGATATATACTGAATGACTTGAATCTAACTAAAAAAAGGTCAACAAAAAACCCAACATGACCTCTACTACAAATTTGTCGTTATCTAATCCTCAAATCTGACTAAGTATGGAACAGGCCCACTGGACCTCCATAATCATGACACTTACATCCATAGGTAATGACATATTCTCATAATGATGTCCGAGCTTAACAATGGTCTACATAAATAGGGTTTTGACCTCGGGGGCGCACTCTCTATAAACTATGATTATTTTCTCTTCCTCGAAGGGCTCCGACACTGCAGGGGAAGAGTCTGGTGTACCGAGGGCATGTCGAATTGATGGGATATCTAGTCTGCACAAGACCTCGAACTCTAACTTATTCAAAATGGCCTTTTCTTCTTGTGAACATTGTTCTGCACACCATCTTATTAACTTTGGGAAAGGGAACACGACTTCGATGGCGTAAGGGGTTATGGATGCTTGGACCGCTTCGAGGAAGGGTATATGTTTCATGACATTGTCTAACAAATTGGCTCTGTATATGGAAATGGGTGAGATGGTTATTTCTGTGTCAAAAATATCGGAGTCCCTGTCAATTAGGGCTTCTTGTTTAGAGACAGGATCTTTCTCTGTTACGGATAAAATGACAAGATTCATGGCCATGATGAAAATACCTTTGAATTAGTGGATAATGTGCGAGTCTAGTTCATTGTTGAGATTCAGTTCAAGAGAGCATTTGTGCCAATTTTTAAATGTTTGAAAGATTTTAAATATCATAAAATCATGACCGAGGCAATCCTTTTATATGCGCTTTTTGATATCAGGGGTGAGGCAAAGTGGTTTTGGATAGACTTCTTTTCTCCCCAATATGCCTATGGTAGCGCCACATGTTTGGGGGCTAAAACTGCAGTATTTTCCCTGACCTTCTCTCTAGTTCTTAGCCTTCAAGTTATTTCCTTTCCCGATATATCTCCTGACCATCGATCTGGGATGCTCAAGATCTATCACCCACCGGGCCCCATCACTTACATGTATACGCTATGTTTAGACCTTTCTCTGTTATATGTGACCTGGTCCTCCAAACTATCGTGCCTCCACATCGATGTATCTCCTCGCCAAATTTCAAGACTTGGATTTCATCAAAAGAAATATGTTATGGTTATAACATAGGCTCCAACTGGGGATGCTATCCTCTATGCAAGGAAGCAAAGAATGGTAGACCAAGTGCCCACCCATTGGGCAGTGATTTATTCATGCAGTCTAAATCTGCCAACTTTTATTCAAAAAAATTAAAATCAACCCAACACATCTTAGGGCCTTCACGTCGGGCTTCAAATATGTTTCTTTTATTCCAACTTCTTCATATGAAAAAGAAAACATAAAATGATTATGTACAATGAATGGAAGGGGTGATTATGTTTAAATGATATAATTCTTGAGGAAGCTGCCATTCACAGGCTCTCCTCCAACGATGTCTCCATCACTCTCCTATAGTATCTAGGCATTACTTCCATGGTATGTTGCAATTTCAAACGGTCCCAACCACAGATGATCAAAATTATCGTTTTTCCCTTATCTTCATTTATGGCATCCCATTTTAGTACCGAGTCTCCTGGTTTGAATTTATCCACCTTGGTATGTCTATTGAAATCCTCTTTGATCTTGTCTTGGAGAAGTTGAGTATTGTCGAAAGATTTTTCTCTGGTTTTCTGTACATTAATGAGTTCATCCTTCCTTCTTCGTGTGTCATCTGTCTCTGCATCTTGTTCCTGCAATAGTCTCATTACTGGAAACCCCAATGTAGTAGGAAAACTTTATTCAGTTCCATAGACGATATGAAAATGTGAGGTGGTGATGGACCTCTTTGGGGTGATTCTATCAGCCCATAATTCATGAATGAGCTTTTTGTGCCAAGCCTTTTTATTTTCTTGCAACAACTTTTTTATAATTTTGGTGAGGCTCTTGTTTGATGACTCAACTAACCAATTTCCCTGAGGGTAATAAGAAGTGGAGTGGCCAAGTGTTATGTTGTAGTCACTACAAAATTTCTCCATCCTTTTAGACTTGAAGGTTGTTGTGTTGTCTATGATGATTTTGACTGGACATCCGAACCTAGAAAAAATATTTTCTTCCAAAAACTAGATGATGACAACATCTGTCGCTTGCCTGGTGGGTACTGCCTCGATCCATTTAGTGAAATATTATGTTGATGTTAGAATTCAATTGTGTTGGTATGAATAATGTGGATGTATTTCCCCTATGAATTCAATACCCCACTATCTAAAATTAGCTTCCACAGAGATGGGCTTCAAAGGAAGATGTTTCAATTTGTTTTTTCCTTCAAAAATATGACATTCAAGGCATCTTGAAACCCCTTTATAGACATCAGAAAAGATGTTGGGCCAATAGAACCCATCTCTCAATATTTTGTGCACACTGGTTTTCCAATAATGATGACCTCCACAGTCAACCTTATGCAACTCTTTGATGGTCTTCTCAACTTCCTCTTCTAGCAAACAACTCAGTAAAATTCCCCCAGGATCCTTCCAATATAGGGATTGGTTTACTATACAAATGTTTTCTTATTTTAGTTTCAATAACCTTGCATGTGTTTTACTTAATTTAGGAGAAGCCTGCAAATTCTTCAAAAAAAAGATGATATCTACATACCATGTAGAGTCAAGAAATTTATGGGCTATTTGTGGAGTCGTCCTGTCCTCTTCTGCACCTTTTGACAGGTCTGTGATGAAATTTATTCCTAAGAGTTCACAATTGGTATGTTCCATCAAATTTGCAAGCCCCTATCATTTGATCAACTTGATGGGTTTGATCTCAAGTTTATATTCTAACATAACTATTATCCATTTTCCCCTTATTCCTTCAAGATCATGCTGGGTTAAGATGTCTCTCATTGAGTTGTTGGGTACATAAGCAGTAGTATGGGAATGCAGGATGTAAACTCTGAATTATTTCAAGGCCTTGACTAAATCATATGCTTGCTTATCCATAATGTCATACTTCAGAGGAGCATCCCTCAACATATTGTTGTAATATGCTAAGGGCTTCTCAAAATTTTGGTCATCTTTCTGGAGTAAAACACCAACAACTGTTTATTCTGAGGCGAAGGAGAACAATATGAAATCATTTTCAAAATTAGGACTAGAAAGTATTGGAGCCTTGGGAAATGCCACCTTGATGTATTCAAAGGAATTTATGGCTTCAAGAATCCATTTTATTTTATTTCCCTTCTTGAGCATGTTGGTAATATGTTTTATTATTTCAGCCAAATTAGGGATGAATCCTCTCAGAAAATTCACTTTTCCCAGGAAATATTGTACCTCCTTTTTACTTCTGGGTATGCCAATTTTCAATATTCCTTCAACTCTGCTAGGATCTACCTTTATCCCCTCATTCAAAATAATATGACCCAGAAGATTTCCTTCTTCCATCGAAAAATTTGACTTCTCGGGATTCAATGATACACAAAACTTCCTGCATTTTTCAAATTCCTTTCTTAGATGCTTGAGGTGTTCCTCATCTGAGGCAGAGTACATAGTGATATCATCTAGGTAGATAACAATGAAATTTTCCTTCTCGTCAGCAAAATCTACGTCCATAGCTCTCTGAAATGTTTCCCCTGCATTCATGAGCCTGAAAGGCATCTTGGCATACATTAATGTTCCCCAAGTTGTTGTGAATGTTGTCTTTTCTTGATCATCAGGATGCACCATAATCTAATTATACCCAAGGAAACCATCTAGCATTGACATTTTCTGAGATTCTACCACCTTTTTTTAAATGTGATCCATCTTAGGAAATGGGTAGTTGTCCTTTAGAGACACCTTGTTTACATTTCTGAAATCTACACACACCTGATCTCTCCACTCCTTTTTCTAACTGGCACCAGATTTCCCACCCATTTGGAAAATCTCAGGGATACTATGATTTTGGCTTCAAATAGCTTCTTTACTTCTTTCTCAATAAAGGGTAGAAACAAAGGGTTTATCCTTCTCAATTTTTGTTTGAATAGCTTGTGATCTTCCTTTATTGGGATAACATGTTGAATTATACTGGTATCATAGACTTTCATATCATCATAGCTCCAAGAAAAAACATCAAGGAATTCTTTCATTAATTTGACATACCTTTCCTTGACTGTAGGGCTGAGTGTTCTGGACAGCTTAATGATCTTTGGATCTTATGGAGTCCCAATATTGAAATCTTCCACATCCAATTCATTTATTGTAATCTTTGGACTTCTGGCCACATCATTATTATCAAAGAGTTTCTCCAATGGGACCAACCCCTTGGGAAAGATATTTCTCTTTAGCTGAACAATATATCTTCCTACAATGTGATTGTCGAAGTAACCATCCGTGGTGAAAGAATATGCATCTATTTCTTCATCACAATATTCATCATCAATGTTCAAATTCTCGAATTCATTATTCATCTTGAGGAAGATTTCTATATGTTTGTCATCTTCAAAAACTTGCCAATGCTTCATATTATCTGGTACTGCTGGCCTGTACTTGACCTCAACCTTGTAACTTGTGTCAAGGAAAATTAGAAATTTGAAAATTGTTGTTGAATTATCCAAGGCATCAACAACCTAATTCTTTTCTCTTGGAATTACTGAAAGATTACATTCTGGAAACTTCTCAAGGAGGTCTAGTATTGGATTCCTATAATCCCTCAGTATGGGGTGTTTTTCTTAGTATATGCCTTTGATTTGATTTATAATTGGCTCTAAGTCTCCATGTACAACAATTATTTTGGCACCCAATTCTTTCAAAACCTTCAACCAAAATATTAATGCTTCATATTCGACCATGTTATTTGTGCATTCAAAAACAAGTTTGTAAGAACATAATTTTGAGTCTCCTTTGGGGTGATTGATCCATATGCCAACTCCATCTCCCTCTCTATAGGCATCTCCATCTAAATTCATCTTCCATATTTGATCTTCTACTCCATCGTGTTTCTCTAAATATTCCTCAATCTGATGATCAGATCTTTCTTTGTTAGCCATATCGATTTCTGGTTCCTTTTCTTTGAAACATAGGTCATTGAAGAAAATGGAAGAGCCCAACTCAGTTTCCAATGAACAGATGGGATGATTGCTAGGCTGTGACTTGTTTATGACCATGTACTTAAGAAAAACCTCTCTGTAAAACCTTTTGTCTTGACCAAAGACAGGGATAGTGGTGTATGACATGTCCATCTTGAGAGTTCCCTTTAATTTTGCAGCCCATGACCTGAACAACAACATGCCAAATTTTAAAGGGATATCAACAACCACTACATCCATAACCATGTTCTTTGATGGGATTTGTGCCAAATACACCACCAGATCTTTGATCAGGCCAAGGCATTTCACCTTTATTAAATTGAAAGAGAACAGATCTTTATAAGGCCTTGTGATGTCCAGGCCCAATTGGTCCATGACCACTTTTGGCATCAGGATGTGAGATGCTCCAGAATCCAACATAGCACTGTGTAGAGTCATATCATGGATTTTCATACTGACATAAAAAGGGGGAACTTCTTCAGTATCACTATTTTCCTCCATGCATGGGCCAAATAAGATGGACGGGTGATTATATTGTATGTTTAGGGTATCAAAAGTTTGTTCCATATTCAACATTTTGATGATATGATTTCTATACTCAGTGTTTTTGATAAATTCATTGAAAGTTACATAAATTTTAATCTTGGCCATCTCACTTTAAAAATTAAGCGAGGATGATGTTTTCTCTACCTCTTTGGTGACTATTTATTTTTTTGCCTCCAATATTCTCTTATGGGGTTCTTCTTTCTTCTTTCCTTTGTCCACAATACCCTTTGCAACAGAATCCTTTGCAAGAAAGTCTTTTGCAGTTGAATCCTTTGTAGTAGAATCTTTTTTGGGCTGACTTGAAGAAGGTATGTTACTCTGAGCTTCTTTGGTGGGGTTTCCCTATGGAGGATTTCCCTTTGGAGGTTTTGGAGGTACTTTTTGATTTTGAAGGTTATATTGTATTTGGAATTGCATGATGGCATTGTTTAATCCTGTCTGGTAATCTTTTGTTTCTACTAATAGCCTTTCCTCGTCATCCTGCAAAAATATTGTTGGTTGTGGAGCCTGATTATCTTCCTGATTCAGAGGTCCTTGCTTTCAGCCGTGTTTATACCCCATGAAGTATTTACACCCCAGAAGTATGTACACTCTTCCACACGGGGGAGTGTAGAGGGGGGGTACCCCCTTTGCAGGGTCCGGGGGGCCTATCCCCCCGACTGGGGGGTCTAGGGGAAAGCGGGCCCCCAGCGGAGGTTCGAGGGCGAAGCCCCCGAAGAAAAAATTGCCTTGTAAAAGTATATTGTAATTTCATTGTAAATCTGGACCATTCATTATAAGGTCACAGATCTAATGGTAGAGATTATGTTAGGGTTTTTTGCCCTAGAAGGCAACCCTCTTTTATGAGGGAAATGTATTGCGGCTATGGATGATGGTGAATATTGTATTCTGAGAGGAGAGACTGTGAGAGAAAGAAGAGGAACTTACAGCGGGTTTGTTGTAGGTTGTATCCCTTAATTTACTGGATAATAATAAAGGAAGGATCTGGCAATTTCTCTGGTGGACGTAGCCCACACTGGGTGAACCACGTAAATCTGTGTCTCTCTTGTATT
>SNQJ01S0000071.1:409779-433079 GCA_010110895.2 Picea sitchensis | reverse complement strand
AGAGAGAGAGAGAGAGAGAGAGAGAGAGAGAGATGCGGGTGTGAGTGAGAGAGAGAGAGAGGTCCATATAAGGGGGAGAGAGAGTGAGACAATGGTATAGGGAGTGATGAGAGAGATAGAGGAGAGGAGAGGAAAGGGAGAGAATGGTAGAGAGGGGGAGATATACAAATAAAGGCACATGCAGAGAGGTAGTGAAAGGTAAAGAGAGAGAGAGGGGGCAGATAGTGGGGAAGAGAGAGAGAGAGGGTAGAGAGTGGGTAAGAGAGAGAGAGAAGGGATGGGGGAGAGATAAAGGGAGGGAGGGAAAGAGGGAGAGAGAGAGAGAGGGGTAGGGGGAGAGAAAGAGAGAGAGGGGTGTGAGTGAGAGAGAGAGAGAGGTCCATATAAGGGGGAGAGAGAGTGAGACAATGGTATAGGGAGTGATGAGAGAGATAGAGGAGAGGAGAGGAAAGGGAGAGAATGGTAGAGAGGGGGAGATATACAAATANAATGGGGGGCATGGAGAGAGAGAGGGGGGGGAAGATAGATAGAGGGAAATCAGAAGAGGTGAGGTGATGGTGAGAGAGAGGGAATGAAAGAGAAGTGGGGGACGAAGGATGGTGGAGATATAGGGGAATAAAGGGTGAGGGGATAGGTAGGGAAGGATAAAGTGAAAGAGAGAGAGAGAGAGAGATAAAGAGATATAAGGGAGGTAGACAAAGAAATGTAGAGAGTGAGAGGTGTTAGCCCCATAATTTTTACAGTTAGAGTTAGTCCTAGATGATTCATAGTTTGTGCGTGAGGTTAGGAACTGAATAAAAAATGAGTTGAAATCATAAAGTAGTGGTTCTATCCCTTGGAGTCGAGAAAGGGCCTAATGATTAGTCATGTGTGACTTGTAAAGGACCCTTTCCTGAAATATCGATTCCTATCAGAAAAGAGGAATTTACGTGTCAGAGATCGAGGTAATTTGTGGGGATAAAGGTCACATTGATGGATATAATGAACATCATCACCTAATTATGAAGTCAGAAAGGTTAAAAATCAGGGTGTTCCTATAATGTATACTCTATCGCTCTTATCATTTGTACTTTGCACACTTCAAAGTGTATTCGTCACATGAGTTTGTTGCACAAATATTCAACCTACTTATAAACTTCTCATCATCATGGATTTATCATCCTTTTCCATGATTCCATTCCTTCTCCATTCAAGTATAAATACTGGTCACCCTGCATGCCTCTCCTTTAATTTATGGATTTGTGCATTATCTGTGGTTTTTTATGCAAACCCTGAAGCCCTTCGCTATGGAAAAGTTTATTTCCATCATTCATATTGTGAGTCTGTTCATTCAAGTTGTCACTTCTCCTTCATCATTTCCAGTCATTGTTTAAATCCTGTTGGATTTTTCTCCAAACTATTTTGTTGGACGATATTTCTTCTTGTGGTCAACCCTTCTTCTTGGGAATTTCTTCTCATCACATTGAATTTCTTTTTGTGCCTAAATTCTCTGTCTCATGGCAAGTCTCCCCGTACTTTTCTACCACACCAGAATTTTTTGTCACAATTCCCTACCACGACAAACCTCTCGTTTTTGTTTTCCACTGCATCGATCTCCTACTACGCCGAAATTTTCTATAGTGCCTTACTGTCGCACTGTGGAGTCCTGTCATTGATTTTTCTTGTTGCACAAAGTTTTTTTCACTGTATTTATGACAGTCTCTGTGAAGTATGTCATTCTTATTTGTCACACAAAGAAGGTGTTACATTTCATTACCGTGCTCAAGAAACAAATATATACTGGTATCATGAAAATATACCAAAGAATAAGAAAGAGGATGAGAAGTGGCAGGGCCGTGAGGTTTGAGCCTCAAGACATGGCATTAATAAACAAAGATCGAGAAATCAACGAATCTTTCAAATAGGTCAGGTGTATCCTTTTTTGTGAAAATATCAAAGGGTACAATGCAAAGTTGTCTGAGCAGTTCGCCCTCAACTTTACTGGATTACACGTGACCATTGCGGGAATCACCTTCCGAGTGACGGAGGAAAATCTGTCCGCTACGACAGAGATCCCTCTGCGTGGTGAAAAATGGTTTAAAGGCATGCTTTAGAAATTTTGTGCTATGAATAATTTATCAAGGCCAACTTCCTAAATGGAAAAATTTGAGCCTACGTTCCAAGAAAGTACCTCTGGGATCCTTACCAGAAGCTCCTAAAAGTGATCAGAAGATATTTCACCTGTGAAGTAAGGTTTGATAGAGTGTACCCTTATCACATCAGGTTGTTGATGTACTTCACATGGAAAAATCCTTTGAATCTACCTTTCTTCTTGCATCGAATCTTGGAAAATATTGCAAACAATGTCTAGGACGAGACTGACCAACCAGGGAAAAATTTATCCCATTTTTCATTGATCAAGTTGCTGGTGGTCAAAGAATTGAGATGGTTGAACAAAGACTCAGATTCATTTTGTATTTCGGCCAACATTCCCAGAGACTCCAAAGGAGGCATCCCTCTATCTGTGAGGGAAAACAACATTCCATAGCGTAGGGGAAAGAAAGGAAGATATCATGGGAAAGGGAAAGGAAATATAAGACTCGTCATCCCACCAGCCAACACCTTGGAAAAGAGGCAAGCCAAGTTTGATTAAGAAGCCTGAGGATATCTAAGCTCCTAGTGAATCGCACACCTAGTTTGCTATCGAGAGATTACTGATGTACGTTGTTCCTCTAGAAAGTATTGAAGGTTCAAGCATGGGAATAGGTGAAATATGGAGGAGGTCAAGTAATGAAAATGTGAACATATAGGAGTCGTCACAGCAACTGAAGCAAGTGAAACTCGATATCACTGAATTGTATCAAGAAAATAGATAATTAAGAAGATAGGTGGCAGAAAGGACTATTGAAACACCAACGTTGCAGAGTCGAGCATGCAATGCAAATTGGCTCAAAATATAGCTCAGAGAGGTGAAAGACGTAATCATTTAGCTGTGGGAGGAACAAATAGTGTTAGAAGAAATAATCACAGATCACATAAAGGAATGCAGATAAACCATGGACAACGCCAGTGCGGCTCTCACCAATGCTCAAGAAAAACTAAAAATAAATGTGGTCTTGTGGAAATAGGTGAAGAATCTGAACAAACGAAACTGGTCTCTTAGAAAAACACTCAGAGTTTTAAGGTTGCAGGTGAGGCCAGAGGCACGAGTGAGACAACCTCATTTTGTCTTTTTTGATCGTGGCATGGAATCTTTCTCCCCGCATGCCCTTTTTTCTATAGGTAAAAATAAGTCTAATATGGACCCCACATGGTGGATATTCGTCGTGCGGATGTTGTAAACTTACCTACTGAGGAGGGCATGTGTAAGAGAAATGAATGCCATTTTTGGAAGAAATGTGTGACCTCTCAACTGTTGTTGCCACCTCTAGTTGTATGAGCGATTTCAAATGGATTTCCATTTCACCAACTCTCCACATGCATGCTACATCCAATGATCGTGTAGCAACAACTAGAGCCCATTATACAGGTTGAAATGGTTTCTAATAGTGTGCACAATTACTGAAGCACCCCATAAAATAAAACGTCGATTTATCACAACCTGAGGACCGGATCTTACTCATGATTGAATGATTGAGATGAAGGTGTCATTTACGATATGATTGGGTGCAGTTTGGTTTCCATTCTTGGTAAAATCTATTCAAAGGGTCATCTAAGAGGAAGTAAGAGAATCTAAAATTCTAGGAGAAGTGGTTTGAGGCATAGCAGCCTGAGAGTGTGTGGTTTCTCTATATATTGTATCTTTTCAATGTAATATAGGTTAGAAAAGTAGTGTAGACAAAGGAATCATGAAGGTAATATTTGAATCTGAATAGAAATAACAATGGAGAGGTCATGAAGATTTGATGAAAATATTATAATGGTGGTGGTTTGATGTATTGTGATCCTATCTATGTATGTACTTCTTGTTTCCTGTAAATTCATGTCTGTTCCATTTTTTAAAATTGGAACGTCTAAAGAGTTTATAATTCATCATGCGATGCTTTAGACTCAACCATTTAAACTCTATGTTTTCTTATAAGTAAGTTATAATTTATCTTTAATTGTCCTCTATTTTTCTTGATGTCCTCCTTTCTTCTGCCATACACGATGACATTTAAACTGAAAGACCATTGCCTACTTATCCTTTATCCTCTCAAATTTTCCTTTACCAACCATTGATTTCTCTTGTTTCCAGGAGGTTGAATCCATATCCCAAATTTTTTTATTTCCTTGCCACCGAAATCAAAAACATTTCCCAGACACATAAATGTAAATGATAATCCAAAGTCATTATCTATCAGAGACTAGGTCTCAGAGAGAGCCCTCTATAGATTGCAAAGGCTAGTTTTCATTATTAAAGTTGTTTTTTAGGTTACCTTGGTACTTTGTTTCTCTTTAGCCCAACAATTCACCAAGTGCTAACATCTTGGTGCTGTTGTCGGGGACGAAATTGAAAACTTTGCCCTGGGAAAAAGGGATAAAGTTGTAGTTTTGATCCCCGAGGGTAAGAGTGGGTCATACATCTATATTGGCTGAATTTGTTTTTACCCAGGTGACTTCATTAAATAATATCAATAGCATAGAGTAGTTAGACTCATAAATCTTGGCTCCTAAGAAAGTTTGCACCAGAGCGAACCCTGATCCGGAGCCTGTAGCATCCGTGTCTGATCCCGAAAAGATTCTATGCAAAGGAAAGGAAAGGATACCATAAAATTTATATTACCTTAACATGAACCTATCTTTACATAAAGACAGAGTGAAAATCATTGACGAACTTGACTTCAATTTTCTATCCGAATAAAATATTTTCAGGTCCAGATCAGAATCCTATTTGAACGAAATCATTTTCGATGAGAAAAGGTTCCAATATTTTATACCAACCAACCCCTTGCAAGTTTCCATAATCCCCACTCATACCATCCAACCAGTTCAAATCCCTCCTAGATTCATGGCCACTAGGTTCTCCCTTATTTCCTTGCCGACCCAGTTACATGATTTTCCTCAGAATTACAATCAGAGAATTAAATTATACGATGCCGAAGGAAATGCTTCTGCCCAAAAATACTTAGATTGGTTTAACAATTTCATTTACCTAGAAGAGGTAGATCATAAGGACGTAAAAATGAGATTGTTTTCACAGAGTCTCTCAGGGGAGGTCAGAAAATGGTTTAAGGCCCTTCAAGCAGCGAGCATCCCTGATTTTGTAGCTTTCGAAACATTGTTTCTTTCCATATGGGGTGATAAAAATAATCCTCTTCAGTTACTAACTCAGTACAATAATATAAAAATATCACCAGATGAAGTAGTGTAAGAGTTCTCGATCATATTCATGAAAGTTTACAATTGAATTCGCATGGAAGTCAACCCCCCCCCCACCCCATGGAGTTGCTCAACTCCGATATGTTGATTCTTTTGACAGTGAATTTACCTTTTTGTTAAGAGAAATAAGATATAATACATTAGATTGTATGATGAGCGACGTAGTTGAAGTTTAAGTAATTCTAATGGCATCAGGGAAGATCAAACATAATTTTGACAGAAATGGGAAGAAGCCCCAAGGGGAGGCGCAACCCTCTACATCTCGATCATTGGATGAAAAAATTGACTTGATGATGAAGACTATGGAAAGGCTCATGGAAAACAAGCCTGCCACCAGGGAGAAAAATGATTTCCAACCTAGAAATAAAAAATTTAGAAGATCCCTAGTTCCACAGATTGGACAAAGAGACCAGAGAGATCTAGGTGATTAGCATATAAGACCTCCTTTCCAAAACAACTATGCAAATGAATATTTTGGTCAAATAATCCAAGGCCAGATGCATTGTTGTGACGATAGAGATACATATGTATTCTTAACAAAAGGAGAGAACAATCAATTTATGGATGTGAATGATGAGTTTATGCTGGAGAATGATGATATGTTTTCATTAGAAACATAGGATTTTAGGAAAGGATACCACAATTCTATCATGCAGTTTCAGAAGTAGTATAACCTTAGAAGTAAAAGGGCACTTGTAGAGCTTCTGAAGGAGAATCCCACAAAGGAACCCCAGGCGAACACTCCTTCTTCAAGCCAATCAAAGAAATATAATTCAACATGGGATATGATGTAGAAAGGAAAATCAAAGGAAGAATCCCTAAAGAAATCATTTAAGGAAAGAAAGGAAACGATCGTCAAAGAGGTAGAAAAAGCTCCCCTTCCTTTAAATTTTGAAAGAGAAATGGATAAAACCAAAATATCTATTCCGTTTAATGAGTTGATCAACAAGGGAGAGTATATAAATTATATCATCAAAATGATAAAGATGGAAGAATCTCCCGACACCCTGAACATCCAAGACGACCACCCTGCCATCTTGTTTGGCCTGTACGTAGAATAAAGTGTTGATGTTGATGATTTTCCTCCTTTCTATTTCAGCCTTAAAATTCATGACATGACTTTACATAATTCCATGTTATATCCAGGCACATCACATAACCTCATGTACAAGGTGGTCATCGATGAGTTAGGCTTGTATGTCACAAGACCTTATAAATATAATTTCTCTTTTGACTCAAAAAAGGTGAAATGCTTGGGTTTTATCAAAGATTTGGTTGTATCATTGTCTCAAATCCCATCGAAAAATTTGGTCATGGACATAGTGGTTTCTGACATTCCCCTAAAATCCGACATGTTGTTATCTATATATTGGGCTACAAAACTAAAGGGAACCTTGTAGATGGACATGTTGTATGCTACTATCCCTGTTTTTAGCCAAGAAATGAGACTGTACAAAGAAGTGTTGCTCAAATACATGGTGAGTAGAAAAACCCAACCAAATAATTAGCCTATTTACTTTGTTGACACCGAAGTTGGCTCCTCTATTTTTTATAATAACCTAAGTTTTGAATACGGGAAGCCAACAACTATCATGAATGTTGAAGACAAAGCCGGGCATCGAACAACAAAAATTACATATTAGAGAAACAAAATAGAAAATGAAATGTGGAATATGAGCTTTGATGGAGCTGTCAATAGGGAAGGAGTAAGAGATAGTGTGTGGATTAACCCTCCCAAAGTGGTTACAAAACTCTGTTCTTACAAGCTCTCTTTTTATTGTACCAATAATACGACTGGATATGAGGCACTAATTTTGGGTTTGAGGACTTTAAAGGAATTGGGTGCTAGAAGGATAGTTGTGCATGGAGATTCCGAGCTCATCATTAATCAAGTAAAGGGTATACATCAGTCCAAGCATCCTATATTGAGAGAATATAAAAATTTAGTGCTGGATCTCCTTGAATAGTTTTCGTAGTACAACATGTCAGTGATTCCTAGGGAAAAAACCAAATTGCAGATGCTCTGGCTACTTTGTCTTCGGTGTTAAAAATTTCCATCTTTCCAAATAAGAAGTATGAAATTGAAGTCAAACATAGGCCCGCAATACCCAATAACATTAAATATTGGCAAGTGTTTGAAGATGATAAACATGTGGAGAGATTCCTCCAAATGACTAATGAATTTGATAATGTGAATAGTGATGATGAGTGTTGTAGTGAAGAAGATGAATACGTAGTTGTGTTCAGCAACAATGACCTAGCTCAAAATCAGATAGCTGGAAGGGATATAGTGCAGCTGAAAAACAACATTACCCCCAAAGGCTTGGTCCCATTAGAATTTTTTTTTTAAGAAAATGATGTAGCCAGAAATCCTAAAATCACTGTGAACAATGAGGATATAGAGGATTGCAACATCGATACCCAAGAAAATACTAAGATCATCGGACTGTCAAAAGTGATCAGTTCAGAAATCAAACAGAGACATATCAACCTTATGAAAGACTTCCTTGATGTTTTTTCATGGAGTTATGAATATTTGAAGGTCTATGACACTGGAGTAATTCATCATGTAATTCCCATCAAAGAGGATAAAAAACCGTTCAAGCAAAAGTTGAGACAAATAAACACTCTGCTATTTCCATTGATGGGAAAGGAGGTAAGGAAACTATTTTATGCCAAGATTATTGTGTCCTTAAGATTTTCCAAGTGGGTGACTAACCTTGTGCTTGTAAAAAAGAAAAATGGTGAAATAAGATTCTGTGTGGACTTTCAGAATCTAAACAGAGTGTCTCTCAAAGACAACTATCAACTTCCTAAGATGGATTACATCTTACAGAAGGTGGTTGGATCTCGGAAAATGTTGATGCTTGACATTTTTTCTGGTTACAACCAGATCATGGTGCACCCGGATGACTGCAAGAAGACAACCTTTACAACACTTTCAGGTACTTTCATGTATGCAAAAATCCCTTTTGGGCTTATGAACGCTGGAGTGACTTTCCAAAGGGCCATGGACATAGCCTTTTTTGTTAAGAAAAGTTTGGCATCTAGTTGAATTCGAAAAAATCAAAATTTGGGATGCAATAAGGAAAATTTCTTGGAAACATCATTTCAAAGGAACACATAAAAATGGAACTCAATAGAGTGGGGGGAATTTTGAATATTGTCACTCCCGGGAGCAATAAAGAGGTGCAATATTTCCTAGGAAAGGTAAATTTTCTGAGAAGGTTCATTCCCAACTTTGCTGAGATTAGAAAGCACATCACAAATATGCTAGGAAAGGTAACGAAATAAAATGGACTCCTAAATATCGGAATTCATTCGAAGATATTAAGGTGGTGCTGACCAAATCTCGTGTGTTAGCTAGCCTAGATTTTGCGAAGGAAATTATCTTATTGTCCTTTGCCTCAAAACACACCATCGTTGGTGTTTTTTTACAAAAGGATGAGAAGAATTTTGAAAATCCCATATCTTGTTTCAACAGAACATTGAGAGACTCCCCGCTAAGGTATGACATCATGGAAAAACAAGCATATGCCTTGGTGAAGGACCTGAAGGAATTAAAAACTTGTATATTGCATTCCCATGTCATTGCTTATGTGCCTAGAAATTCTGTAAAGGATAACTTGAATCAGTTTGATCCTGAAGGGAGAAGAAGAAAATGGATCATAGTAATGTTGGAATATGACCTCGAAATCAAGCCTACAACGTTGATTAAGGGTCAAGGGCTCACAAAATTAATGGCACAGTCAAATTGTGATGTTTTGGGGATGAATTTTATTGTTGATCTATCGAAAAACTCACAAGAAGAAACAATCTCGCAGATATCTCAGAAGTTCATTGATTCTCGCTCGTACGATGACATTATTGACATGTTAAGGAATTTGGAAGATCCTCTAGGGTTGAGAAAAACCAAAGCCAAATTTTTGAAGTTGAAAGTAGCTAAGTATTGCATTATGGACAATTCTTTGTATTGGAAAGACTCGAGTGGGATATTACTGAATTGTTTGCTGGAGGAAGATACAATAGGGGCTATCAAGGAGTTTCACAAAGGAGATCGCGGGGGACATCATTATTGAAAGACCATTGCGCACAAAATCTTGAGGGCAGGGTTCTATTGGCCCAATATTTTTGCGGATGTATAAAAGCAAGTTTCCAACTGCCACAAATGCCATATCTTTGATGGTAAAAGAAAGCTACAACCCCTACCTTTAAAACCTATCTCTGTTGAAGCATCATTCATGCAATGGGGCCTAGATTTTATAGTGGAAAATCATCCCCCATATTCATCTCAACATAGATGGATACTGACAACCACATACTACTTCACCAAATGGATCAAAGTGGTCCCCACAAGGCAAGCTGCCAACATAGTTATCATTCAATTTTTAGAGAGTAATACCTTGTCTAGATTTAGTTGTCCAATCAAGATCATCAGTGACAATGAAATGAAGTTCATGGAGAAATTTTGTAGCAATTATAACATAAATCTGGGACATTCCACAACTTATTACCCATAGGGTAATGGATTGGCAGAGTCATCTAACAAAATTTTGACCAGGATTATTAAGAAGCTTCTACAGGACATCAAGAAATATTGGCACAAAAATCTTATCTATGCATTATGGGCCGACAAAATCACCACACAAAATTCCATCTCGACATCACTTTTCCAAATTGTATATGGTGCAGAGGAAGTTTTTCCCACCTCATTGGGATTTCCATTAAGGAGATTGTTGCAAGAGTTAGAAGTTGAACCAAACGATGTTCAAAGGAGAATAAACCAATTGGTCCATGAGAAACAAATGAGACAACATGTCTTCAACAAATCACAGCTTCACCAAGACAAAATGAATTTTTTTTTCGATAGAAACACTAAAGAGGAGGATTTCAAGGTGAATGATCTGGTACTGAAGTGGGACATGAGGAATGAATACAAAGGGAAGCATGAAAATTTTGATCATCTTTGGATGGGGCCATTTAGGATTGTCGTGTATCACGGGAACAATGCCTATTTTCTACAATAGATTAATGGAGAGATCAGTAGTGGGGGGCATGTGAATGGCATGTTCCTCAAACATTATCTGGTTTAGCAAGTTTTTCCAGGTTTTCATGTCATTATAGATAACCATTTTTATTTTTTTTCAAAGAAAGCATTTTGTGTGAGTAGTCAACAGAAAATCGAAGCCTGAAGTGAAGGCCCTAAGTTTATGTTGAGTCTTGTCTTAACTATGTCAAGGAGGTCCGAGATGAGTTTTTTTTTTTGGCATTTTAGATTCTGTAAGTCAAATAAAACCGAATGGTCAGGCACCTTGTTTGTTGTTCTTTTCCACCTCACCGGGAGGATAGCATCCCCATTAGAGGAAAATGTTAGCCCACAATTTTTACAGTTAGAGTTAGTCCTAGATGAGTCGTAGTTCGTGTGTCAAAGAGTGTGAGGTCTAGAACCAAATAATGAATGGATCGAAATCAAAAAGTAGTGGGTCTGGCCCATGGAGTCGGGAAAGGGCATAATGATTAGTCATGTGCAACTTGTAAAGGTCCCTTTCCTGAAAGATCGAGTCCTGTCAGAAAAGGGAAATTTACGTGCTAGAGATTGAGGTAACTTGTTGGGATATATGTCACGTCGATGGATATAATAAACATCATCACCTAATTATGAAGTCAGAAAGGTAAAAAATCATGGCACTCCTGTCATGTATACTCTACTTCTCTTATCATTTGTACTTTTCACACTTCAAAGTGTACACATCACATGAGTTTGTTGCGCAAATATTCAACCTGCTTCTAAACTTCTCGTCACCATGGATTCATGGTCCTCTGCCATGATTACATTCCTTGCCCGTTCAAGTATAAATACTGGTCACTATGCATGCCTCTCCTTTACTTTTTGGATTTGAGCATTGTTTATGGTTTTTTATGTAATCCCTAGACCCCTTCGCTGTGGAAAAGTTGATTTCCATCGTTCGTATTGTGAGTCTATTCATTCAAGTTTCCGCGTATTCTTCATCATTTTCATTCATTGTTTAAATCATGTTGGATTTCATTGCAAACTATTGTGTTGGACAATATTTCTTCTTGCGGTCAACCCTTCTTCTTGAGAATTTCTTCCTGTTGCACTAAATTTGGCATCTAGTTGAATTCGAAAAAATCAAAATTTGGGATGCAATAAGGAAAATTTCTTGGAAACATCATTTCAAAGGAACACATAAAAATGGAACTCAATAGAGTGGGGGGAWTTTTGAATATTGTCACTCCCGGGAGCAATAAAGAGGTGCAATATTTCCTAGGAAAGGTAAATTTTCTGAGAAGGTTCATTCCCAACTTTGCTGAGATTAGAAAGCACATCACAAATATGCTAGGAAAGGTAACGAAATAAAATGGACTCCTAAATATCGGAATTCATTCGAAGATATTAAGGTGGTGCTGACCAAATCTCGTGTGTTAGCTAGCCTAGATTTTGCGAAGGAAATTATCTTATTGTCCTTTGCCTCAAAACACACCATCGTTGGTGTTTTTTTACAAAAGGATGAGAAGAATTTTGAAAATCCCATATCTTGTTTCAACAGAACATTGAGAGACTCCCCGCTAAGGTATGACATCATGGAAAAACAAGCATATGCCTTGGTGAAGGACCTGAAGGAATTAAAAACTTGTATATTGCATTCCCATGTCATTGCTTATGTGCCTAGAAATTCTGTAAAGGATAACTTGAATCAGTTTGATCCTGAAGGGAGAAGAAGAAAATGGATCATAGTAATGTTGGAATATGACCTCGAAATCAAGCCTACAACGTTGATTAAGGGTCAAGGGCTCACAAAATTAATGGCACAGTCAAATTGTGATGTTTTGGGGATGAATTTTATTGTTGATCTATCGAAAAACTCACAAGAAGAAACAATCTCGCAGATATCTCAGAAGTTCATTGATTCTCGCTCGTACGATGACATTATTGACATGTTAAGGAATTTGGAAGATCCTCTAGGGTTGAGAAAAACCAAAGCCAAATTTTTGAAGTTGAAAGTAGCTAAGTATTGCATTATGGACAATTCTTTGTATTGGAAAGACTCGAGTGGGATATTACTGAATTGTTTGCTGGAGGAAGATACAATAGGGGCTATCAAGGAGTTTCACAAAGGAGATCGCGGGGGACATCATTATTGAAAGACCATTGCGCACAAAATCTTGAGGGCAGGGTTCTATTGGCCCAATATTTTTGCGGATGTATAAAAGCAAGTTTCCAACTGCCACAAATGCCATATCTTTGATGGTAAAAGAAAGCTACAACCCCTACCTTTAAAACCTATCTCTGTTGAAGCATCATTCATGCAATGGGGCCTAGATTTTATAGTGGAAAATCATCCCCCATATTCATCTCAACATAGATGGATACTGACAACCACATACTACTTCACCAAATGGATCAAAGTGGTCCCCACAAGGCAAGCTGCCAACATAGTTATCATTCAATTTTTAGAGAGTAATACCTTGTCTAGATTTAGTTGTCCAATCAAGATCATCAGTGACAATGAAATGAAGTTCATGGAGAAATTTTGTAGCAATTATAACATAAATCTGGGACATTCCACAACTTATTACCCATAGGGTAATGGATTGGCAGAGTCATCTAACAAAATTTTGACCAGGATTATTAAGAAGCTTCTACAGGACATCAAGAAATATTGGCACAAAAATCTTATCTATGCATTATGGGCCGACAAAATCACCACACAAAATTCCATCTCGACATCACTTTTCCAAATTGTATATGGTGCAGAGGAAGTTTTTCCCACCTCATTGGGATTTCCATTAAGGAGATTGTTGCAAGAGTTAGAAGTTGAACCAAACGATGTTCAAAGGAGAATAAACCAATTGGTCCATGAGAAACAAATGAGACAACATGTCTTCAACAAATCACAGCTTCACCAAGACAAAATGAATTTTTTTTTCGATAGAAACACTAAAGAGGAGGATTTCAAGGTGAATGATCTGGTACTGAAGTGGGACATGAGGAATGAATACAAAGGGAAGCATGAAAATTTTGATCATCTTTGGATGGGGCCATTTAGGATTGTCGTGTATCACGGGAACAATGCCTATTTTCTACAATAGATTAATGGAGAGATCAGTAGTGGGGGGCATGTGAATGGCATGTTCCTCAAACATTATCTGGTTTAGCAAGTTTTTCCAGGTTTTCATGTCATTATAGATAACCATTTTTATTTTTTTTCAAAGAAAGCATTTTGTGTGAGTAGTCAACAGAAAATCGAAGCCTGAAGTGAAGGCCCTAAGTTTATGTTGAGTCTTGTCTTAACTATGTCAAGGAGGTCCGAGATGAGTTTTTTTTTTTGGCATTTTAGATTCTGTAAGTCAAATAAAACCGAATGGTCAGGCACCTTGTTTGTTGTTCTTTTCCACCTCACCGGGAGGATAGCATCCCCATTAGAGGAAAATGTTAGCCCACAATTTTTACAGTTAGAGTTAGTCCTAGATGAGTCGTAGTTCGTGTGTCAAAGAGTGTGAGGTCTAGAACCAAATAATGAATGGATCGAAATCAAAAAGTAGTGGGTCTGGCCCATGGAGTCGGGAAAGGGCATAATGATTAGTCATGTGCAACTTGTAAAGGTCCCTTTCCTGAAAGATCGAGTCCTGTCAGAAAAGGGAAATTTACGTGCTAGAGATTGAGGTAACTTGTTGGGATATATGTCACGTCGATGGATATAATAAACATCATCACCTAATTATGAAGTCAGAAAGGTAAAAAATCATGGCACTCCTGTCATGTATACTCTACTTCTCTTATCATTTGTACTTTTCACACTTCAAAGTGTACACATCACATGAGTTTGTTGCGCAAATATTCAACCTGCTTCTAAACTTCTCGTCACCATGGATTCATGGTCCTCTGCCATGATTACATTCCTTGCCCGTTCAAGTATAAATACTGGTCACTATGCATGCCTCTCCTTTACTTTTTGGATTTGAGCATTGTTTGTGGTTTTTTATGTAATCCCTAGACCCCTTCGCTGTGGAAAAGTTGATTTCCATCGTTCGTATTGTGAGTCTATTCATTCAAGTTTCCGCGTATTCTTCATCATTTTCAGTCATTGTTTAAATCCTGTTGGATTTCATTGCAAACTATTGTGTTGGACAATATTTCTTCTTGCGGTCAACCCTTCTTCTTGAGAATTTCTTCCTGTTGCACTAAATTTCTTTCCACGCCAAAATTCTCTGTCTCACGATAAGCCTCCCAGTAGTTTTCTACCACGCTGGAATTTTCCGTCATGATTCCCTACCATGACGAGCCTCCCTTTGTTGTTTGCCACCGCATCGATATCCTACTGCGTCGAAATTTTCCATTGTACCTTACTGCCTCACCGTGGACTTCTGTGGTTGATTTTTCTTGTCACACAAAGTTCCTATAATGTTCCATTTTTGGTGATCTTAGAAAAATTAAATATTTAATTAATTATTTGGTTATGTTGTCTAAATTTAATTTGACAACTAATATTTAATTAATTATTAATTAATTTTAAGTGGCTTAATTAAAAGATAATCATTATAAAGTCACTTTATTAAAAAGTACTCTTCTAGAAGCTTTGAGAAGGTCAAGTTAGATCTTTCTAGATAGATCCATGGAGCCTTTAAAGGAGAGAAGAGCAAGTCATTTGAAAGATTCGATTTGATCATGTTCTTATGGAGTGCTTGGTGAGCCACGGTTTTCCTTAGGGTTTTGGAAAAGATGGGAATCCATCGAGGGTTTCCATTGGAGCTTCAGTCTAGTTTCGTCTTCAACATTCTATTGGAGAGTTTATGTTGTTATTAGTGTATTGCAGCTTCCCTAGCAGCCGTTTATGATTTATATGGTCGTGTCCAGAGTTTTCATAATAAAATGATTCCCATGTTATCTCTCCCATTTTATGTGTATTTGGTGAGTATGAAATATGTTTGACGAAATTACAAGGGTTTGCAGCGAAGTTAATACAATAAAATTTATATTTTATTCAAAACCCTAGTTTAATATATGTTGGATAATACAATGGTATAGGATGGTCCAATAAAATTTATATTTTATTCAAAACCCTAGTTTAATATATGTTGGATAATACAATGGTATCAGAGGATGGTCCTCTGTAGCTCTGGGATTTGAGGGACAAATTTACCAGAAGGAGGATGAGTTTTACCAAAGTGGTCGAGTTTTCTCTGAAATGGGAAAAGTTTTATTGTTGAGAGTCGACTCTATTAACTATTGGGTCAAAATATCCCTTGCTAGCTGAATTTTGCAGAGTGTGGGAAGGTCATTCTCACTGCTAACATCTACTGTGGGTCTATTTTATTAGAGGGACGACCTCATTGCCCTTTTCCTGCAGTGGGGCGAGTTCATTTCTGAGCAGAATTCCTTGTGGTTATATCTCTGTATTAGTGGGTGTGTTAGTTGCTGTGTGGGGAAAAATTTACTATTGTTTGGGGGAAGAGAATAAGGGAGTTGTAATATACATCATACTCCTCATTCCCCGAATTCGTTTCATATAACTTTTGGACCAAGGCACTCCATCTACTTTCTTGTTATCTTCTATGGAGGTCGTTGCTCCAGATTTCAACTTCAAAATATACATATCAGCTCTGTTAAGACAACACACTGAATATATCAGGGTCGAGTCCCTATTGTTGGGCACTATATTCCAATTTTTGGGCGTAATCCTTTATGTGCTAGGCGCATTTTATCTGTGACTGAGCCATTGTCTTATTTGGGAGGTTGAGATGATCATTTCTGGCTCGTTTTAATTATTGTGGACTGTTATCTTTGTGTAGGGGCTCGTTTTCCTCCTTCCTGGGTGAGTTAATCATTGTGGGATCGACTTTCATACTGCTGGGAAAGTATTTCTCATGTTTTTTCGAGTTACATTGTGTTAGGGGTGCCAACAAGTGGACAAAGACTAACCCATCTCCATAAGAACCAAAATTTATGTTATACAGACAAAATCTGCTGAGAAAGGGGTCGAGCTATCCACAAGAAGGGATTCTGGGCAGCCTATCTATTGTAATAATTCCTCTGTTGTTGGATTCCTGCTTCATTAGAGGGAATCATTTTCTCCTTGGTGGCCAACATTCTCATTGTTGGGCAGCAAACATTGGGGATGAAATTCAGTGCCAAAAGAGGGAACGATTTGTGGTTGGAGCGAATTTGTGAGCATTGGGGATGAGTTCTTGTTCCCTGACTGAGAGATATACACTGGGGATGTTATTTATTATGATGGGTTGTATACTTCATCCATAAGTCAAGTTAATGGTCATTGGAGCCGGAGTTTATTAAACATAAATTCGTGGGTATACTTCTGAGCTATTTCTTGAGTGGGTGGAGCACATCTTTTGTGACTAAGGAAGTCAGCTATTGTGGGTTCGAGTTTCATTTCCACTTGGGAAACATTTTCTAACTGTGGGGCGTTTTTCCATCCTCTTATGACTGAGAAGGGCATAGATAAATTTCATTAAATCAACAGTTGCAAGACTTCCCCAAATTCTGGGCATATATCTTGTAGGAAAGGGCGCAAATATAATATAAAAACTATGTGGATGTTCCTAGGAAGAGTCAGACTGCATATTCATCGATTTTGGTTATTTGTCCAAGCCTGGGACTCTGCAATCACCTACAAAAAGTATATACTATCATGTAACAACCTCCCATATCTGTAATAAGGTTAAATCTCTAATAAAATCAGTCATTTTGGAGTATTATTTTTGCTGGTAAAATTGCTTGAGTGGTACTTTATATGCACAATTGTTTGTATCAATCGTAATTCCATTTGGCATCCAAGAAACATTTTTGCACTCAAAGAAATATAATTGCAGTCAGAACAACAAACTACCCAATATTATAACAACAATAAATAGTAATATATTGGTATCCAAGCTGGGTCGTATTTCTTCCTTGAAGTCAGATTCCTTTCATTTTGGGCAAGTTTACAGCTGTGGGTCGAACTCTCCTTCCAGTGGGATGCGTTCTGAGTTTGGTGGTCGATTTATCTCTTATAAAATATTGGGTTCCTCTTGCCTAGAATTTCCTTTCATGTTGGGCACATACCTGAGCAGTAGGGGTCGAGCTCTCAGCAGAGAGTTTCTTCAATCTGAGTTTATTTACAGTCTGGGCGCCAGTGTGGTTTGGGGCGCCTCATATTCTCTCTAAATCGAGTGCTGGAGCAGAATATATCAGTCCTCATTGTGAGTCGACTTCAGGAGCAGCTACGATAACTCCACTCAAGCAGATTTGTGGGCAGCAGTATTCACCAACGAATAGAAACCATTTCCTGAGGCATATTAGCACAACTACATCTTCACACACACATATATATATATATTGCTGATATATTGTATTATGAAAAGAATTATCACCTACAGCCAGTTATTATTGCATCTACGCTGAGATTTTTGTGAAGGAGTACGTTACAGGGGTTGAATGGAAATTTCTCTATGTGCTCAGCAAATTTCTGAGTAGAGAGGCCGAAATATTGTCGTAGAAAGGCCATACTCCTTTGTCAGACAATGTTTGTTCATGCCGGGGAAGATTTACATTCGTTGAAGTTGATTGTGCATAGTGAGAGACTGATATTTGGCCATAAGGGTCGATTCTCCCATCCTAGGAATGTATCATTTGTTGGGGGTCGTTTTCCTTGAAGGAGTGAGACGGTTTATAGCTTCTAGAAGGGCAAGTTAAAGGACTGAAACCTATAGCCTATTCCTCAAGTTATGAAGCTGCTGCATGAATATTTTCTAGGTTGATTTCCTACATCTACAGGATTGTCATCAGTTGGGGGTCGCTGCACTATATTGTCATCTACAGAACTGTTTATCCCAAAACACGCAGAAGCAACACACGAAGATATAGACCAAGTTTTTCATTAACTGGGGCTAGAATATTTTGAATATACTTTGTTGTTATGGTTACTTGATGCAATAAATATTTGGGTTCCTACATTGGTGTCTTCAAATTCGCAACAGAGTTTAGAATTTCATATAAATTATGGGAAGCACATTTTCATATTGTTTTTGTTAAGTGATCAGGACTTATACCCTTCAAGTGGGAAGATGGAAACCTATGAAGAACATAGGAAATAACTTTTGCAACTCATGCAAGAGTATGAGGAGAATATGGAAACCTGGTTAGAACATCCACAATGGTTTAGGATGAAGGGAAAAGGATCCAAAGGGAACTATGAAGCAAAAAACTCCCTGCACGAGGCAGGTCCAACAGAACCACAGGAGGACTTGTTGGAGGTGCACACATCTATTCAAGATGTGGAGGTGAGCATCAAAGGGGAATGAGCATCGGTCTATGATGAGGCTAGTATGATGGGAGGATTTATCACTAGCACCAAGGGTGATGGGGAAACATCTTGTCCCACTTACAATGACTTCGAGGACCATGACACCAGCACCGATGTTGGACATATTGACTGCACGCATGTCGAGGATGCTTATGAGTATGTGGGTGTGCTAGTACCTACATATGATGAGGAGGAAACACCATTTCCTATTTCGTATGAAGAGGATGGCATGATGCTACCCACATATGACGGAGGATGGGTGTTTGAGAGATTTCCATGGGACATGGATCATTCTTCACAGGAGCCATGTGTGTATGGTATCTCACATGAGTCCCATCATAGCATTATATCACCTAGTGCCTCGGGTGATGTTGATGAGGGGAGCATTCTTACTGATGACAGTTTAGACCATTTGGATGTAGTCGAACAGAAAACTCTTGCGTGGCGTGATTTAGAGGATCACTTGTTAGTGATCGATGATCAGATCATAGATGTATTGACTAGGGTTGATGAAGCTCATAGATTCATTGAGGAGCTTATGTGGAGAGCTCATTTTGACGAGAGACATAGTGGGATAGCAGGTGGAGTTACTAGTATTCAATTGAGAATCATCAAGGAAGCACTAGAGCAGCGAAAGTGAAACTACTGGAAATTTTTTATGGACAGGGAAATTGCTCTCAAGCTTGCTAAGGACAAGAAAAGAGAATTTGAGGAGGTACGTTATTAGATGGGCTTGTCACACTCTTCACCACTTATGAAAAATACTCCATCATCTTTGGCAATAGTGACACATGAGAGCAAGATTCTCACACATGATGTGAGGGAGGAGAATCTTATGATGAGTCAAGAGGAGGAGAAGTCAGAGATGCATGTACCTGAAGAGAGTGATAGTTTGGTTTGCACTCTTGATTGGCACTGCGAGGACCATGAGCATTTTCCTTTGGAGAGTACCTTAGAGGCTCAGGGTTTAGCTATGGAGGAGATGGTTGAGTACATTCTTTGTGGACCAGTCTACAATGAGACTTACATAGACTCGGATTGGGTGGAAAGATACATGACATATATGGGCATGCTATGGGATATAGGTCCAGTCATCTTCAATAGAGTGTTGGGTTCGATAGCGCATATAAGATACCGGATGATGCAGGAGGAAACAATGGTGTGCAGTAGTAAACACAATCCCTCATTGACACATGGTGGCGTATGATGGAGCTTAAGGGCATTTCATCGAGGGATGCCTTCAAATAGATTCCTTGATTTTATCATTAGGGTCGAGGACATTCGTGGATTGACGGATGTTGAGATGAAGTTTGAGTATGATGATCAAACGATTATGATTAGGGTGGTGCAGTCTCAACATGGTGGCATCTCTTTGAGATTGGTGTGGGACCCTGGGTCGCAATTGTTGACAACTTCAACACCGATGTCGATGGGGTTACTAGTTTAAATAGATTTGATTGTTGGGAGGAGCAGGATTTTGAGCAGATGATTGAATTTATAATTGCTTGGTTGATCAAAGGAAGTCAGGAAAAATCTTGTGATAGCACCTCACAGATTCGTGCTATAAGCAGAGGGTGATTCACATTTTCCAGGATGGTATGGGATCCATGTATCACTTTGAGATATGTTCAGCTAACCGAGCATCATATTGTGATAGCATTTCTTGAGGAAAAGCAATATTGGGGCAGGAGGATTTGTAATGTACCATTTTTGGTAAGCTTAAAAAAATTAAATATTTAATTAATTATTTGGTTATGTTGTCTAAATTTAATTTGACAAATAATCTTTAATTAATTATTATTTAATTTTAAGTGGCTTAGTTAAAAGATAAACATTATAAAGTCACTTTATTAAAAATTACTCTTATAGAATCTTTGAGAAGGTCAAGTTAGATCTTTCTAGAAAGATCCATGGAGGCTTTAAAAGGAGAGAAAAGAAAGTCATTTGGCATATTGGATTTGATCATGTTCTTGTGGAGTTCTCGGTGAGCGAAGGTTTTCGTTAGGGTTTTGGAAAAACCCTTTCATTGGAGTTTGGCTTCGGTGGTGAAACCATCTTCCCCAGTTAAACAAAGAGGGGAATCCATCCAGGGTTTCCATTGGAGCTTCTATCTAGTTTAATCTTCAACATTCTATTGGAGAATCTGTGGCATTGTTCCAGGTTACGATTTTATGTTGTTATTAGTGTATTGCAGCTGCCCTAGCAGTCGTTTATGATTTATATGGTCGTTTCCAGAGTTTTCATAATAATAAAATGCCCATGTTATCTCTCCCATTTTATCTGTATTTGCTGCATATGAAATATGTTTGACGGAATTACAAGGGTTTGCAGCCAAGTTAATATAATAAAATTTATATTTTATTCAAAACCCTAGTTTATTATATGCGGGATATTACAGTTCCTGTCACTACCTTTTTGACAGTCTTTGTGAAGTACGTCATTCGTACTTTCCGTGTAGAGAAAGCGTTACTATTCATTAATGCATGTGTGAAACAAATATATACTAACAACATGAGAACATCCCAAAGCATAAGAAAGAAGGTGAGAAGTGGTAGGGATGTGAGGTCTGAGCCTCAAGACGTGGCATTAATAAATGAAGATCTAAAAATCAGGGCATCCTTTGAATAGGTTCGATGTATGTGCTTTTGTGAAAATATCAGAGGGTACAATGCGAAGTTGGATGAGCAGTTCACCCTCAACTTTACTAGATTTTGCGCAACCATTGAGAGAATCATCTTCCGAGTGACAAAGGAAACTCTGTCAGTTGTGATGAAGATCCCTCTGCGCGGTGAAAATTTATTGAAAGATGTGCCTTTAGACATTTTTTGCTATGAAGAATTTATCAAGTCCAACTCCCTAACTGGGAAAGTTGGAGCCGACGTTCAAAGCCAGTACCTCTGATAGCCTTACCAAAATCTCTGAAAAGTGATATGAAGATATTTAACCTATGAAGGAAGGTTTGACACAGTGTACCCTTATCACATCAGGATGAAAATGCACTTCACATGGAAAAAACCTTTGAATCTACCTTTATTCTTGCATCGAAGCCTGGAAAATACGACAGTCAACGTCCAGGCCAAGGCTGACCAACTAGGGAAAAAATTATCCCATTTTTCATTGATAAATTTGTTGGTGGTCGAAGAATTGAGACAATTGAACAAAGACTGGGATTCATTTATGATTTCAGCCGACATTCCCAGAGACCCCAAAGGAGACATTCCTCTATCCGCGAGCAAAACAACATTCCACAACGCAGGGGAAAGAAGGGAAGATGTCAAAACAAAGGGAAAGGAAATAAAATGCTTGTCACCCCACCAACTAGCACCCTAGAAAATAGGCAAGCCAAGGTTTATTAAGAATCCTGAGGAGATCCAAGCTCCCAGTGAACCACACACCCAATATGGTGCCGAGAGATTAATCATGCATGTTGTTCGGCTAGAACCTGTTTAAGGTTCAAGCATGGGAATTGGTGAAATACGAAGGAGGTCAAGTAATGAAAATGTGAACATCTAGGAGTTGTTGCAACAACTGAAGCAAGTGAACCTCGCTATCGCCAAATTGTATCAAGAAAACATAGAATTAAGAATACAAATGGTAGAAAGGACTATTGAAACACTAGCATCATAGAGTCAAGAAGGAAATGAAAATTGGCTCAAAATACATCTCAGAGAGGCACAAGCCGTAATCATTTAGCTATGGGAGGAACATAGGGTGTCAGAAGAAAGAATCACAAAGGATAACAAGAAATGTAGAGCTATCATGGATAAAGCTCGCGCGACTCTCGTCAACACTCAAGCAAAACTGAAAATAAATGCGGTCTTGTGGAGATAGGTGAAGAATCTAAACAAACGGAACTGGTCTCTTAGAAAAACACTCAGAGTTTTAAGGTTGCAGGTGAGGCCAGAGGCAGGAGTGAGACAATCTCGTTTTGTCTTTTTTTATCGTGGCATGAAATCTTTATCCCCATGTATCCTTTTTCCTGCCGATAACAAGAAGTCTGATGTGACACCCACATGGTGGATATTCATTGCATGGATGATGTAAACTTACCTACTGTGGAGGGCAGGTGTAATCAAAACGCATGCCATTTTTGGAAGAAATACGTGACCTCTCAACTGTTTTTTACACCTGGAGTTGTACAAGAGACCATAAATGGATGTCTACTACACCAACTCGCCACATCCATGCTATAGCTAGTGATCGCGTAACAACAACCAGAGCCCACTATACAAGTTGATAGGTCTTCCATTAGTGCGCTCGATTACTCGAGCACCCTGTTATCACTGAAATTTCGTCCGCACGTGGCGACAAGAACTCCACATCATCAAAACAGGACTGGAGTCGTTCATGGCACAGGATTAATGCCACAGCATTGCAAAAAGGGTCAAAAACTATACCAAATGACCAAAAATTTGAAGGGCGCTTTACATCATTTGGGTGCGCGCACGTATGCGCATAATAGTATCGTACAAAGCACGCATATGTGCACAAGGCGCAACTGTTGGGCGAAAAACCCGCGCGCCTGCTAAACGGCGCATTTATTGAAATTGGTCGGCCTCCCAACCACTAATGGATCAGCTCCCAAGTCGATTTGACACCAAATCCAAGCTCAATCCTCATGGTGGGCTGGTCAAAGAC